>CP139508.1:47069268-47441768 GCA_021014915.2 Artemisia tridentata subsp. tridentata
AATCATCTCATCACATAAGCCATAAACATGGCATCACATAAGCATAGTCCAAGCTCATCTTCTCATCATAAACATACATAACTCATAATGATAGAAATACATATACATATGCTATCATCATTTTACTTACCTTAGCTCCAAGCTAAGCACATCAAGAACATCATCATCAACACAATGATCCATCATCATCATCCTTCATAATTAACCACAACCTAACAACATAATAATCAAAATACATGACAAGGGTTATCAAAACCCAACAAAACATAATCATCTTGCTAACCAAATCATCATATGATCATACCCACATCATATGATGATTTCCCACTTTCTTCTCATCTAAAACTTTACTAAATAAAGACAATAGATTACTTACTTGATGATGATCATTACTAAGGGAAAGCTATTGACACATAATCTTCACTTCTTCTTCTTGATTCATCACTTAGCTAGTCTCCCTCTCTTTTCTATCTCCATAAGAACCGGCCTTCTAAAAGACCCAAGAGAAATGTGGATTTCTCTAGAAATCCTTGGATATATCTAGCTAAAACACAAGTTTGGGTCAAAGGCAAGAATGGCCCCTCAAGTTCTATTCCTTCTAATTTGGCCATAACTAACTTATAACATATTTATCACAATGGCAACTTAGGCCCCTTTAGTTACACATCATATTTACATTACCACTTTAGTCATACTTTGACTATCGGGTTTGACTAAAACGTTACTTTTGTTGACTGGCCAATCGCATAAGGTCTTTAGCTACTTTCATCTAGGGTGGGGTCCCAATACCCGGGAAACGGGTCTAACACAAGTTCTAGCAAAGCGGGAAGTAGCAGCAAAAAAAAAAAAAAAAAAAATGAATGGGCGATGTTTGTTATATGGTATATGTCGTGTGTTGTTTCGTTTGCTTGTCGAGTTGTTTTGTTTGGTCTGTTTCGTTTCCAAAACATTACATATGAAGATTGTCCATGTCACCTAACAGCTCACGGAGTATTGCATAAACCAAACGGGCCCTTGTGGGCTGCTGTTAACCAAACAACATAAACCAAACGGCCCTGTTTGGACAGCATAAACCAAACGGCCCCTTATGGTTGAATCTTGATGGATACTTAAATTTTCACAGCAACAAAAACATCATTATAAGTAATTTACTACATGTCAAAAGGAGCGTTGAAACCAAACAACATAAACCAAACGGCCCTGTTTGGACAACAACATTTTATTAAACAACCAACAACAACAACAACAACAACAAAAACAACATAAACCAAACGTCCCTGTTTGGACAACAACATTACATATGAAGATTGTCCATGTCACCTAACAGCTCACGGAGTATTGCAGCCGACTGACATGCGTGGTCGGGGTCGTCGTGATTCGTTGCCATTTCAAGTCTTGCCTCCAGCATCCTTACTCTTGCCTCTAGCACCTGCTTTTGTGCCTCCAGCATGTTTATCCTAAGATCTTTTTCATTACAGTTTGAGCACCCTGTTGGTGCAGATCCAGAACCGTGAGATGTTGAAGCAGACGAGGTTACTCGTAACTGCTCATCAAACTCACTCTTCCACATAAAGTAACCACATCCATGATCTTTTTCTCTTGGCTGTCACATAAATAATGTAATTATATGATTGTTTGTATATTTACATAAATAAGAAATGTATAATTGTTCACCTTCGAAAGAGGACATGCATAATATTCCCATCCAAATGAATCTTTTTGATGTGATGTTCTTTTTTTTATATTTCCTGCTCCACAATTACACATAAAAGGATTATATCGATGCATCTCAGATTTTGCAATTGGTGTGAAGATAAGAGGGTTGGTGTTATCAGGTGGTGATGGGGGATGAAGGAGGTGATGTTGTTGCTGTTGTGGATTTTGGTAGTGATGGGGGATGAGAGAGTGAGAGAATATAAAGTAGTGATGGGAGATACGGTTTTTGGATTAAATGTGATTTTGGATAAGATTTTTTTGATATTAAAGAGGATAAGGTATATCATTTATTGGCGGGGACATGTCCCCGCCAACAGAATTTACGAAAATAGTAAATTACATTTATTGGCGGGGACATATCCCCGCCAAAAGAATTTACAAAAACAGTATATTACGAAAACAATATATTACATTTAAACATCTCATGTACAACCATATCAGCTCGGTTCATTCGTTAAACATCTCGTGTACAACCATAACATCTCGGCTCATTCGTTAAACATCTCTTGTATAACCATATCATCTCAGCTCATTCGTTAAACATCTCGTGTACAACCATAACATCTCGGCGCATTCGTTAAACATCTCGTGTATAACCATATCATCTCGGCTCATTCGTTAAACATCTCGTGTACAACCATAACATCTCGGCTCATTCGTTAAACATCTCGTGTACAACCATATCATCTCGGCTCATTCGTTAAACATCTCGTGTACAACCATAACATCTCGGCTCATTCGTTAAACATCTCGTGTACAACCATATCATCTCGGCTCATTCGTTAAACATCTCGTGTACAACCATAACATCTCGGCTCATTCGTTAAACATCTCGTGTATAACCATATCATCTCGGCTCATTCGTTAAACATCTCGTGTACAACCATAACATCTCGGCTCATTCGTTAAACATCTCGTGTACAACCATAACATCTCGGCTCATTCGTTAAACATCTCCTGTATAACCATATCATCTTGGCACATTTGTTAAACATCTCGTGTACAACCATAACACCTCGGCTCATTCGTTAAATATCTCGTGTATAACCATATCATCTCGGCTCATTCGTTAAACATCTCGTGTACAACCATAACATCTCGGCTTATTCGTTAAACATCTCGTGTATAACC
Source organism: Artemisia tridentata subsp. tridentata (assembly GCA_021014915.2). NCBI lineage: Eukaryota > Viridiplantae > Streptophyta > Magnoliopsida > Asterales > Asteraceae > Artemisia > Artemisia tridentata. Next base: position 47,072,116 of record CP139508.1, read on the forward strand.
ATATCATCTCGGCTCATTCGTTAAACATCTCGTGTACAATCATATCATCTCGGCTCATTCGTTAAACATCTCATGTATAACCATATCATCTTGGCTCATTCGTTAAACATCTCGTGTACAACCATAACATCTCGGCTCATTCGTTAAACATCTCGTGTACAACCATATCATCTCGGCTTATTCGTTAAACATCTCGTGTACAACCATAACATCTCGGCTCATTCGTTAAACATCTCGTGTACAACCATATCATCTCGGCTCATTCGTTAAACATCTCGTGTACAACCATAACATCTCGGCTCATTCGTTAAACATCTCGTGTATAACCATATCATCTCGGCTCATTCGTTAAACATCTCGTGTACAACCATAACATCTCGGCTCATTCATTAAACATCTCGTGTATAACCATATCATCTCGGCTCATTCGTTAAACATCTCGTGTATAACCATATCATCTCGGCTCATTCGTTAAACATCTCGTGTACAAACATATCATCTCGACTCATTTGTTAAACATCTCGTGTATAACCATATCATCTCGGTTCATTCGTTAAATATTTCGTGTACAACCATAACATCTCGGCTCATTCGTTAAACATCTCTTGTATAACCATATTGATGAAGCGAAAAGTGTACCGCTTTTCGGGGGTCATTTAAGCCCTAAATCGTATTTATTTGATCAAATATTGCCCTAAATCGTTCCTTTTGTCATTTTAGGTACTTTGGAGAAGAAATCTGGAAAAGAAAGCATTTTAGACGTTTTTGGAGCATAAAAGTGAAGAAAACGACAAAGTCTCTAAATCTGCTGGAGTAGTACCTGTGACGGCGTCAAGCCCCAGTGTGACGCCGTCAATCCTTGATAAGCCAGAGAGGATTTTGGAAGATTAAAGGGGGACGGCGTCAAGAAGGCCATCAAGAAACCCTAACCGCGGCGAAGTGGCGGTTTCAGGACTCAACCTGACGACGTCAGAAGCCATTGAGTGACGACGTCAGAATGACAACTTGCACAAGAAGAAACCCTAGTAAAACCGTCACATGCTGATCAAGACAATCACAACTTACGCGCGGAGTAGCTGTCACTGTTTTGGCCATAAAATCTTCATACGAACTCGGATTTGGGTGATTCAAAAGGCCACGCGAAGAGGACGAAAAGATCTACAATTTGGTGAAAATGGGAAGTTGACGCCGTCACTTGTATGAGCTGACGCCGTCAATCCTTGCCGACAGAAATATTGCCTATAAATACAACATCATAACTTCACTTTTTGTAAGCCCTAAACCCTAAGTCCGATTCTAGGGTTTAGGTAGGTGTTTTTCCAGCAACTTAGAAGGTCTTAATCACTCCATAAACATCTTGTAATGGTGTGTTGATTCTATCTTAATTATGTCTTTCATTATTATTGTTGCTTGTTCTTTATTGATTATGTTTTACTAAATCACCTAGTGTTTACCTATGATTGTGTGAAACTTGTGTATAACTAATTAGATCTTATTGATTTCTTGTTGATGTGTGTGTCCATCTCCATCAATTAGGGCGTGACAACTTCAATAGATCTAATTGGTTTAGCTTATAATTCTTGTTTCCTATTGTCTCTTGTTTGATTAGGTGATATCGATGTTAGGCTTAAGAAAACTGGCTAACCTCCTATACGGTAACTTGCTTGAACATCTTAAGAAACATGAACCAAGGTGTACTAAGGTTATATGGTTGTATTTAATGCATGTGCGAATTCTAGTGATCCCATGTTAGGAGCTTCTTAGCCGGCTCGACATAGGTGTGAAGTAGGAGCTTATAGAGTTGGGGAAGTTCGTACACACCCCCACGAATGGTATTAAGGAATACAACCCGTCACTTAAAACAAGGTGTGACAATTCAATAGGTAGAATTGGATAGCTAGCAAGGAGTAATATATCATAGGTAGACTTGCTTCACTTCCCTTGTAGAACCCTAGTTTACTTTCCTTCACATTAGTTTAAGTAGTAGTTTTTGGGTTAGTTGATTAGCAACTAATTCCGCCTCTCCTTCCAAAACCCGAGATTTTTACTTGCTTTCCATAAAATATAAAAATAAAAAAAGAATCATCCCTCACCTCTAGACCTAGTAGATAAATTTCAATCCTAACGAACACTATTCTTTGAGTTGAACGATCAATCCCCCGGTACTTGCCACTTCACTATACTACATCGGTCAGGTACACTGCCTGGTGGGGATTGCAAGCTTCTCGAGATCCCTCGAGAGGTAAAACCTGTTGTAAGGTCGCAAAACCACGCATCAAGTTTTTGGCGCCGTTGCCGGGGAGTAGTTATTGCTTAGGTTGAAATTTTATTTTTATTAGGTCCACTCACAAGATTCCTATCAAGTGAGATTTTTTCTTTTTATTTTGTAGCTTTCTCGTAGTCTATCTTTTCTTTGTGATTTTGTTTGTAATTTGCTTCAAATGGACTTTTCACTTAGACTTCTAAGATTGCAAGATATGGTTGAGTGGCTAGAACACCAAGGAGTTCAAAATACCTCATTTAGAGACACCTATGAATCATATGAGCCTTCACCTAGGATAGATTCTTATGAACAACCTCCATGTTTAGGATCTCATCTTAGTGAGGCCAATAGGAAAAGCGACCTAGTTTGCCAAGGAATTGTGGATAGAGCCGAAGCAATAAACCATAAGTTGGATGAAGCGCTAGGTTTGTTATCATCACTACCTAAGAAAACAATTGATGAGGATATAGGTGATCTTGACACGTGGAATGATGAGGTAAACACCATAAGCCCACAAAATACACAACCATCATTTGAGGCACCCACACTGCCCGTGACTTACCCGGAAGAAGTAGAAGAGACTTTAGGAATCCCGATGGAGGTAGAACCCTTGGACCAAGCACAACTAGAGGATATAGGTTTGAACACTTTTAGTGATGACCTTACTCTTAGTTCTAGGGAATTTCCTAGTGTTGATGAGCCGGAACCTCAACCTTTACACAACTTTTCATCCTTAGATTTACATCTAGGAGACAAAAGAGGAACCGACCTACCCATAAACCAATATTATCCGAGTAGTTTTAGGATGAAGGAAGCCATTCACTCACCCCCTTCACCTCACGTGGCATATTTCCACCCTAAGGGTGTGTATCGCTACTTCCACCCGCACTTAATCCTAAGTGTAGGGAAAACCTCCCCTATTTCCGTTAAATAAGGGTAGAGTCAGGCTCGTGACTCGAACAAAAACAAACGCTTCTTGGGAGGCAACCCAAGCTTTATTTGTTTGTTTGTTTGTTTGTTTGATTTTATTTGTTTCCGTATGCAAGTTTAATTGTTATTGTTTGTGCTCATGTTTCAAAGTAAATTGTGAAAATGCTTTATTTTGTTTTTAACTTCGTCTTAACTACATATAAAGGTATTTTGCAAAAGATAAGTGCAAGGGAATCCAAATTTGTTTACAAGAACAAGATTGAACATGAATCACAACAATATTAAATGAGCATGCATACTAGTAATTGTTAGAGTCAAATGCTTGTATCGAGTCATAATGAATATTTTGCAGGATTTCCAGGAAGTGAGGCATAAGTTTTTCCAGAAATTTTCCGGAAACTAACCATAAAATTTTTGCAGGTCACTTCTGACGGCGTCAAGGTTAACACCTGACGGCGTCAAGTGTAAAATTTCTGCAAGTCATTTCTACCGGAGTCATAAAGTTTTTGTTAAATCTTTAGTTTTATAAACTCCAGGAAATCTGCAAATATTCATTCTACAAGCATTATATCTTTAATCGTTTTGTTTTTATTCCTAAGTCTGGAATTACATCTAGTTGTGAGTTTTCTTTGTTCAGGTTGATGCTTTGGGTTTTTTGTGTTTGTTTTCTCAGGTTTAACAGGTTATATTGGACAAGAAGATGATTTATATTTCGGAAGGGAAGCTTTCAACGTTCATTTTCTTGGAGGAGGATTTAACCATGTTACCGGATTATCCACATCGAACGAATCAGGGGAGTATTTGTTTTCATTCTTTTACCTTATTTACTTTTACATCCTTTGAATGAACATTGGGGACAATGTTCAGCTTAAGTGTAAGGGGAGGGTAAATGATGATACCTTAGGGAATACAATTGCACTTGATTTTTGTTTGTTTGATGGTAGATGTGTAATAAAACTGAGATAAATACTTGTTAGGGCAATTTTAGTGCCAAATTTAAAATTTTTTACAACATATAGGAGTGAAACTTTGGTCTTAATGAGCGTCTCATGGATAGGAGTTATATGACTAGCACAAAACCGTACCACTAAAAAAAATTTCTACCCCCAAATATGTGAGGTTCGCCCCTAGAATTGGTAGAAAAAGCATTTATGCTATGATGTGTGTACCGGTAGCACTTAGATTCTAGAACTTGCGTTAGGACCATTCCGAGGCCACAAGTGAGACTACATTCGTGTAGTTAGATTTACTACATGATAAGAGGCATTAGGATTAACCCATTGTTTTACACCTGTGTTTTTGTTATAATTACATTGGCTACATTGGTCAAGTAATTCTCCCACACCCTTTGCGTTGTACTCATTTTTAGTACACGATACCCCTAGTACACCCCTCAGAGCCTATCTTTTCGTTTCTAACTTTAAGCATTTCACTTAAAGTAATAATTTGTTTACACCCCACTTAAATGTACACGCAAATCGCCTTAGCCTTCCTTGTATGCACTCATTTTTAGTGCATTATTGTGACAACATTTGTTTAAACCCCAAGTTAATTATCTAATTGATTACATGGTTGCTAAGTCGAGTCATATCCTTGTACATATTGTCTTGGGACGATTGAGACTCATGGGTAAAGTACTAGTGTAATGGAGTAATGGGGAAGAACAACATTAATACCCCCATATGTGCTAAATATTTTAAAAGTACCCCAAGTGTTTCGATTATCTTAATTCGAGTCATTAGAATAGTTAATTGTAAAGTTATGTAAAAGTTCAAGTGTAAGGGGGATACAACCCCCCTGCGATGTATTATTTTGGATGGTAGGGCAAGAGTGTATGCACAAAAAAAAAAAAAAAAAAAAAAAAAAAAAAAAAAAAAAAAAAAAAAAAAGTAGAAAAAAACATACGGACTACCATCCCGTTTCATTTTATGTTTATTTTATCTTTTTGTTATTTTTTTTTTATTAGCTTAAGTCGAGTCTAGTCTTGGCTTAGCAACGCCATATTGTACATGTAATTAATCAAGATCTTTAACTCGCCACCAGTAAAATATCCTTTATCCAACAAAACCGTGTTTATCATATCCCTACACCTAACGTTATAACCCGTTTAAAAGCCCTCTTTGATAGTTTATCTTAGGTGCTTACGCCTAGTGGAGGAGGTTTTTGATCCTTTCCCAAGCCTATGGTAATCTATTTGCTATGACAGGTAGTGAGAGATATTATCCGTTTTCATTTATGAGATATACTTTTATGACACCTGAGAGATGTGAGTATCTAAACACTACTTGTGAGGTGCTAGTCTGTAATCTCCGTGCTTATTATGATTAAAGTGGAACGACTATTTGTTGTAATTACTTTTATATTAGCGTTAAATGACCCCTAACTTGTATTTTGATTAGAATAAAAGCGCATTTGCTTGAGGACAAGCAAATCTCAAGTGTAAGGGTATTTGATGAAGCGAAAAGTGTACCGCTTTTAGGGGGTCATTTAAGCCCTAAATCGTATTTATTTGATCAAATATTGCCCTAAATCGTTCCTTTTATCATTTTAGGTACTTTGGAGAAGAAATCTGGAAAAGGAAGCATTTTGGACGTTTTTGGAGCATAAAAGTGAAGAAAACGACAAAGTCTCTAAATCTGCTGGAATAGTACCTGTGACGGCGTCAAGCCCCAGTGTGACGCCGTCAATCCTTGATAAGCCAGAGAGGATTTTGGAAGATTAAAGGGGGACGGCGTCAAGAAGGCCATCAAGAAACCCTAACCGCGGCGAAGTGACGGCGTCAGGACTCAACCTGACGACGTCAGAAGCCATTGAGTGACGACGTCAGAATGACAACTTGCACAAGAAGAAACCCTAGTAAAACCGTCACATGCTGATCAAGACAATCACAACTTACGCGCAGAGTAGCTGTCACTGTTTTGGCCATAAAATCTTCATACGAACTCGGATTTGGGTGATTCAAAAGGCCACGCGAAGAGGACGAAAAGATCTACAATTTGGTGAAAATGGGAAGTTGACGCCGTCACTTGTATGAGCTGACGCCGTCAATCCTTGCCGACAGAAATATTGCCTATAAATACAACATCATAACTTCACTTTTTGTAAGCCCTAAACCCTAAGTCCGATTCTAGGGTTTAGGTAGGTGTTTTTCCAGCAACTTAGAAGGTCTTAATCACTCCATAAACATCTTGTAATGGTGTGTTGATTCTATCTTAATTATGTCTTCCATTATTATTGTTGCTTGTTCTTCATTGATTATGTTTTACTAAATCACCTAGTGTTTACCTATGATTGTGTGAAACTTGTGTATAACTAATTAGATCTTATTAATTTCTTGTTGATGTGTGTGTCCATCTCCATCAATTAGGGCGTGACAACTTCAATAGATCTAATTGGTTTAGCTTATAATTCTTGTTTCCTATTGTCTCTTGTTTGATTAGGTGATATCGATGTTAGGCTTAAGAAAACTGGCTAACCTCCTATACGGTAACTTGCTTGAACGTCTTAAGAAACATGAACCAAGGTGTACTAAGGTTATATGGTTGTATTTAATGCATGAACAAATTCTAGTGATCCCATGTTAGGAGCTTCTTAGCCGGCTCGACATAGGTGTGAAGTAGGAGCTTATAGAGTTGGGGAAGTTCGTACACACCCCCACGAATGGTATTAAGGAATACAACCCGTCAATTAAAACAAGGTGTGACAATTCAATAGGTAGAATTGGATAGCTAGCAAGGAGTAATATATCATAGGTAGACATGCTTCACTTCCCTTGTAGAACCCTAGATTACTTTCCTTCACATTAGTTTAAGTAGTAGTTTTTGGGTTAGTTGATTAGCAACTAATTCCGCCTCTCCTTCCAAAACCCGAGATTTTTACTTGCTTTCCATAAAATATAAAAATACAAAAAAAATCATCCCTCACCTCTAGACCTAGTAGATAAATTTCAATCCTAACGAACACTATTCTTTCAGTTGAACGATCAATCCCCCGGTACTTGCCACTCACTATACTACATCGGTCAGGTACACTGCCTGGTGGGGATTGCAAGCTTCTCGAGATCCCTCGAGAGGTAAAACCTGTTGTAAGGTCGCAAAACCACGCATCACATATCATCTCGGCTCATTCGTTAAACATCTCGTGTACAACCATAACATCTCGGCTCATTCGTTAAACATCTCCTGTATAACCATATCATCTCGGCTCATTTGTTAAACATCTCGTGTATAATCATATCATCTCGGTTCATTTGTTAAACATCTCGTGTACAACCATAACATCTCGGTTCCCTCGTTAAACATCTCATTATGTAAAAAAATTTAAAAGTTTTAAATTAATTAAAGATAATTTACAAAATATTTAAAAATAATTTTAAATGATTTAAATTAAGTATAAATGATTTAATTTTATTAGGTAAAAGTGATGTAAATAATTTTAAAAAGTTTTAAATTAATAAAATATGATTTAGAAAATTTTTAGTTAAATTTAAAAGAATTAATATTCATTTTAAAAGTTTTAAATTAATTAAGGATAATTTACAAAATATTTAAAAAGAGTTTTTTTTTTTTTTTTTTTTTTTTTTTTTTTTTTTTTTTTTTTTAATTAAAATACTTTCAACGGGGACATGTCCCCGCCGAAAGATTTCACCAAAAATTTAATATTCGCTCGTAGCATTTACTTTATCCCGCCAACTGCTTTGGCGAAAAATACTACTTTTAGCGGGGACTTGTCCCCGCCAAAAAGTCTGATTAAAATAAATATTTACTTTCAGCGGGGACATGTCCCCGCCGAAAGTAAAAGCTAAAACCTACTCCATATTATCAGATCTAAACACTTAGCGGAAAAAAAAATCTCTTACTGCTTCTGCTTCTGCTTCTGCTTCTCCACCACAACAGCACCATCTCCACCACCACCACAACACCATCATCTCCACCACAATACCACACTCGCACCACTGTGCACGATCGATGCCCTCTCCTCATATAATTCTTTCCTCAACCCCCTCCTCATTTAATTCTTTCTTTTTCTCATCTCCTTTCTTCCTTGCTCCATCTCTTTTACAAACCCAGGTATTAATTTTTCTGATTTTTATTAATTATTGATTTTTTTTTAAATTTCTTTATTTTTTGGTTATTTGTTAATTTTTGCAATGTATGTTAACTAATTTTTTTTAGTAATTGTGTTTTCTGATTTTTGTTATTTTTTTTTTAATTTTTGTGTTAATTTTTTTTTGTACAGTCTGTTGCCGAGAATCGAGGCCGAGAACCGAAGAAATAGCACAACGTGCCTGCTGTCGAGACCACAACCGAGGTTTTCTTTATTTTTTTATTATTATTATTTTGTTTATGTGTCACCGGGGATATGTCGCCGCCAAAAGTTTATAGTGATTATTTTAGCTAGGCTATATATAGGGGTTGTTTGGCTGTTTATCAGTTAGTATAAACTGATAATGTGATTGTGTATTCTGAATTTGGTATTAGTAGCTTTTGAATCAAAACAGTTAGTTAAGGGGCTGTTTGGAACATGGGTGAAAATGGGTCAAAACCTTAGTTACTTTCATTTGCCATATTTGATAGTTCAAACTTGCTCAAATTGTCCTAGATAAGTTGTTTGTAGTATGGTTTAAGCTGTTATTGAGGAAGTGATTGATTTGGATAGAAATCTTTAAATATTATGGACTGAACTGTCCATATAAGCTCTTAATAAGCTCATGCCTTCTAAGCCTCATTTTTAGCATTCTTAGGTCCCTTGTAGTGCATTAGGTGTGATTCAATGTTTGGCACAAGTAGGAGCTGGAGCGGGTTGCTGGAGCTGGTTGCTGGAGCATGTGGCTGGAGCTTTTTTTTACATGCTAGTACAACTAGCATTTCATTTAGTAGCTTATTTTTTTAACAAACTCCTTCAAGCCGTGTCTGCCAAACGAGACTTATTTTCAATGGTAGCTTATTTTTCTAAATAAAAAAAGTTCATGCTACGATAAGCTCTAATAAGCTCGTGCGCCAAACATAGCCTAGGTGTGATTCAATTAGTTGGTCTCATATTAATAGGTATTTGAGTAACTGAGATCACATAAACCTCATAGCAGACTGCATAATTTTTGTTTTTCCAATTTCAGCTAGTTGTTTTTTATTTTTAATTCGTTCATTTTAAGTTTATTTCTGCTCAAATTTTATACCAATATAATTTTGTTGCTTATCTTCTTGATTGTGATTTTTATAGAATTTTAGAATTAGCTTTTACAAGCTTTTTAGTAGCTCTAAATAGGCCTTTTTGCCCTACACCAAGTATGCATCAGCAGACCCTTTGCTCTTTTTTTTTTGTAAGTTTTGATCAAGTGCTTATTAGCTTTAAGCAGATGGACAGCAACCCACAAGGGTGATTAATTTGTTAATTTTTTATTTTTGTTATTGTTTTACTTTGTTAATTTTTTGTTAATTTTTGCAATGTGTTAAGACCAGCTAGCCGAGAGTCGAGAGCCGAGACCAGCCTTCTATCAAGACCAGCTTGTCGAGAGCCAAGACCACAATCAGTACGTTTTTTTTTTGTTTATGTTTGGTTAATTACTTGCTTAGAATTATAATATTTTGTTTCTGAATTTGATTTTAAGATGTTAGTCGTTTGTTTATAATTATATGGAATTTGATTGTGTTAGATATTGTTAATGATTTTAGGAATTTAGTGATTAATTTCGGAAAGTCCCCGTCCGAAATTAATTTATTAGAAATTAATTTCGGAAAGTCCCCTGTTTGGGACTGCTTTTTGAATGTTTTGTCTCATTTAGGATATGAATGCGTATAATTGATTTACTATTTGTGAAAATTTCGACAGTGTTTCCCCTTTACTCCTACGAATATGTCTTTAATGCACATATTTGGGGAGTTGAGGGGAAATGCTGCCGAAATTTTCTCAAATAGTAAATTCAGTTATACGCATTCATATATGAGACGAAACATTCAAAGAGTGGGTTAGGATTGCCTTCCATAGTTGGATTAGGTGAACAAAACGCACAACTCGTGATTCCACCTTTATGTATTTACGTGTAGATTTTTTTGAACATGTTTAATTCTAAATAATTATTTATTGCATCATTAAAACGCAGTTATGCCAATTGATAAGAGTTGGGTCTCTAAATCTCGTGTTAGCCTCGAATTTCTAAATGGTCTTAGAGCTTTTTGTGAGTATTGCAAGTCCTTTGTGAATATTGATGGGAATGTAAAATGTCCATGTAATCATTGTCATAGCTTTGGTTGGATAAAGTACGAAGATTTGTTTGGTCACATACACTTATACGGTTGGGACCAAAGTTATACGAAATGGTATAATCACGGTGAACCGGATGTCCAGACAGTAGTACCCAACACGAATCATCATGGGAGTGATATGGCTGAGTTCCTTCATGATATGGACTATCAATGACTTTCCCGCTCGAAGTAGTTTGTCTGGGTGGAGTGGGCAAGGTTACTTGGCATGTCCGACATGTAATATATACACTCCATCTGTTCGCGTGTTAGGCAAAACCACTTATGTTAGTCACAGAAGATTCTTAAAAATGACCAATAAATGGCGGAAAAATAGACGGGTATTCTATACTGAGGTCGATGATAGACAACCTCCTAGAAAATTTACTAGTGATGTCATCTTGAATCAACTTAGGAGATTGCCTAAACGTATCCCGGGGAAACATCCAAGTTTTGGGGGTGCGAAGAAAAAACGTGATTCTGATCGCGAATTGAATTGGACCAATGTATTATGGCTAGCTTGAAGAAATTCTCGAGTTTTTGTATATTCCGTTCAAGGTTGTGCTGTTCAAAGTCAAATGGTTCGACACTAATAACAAGGGTCGCATAAAACGTTGTACCTATAGAAATAACATTACACAAATTATGACAGACCGTGTATCGTTTCAAAATGAACCATACATTCTTGCAACACAAGCAACACAAGTCTTTTACCTTGATTTCCCGGGTAAACGTGGTAGTTGGAAGGCCATCCAAGATTCTTATCATCGAAAGATTTGGAACCCGGATATCATCGTGGTAGAAGACAATCAAGATGTTGTACATGACAACAACTCATCACATGTCACACTCTCTGCTGAGTTGGATAAGTTGGATTATAGCACCATAAATAATGATGTCCAGCCAGCGGAAGTTGAGGCACCACGAGCACCAATTATCACTGATGTCGACGGCGACGATGATATTGATTATGATGACCACGTTCCTCATGATTTAGCATCTGATGATGAAGACCACGTCGATGGTGAAGATGAAGCTGACACTAATAATGATGATCAAGGTAAAGCGTCCCGAGAACATGCCGGCTGAAGAATGAGAGAAGTAGGTAAATTTCTGGATCGACACGTACTTTGTTATTATTATTATTATTATTATTATTATTATTATTATTATTATTATTATTATTATTATTATTATTATTATTATTATTATTATTATTAATAATAATAATAATAATAATAATAATAATAATAATAATAATAATAATAATAATAATATTTCATTTATATAATAGTTTTTATTATTTATAATAAGCAGATTGGGCACTGGACCGACCCGAAAAAGTTGAGGATCGAGGAGGTCAACAGGGAAAACAGGAGAAAAATGAAGACTGCTACCCTTCACGGATCGCATTCCTTAGCTGTCATAGCTGATAACTTCGTAAGACACTTTTTAATCATTTTATTTATATATATAGTGTTGGGTGAGTATTGATTAATTTTATTTATAAACAGTTGAGCCCCCCCCTGACTACGAAGATACTAGAGACTTTATCGACATGTACAGACACACCCATACCAGAGGCGACGTCTGGGAGTCTGAGCTGGCCGAATCCAGATACGTAAGTATAATTTATTTCCAAAAACTCACCAACATTAATGCAATATAATAAATCACGACTTATATATTACTTTTCTTGTTTTTTTTGTAACTAAACAGAATGAGATGATCCGGCAGCAGACAGAGAGCACCTCTGATGGGAGGCGTATGTCTGACGCCGATATTTTGCGGCAGGTGATCGGCGACAAGCAGCGGGGTCATGTTCTTGGCATAGGTCCAGTTTTACCAGGCCGTGGTCACAAGACGACTTGCAGCTCCTCACGAGCTCGCGAGGAAGCCTCCTCGTCCTCACTGTACGAGACCGTGAAGCAGCAAGGGAACACGCTGCAGATGATTCTGGATTGGGCAAGGAAACAGCCGGGCTTTACTGAGGAGCTAGCGATGGGATTTCCGGGGACATCAGGGTCCCAAAATGCATCGGCGGGTGAGTCTACACCTAGAGGCGAGGGTAGTCGGGGTACTGGGGATAGTGGGGAGAATGGGGAGAATGTGGATTAGTGTATGGCTTCTGTGGGTCGGATGGGTCACTTTATATTTGTTTTGGGTTATGGGACAAAGTTGTGTAGATTTACATGGATTATTATGTGTTTATGTGTTAGGATTCCCACTAAATTGTTCCTGGCTAGCTTATGTATAGTTTTGTAGAATATCATGTGGATCACGGTTTTTGAACCGTTTTTGGCGAATTTGGATTCATATGATTATGTTTAGCGAATTTGGGTTTGTTTAGCGAATTTGGATAGTTATTGTAAAATAGGTTCTATGTTTAGCGAAGTTGGCGAATTTGGATTAATATTATTTTTAGCGAATTTGGGTTAATTTTGGTGTTGTTGTATATGTTTAGCGAATCTTTGTTGGCGAATTTGTTGTTTTGGCGATGTTGTTGCAATGGGGAAAACAGCAACTTTAAGTTGCTGAAATGGGGAGATTTTTTCCCAAAAAAATCTGGAAATTACCCATTTTGCAGCAATATGCTGCAAAATGGGTCAGAGGCTTTTGGCGGGGACATGTCCTCTCCAAAAGGTTGGAGCAGATTTACGTGTATTAGGGGTGATCACGGTCCAAAAACCGGACCGGACCGGCCAAGACCGGACCGGACCGAAGACCGAGAACCGGAAAAACCATAGACCGAGACCGGACCGGACCGAATGTGGTCGGTCCGGTTCGGTCCGGTCCAATTAAGCAAGATTTGGCAAGTTTTTTCGGTCTTTTGGTCGGTCCGGACCGGACCGACCGGACCGAGGACCGAATTAGCCAAAAAGCTTAGACCGAGGACCGGACCGAATGTGGTCGGTCCGGTCCGGTCGGTTTTGTCGGTCGGTCCGGTCCATCCGGCCCGTTTGCTCACCCCTAACGTGTATGCTTATTGGCGGGGACATGTCCCCGCCAAAAGAATTTAAAACAACAGTAAAAGATACTTTCTGCGGGGACACGTCCCCGCCAAAACGCTTAATTAAAAAATATAATCACTTGATTAATTAATTTTTTAATTAGTTTTCTTAGTTTTTGGCGGGGACATGTCCCCGCCGAAAGTATCAGCGATGAGGATTCGGTGGGCGGGGACTTGTCCCGGTCGAAAGGCTAAAAAAGTCCCCCCCGAAAGCGGTGAATGTTGTAGTGTTTGTTGATGAAGCAATACAAAACTTAGTCCATGAAAGTGCAAATATTTTATATTGGAAGATCAAAATTTATCTCTAACAAGCAAAGCGGCGGCCGGCAGCAGCGGGATTTATTTTTGCGCTGTATTTGTCTCTATGGCTCGGATGTATGTATATATTGAAACATAAGAATTGGTATAACTAACAACAGAATGGTATGCAATTCATACAAAAGCTAGTCTATATATTAAAGACATTGTATATGTTTGCTGGCTATACGTACATAAGTAGGTTTGGTAATATACTTTTTCCAGATGGACTCTCCATTCGAATATTGGCTATTGTTGGCCGAAAAGTCAAGGGTGTATTACTGTTTGTTAGGGTGACCAACAATAATCAATATTCGAATGGAGAATCCATCTGAAAAAAGTATATAACCAAACCTACTTTTGTAATAGTCAATATTCGAAAAGAGAAAAAAATATGTGCTGGTCCAGCCCATAATCAAGCAAGTTTACATGCCTTCACAAGTTTATACGCCTTCATATCCCCTACTTCAATTAAAGCAAGCTTTCCTTTATTAGTAAAGGGGTCTAGTGCACGGAGATTGACCCAGTTGTTAGCCTGAGCTTGCTGGCTAGCTCTATTGGGTTGGTGTTGGGTTAGCCCTTCGTCCGTATTTTCTTTCCTGTCCTTCTCTTTATGGGCCTGCTTTTCCCACCTCTAGTTTTTCATCTACTTCTTTCATTTCCAAGTCAAATGCAAGGCTTCATGTGATGGTTCATTCTTTGCTATACAACAGTTCTGTCTTCGATTCAGATGTTCCCTCGCTGTTGTACCTGATGACTGGAGGAAGCAAGACGAAATGAAGATTTGCCAAAGAATTTTCAAGATTTTCATGTGTGATCTTTATTGCATCAGTAAGTATGTCTAAAACATTGTTTCGTCTTCAGGATGATGAATGCAACGGGTTGTATCTGAACCATTCAGTTAGCGTCGTAATACAGATGGGTGTGACGGCAAAAGAACAACATTAACTGAATGATTCAGGTATAACACGCTGCATTTTCTGAAGGTGCACTGCAAGTATCTGAACGGGTGGATCTTTGCTATGTATAGTGAAACCAAGAATCCTGGAAGTTATGTATCTTACCTCTTTTGCAATATGGTTTCGGCAACTTGTGCAATTCTACTCCAAAGACACCGACTGGTGCGCATGTAGATTGGTTTGGTGATTCGTATTTGCGGGCCTGCCAAAACAGGAAGAACATGATTAAATAGAAATTGCAGGGTTAATGTTAAAAAAAATATTGCAAATAAAATAATCGATACTTGTTACATCGGTTTTGACTCTCCGGTGGCTTTTCAACTGCGGTTCTTTCTGCTCTTTCTAATAAGCGGAATGATAAATACCATTTCATAACCGTGGGTCATTTGCTTCTGTATAAAAAAACCTGTGAAATCAGAATAAGATCACATGTTATTATTGTAGCTTGCATAAATGCGTCCAAACTTCTTCAGCTTAACTTTAAAAACCAACATGAAAGTCGTAAATGTTGGTATGATGTTTTTTCAGCTTTATATATTATCATAAAAAATTGAGTTATTACCGAAAGCTACAACTAAAGATACTTTGAGACACCTTCATATATTGTACTAAGGAAAGTTTTTGTTTGTTTCTATATTCATATGCAATTTCGTATGACATATGGCGTACAATGTTTTCAAGTTGGGAGTTCTTACCTTTCTTTCCAGTTCATTTTGTTAAAAGGAAGTGGAGAAGAAAGGTAAGACCAGCCAGTTACATTGAACGTCGTATGCTCCTTCGAGAAAAAGTCGTGGTCAACAATACGATTGAATTCTGGGAGATCGGTGGGAAACGAAATAGGATAGTGCAAAGAAGTAATGTGTATCAAATTACTTGGCATACCATCCTATTTCGTTTCGCACCAATCTCCCAGAATTGTATCCCACTGTTGATGGTCTCCTATGGAATCAGAGTTACAAAACTGATCAACAAAACGATCGACTTCCGCAAGATCAGTGGGTAATGAAATAGGATAGTGCGAAGAAGTAATCTGCACTGAATTACTTGTGACACTATCTTATTCCGTTTCACATCAATTTTTCTGAATTATGCCTTATTGTTGATCAAGGCCTCTTGTAGAAAATGTGTTGTATCTGAACCCTATTGAATGGTTCAGATACAACAGTTAACGTCGTTTTGCTTCTGAACCATTCAGTTAGCAGGTGTTCTGTAAATTGTATCCTATTGTTATTTAACGCAACGTGTTGTATCTGAACCATTCAGTTAACGTCGCACCTGATGACCGGGAGAAGCAAAACGAAGGACAGATGGCTTTGACGACAACATAATAGTATTAACTGAATGGTTGTGGTATAACACGCTGCATTTTATGAAGGTACAGTGCAAGTATCTGAGCAGGCAGATCTCTGCTATGTACAGTGAAACCAAGAATTTTCCAGCCTGGTTTATGTAGGCGAATATATCTAATATGCTGGAAGTTATGTATCTTACCTCTTTTGCAATATCCTTTCAGCAAATTGTACAATTCCAATCTAAACAGACTGGCTGGTGCACATGCAGATCGGTTTAGTGATTCGTATTTGCAGGACTGTCAAAACAGGCAGAACATGATGAAATAGAAATTGCGGGGCTAATGTTAAAAAAATGGTGCAAAGAGAATTATCGATACCTGCTTTATCGGTCTTCACTCTGTGGTGGCTTTTCAATTGCAGTGGTTTCTTCTCTTTCTTTTAAGTTCTCGGCCATCTTGTATGAATGATGTCACCGTAGTAACAGTTTCTGTAATAAATTGCTAAAAGTATAAGCAAACATCGAATTGTCTATAAATGGTAACAAAATTTATGCCTTTAATAGTAGCGAAGATTATCTGGTATTCGTAACCGCACTTCTATATAATAGTCGTGGTCAACAGTATGATTGAATCATGGAAGATCAGTGGGAAATGAAATAGGATAGTGCGAAGAAGTCATTTGCACCAAATTACTTGCCACACGATCCTCTTCCATTTCGCACCAATCTTTTAGAATTGTATCCAACTGCTGATGAAGGCCTGTTGTCGAATTGGAACTACGAATATACGAAAAAAAACATACTGTCAGAAACCAAAAGTTTTTTTTGTGTATGATCGATGTGAAATACATTTGTGTTTTAGTATTGGCAAATAAATGAAAGCAGGTTTTTTTATGTGTGCCTGTGTATTAAAGAAGCCATAAAAAAGAGATGTACCCATCGTAGCCAACTTATTAAAGATGTTGTTGATCAGCGCTTCTTGTGGAAGTGGAATCATGACAAATCAACACCTCTTGGCAGCTAGTTTGTTGACCAAAACAACTGATTTTGAGTAGGCACAGGTTTCCTGCGCTGCAAAGCTGGTGTTTGTTATCTAAGGTGAATAATTTAGAGATCTTTAGCAAAAATAATAGTGTGTAATTAACCATGCAAAAGGAAAGTGGGATCAACGATCACACAATAATGGCACATTTAACAGTACCTTAATTGGGCAGTATCAATGTTTTGAAATAATGGATACATTAAGCGGAATGATAAACACCGTCTCATAACTGCGGGTCATTTGCTTTGCTATAAAAAAACTCCTGAAAATCAGAATAAGATCAGAGTTATTACCGAAAGCTATAGCTAAGGATACTTTGAGACGCTTTCATATATATCGTAAGCAGCGATTTTTTTTGTGTTTTCATACTCATATGTAATTTTGTATAAATGAACATATAAAAGGAATAAATCGGCAAATTAGATGTACCATAACAAAACAAAAGTGTCCAGGAAAAATTGTAATTTCTACGTTTTAGCTACTCATGCTATGGATGCGGGAGCATCGACTCCGTTCCTTCATTATCCCGTTCATTCACTTGCTTTAACTACTCATGCTATGGATGTGGGAGCATCAACTCTGTTCCTGTAGGCTTTTGTGGTGCGGGAAAAATTGTTCGGCTATTAAAGAGGATTCTCCGAATACCTGAAACAGAGATGATCATACAAAATTTTGTTCAAATCACCGGGCACATCATTCACTTCGGTTACTCATCTTTTTTTAGTAATTGTACCCTATTGCTGATCAGGGTCTTTTATGGAAGTGCAGTTATGAATATGAAAAAAAAAGAAGTTAACTATAACAGGCGCAGAACATTAACTGTTAGTATCGGCAAATAGAAAAATACCAGGTAGTCTTTATTGCTCTTATGGTGAAAAATTGTTTTCTTAACGAAGGCCTTAGGATTTTTGTCATCTCCTGCACCATCTTTGAATGATGAAAATATATAAAATAAGGTGTTTTCATATCTCGTTACCAACATTTGAAGTTGAATGGAATAATTGAATGCATGGTGGAAACTCTGATCTCCTGCTCAAATCCCTTTTGTTATTTAAATGGTCTTTAAACAATGGTCTGCACCAGACGTATTGATAGGCCGTTTAAATACCAAAAGGAATTCGAGGGGAAGGTCAGACCAACCACCTTGGCTGTAATCATGTGATCGTTGTCCGTACCATGATACACTTTCGTACTTTGAGGTTCCACTCGAAATCCCATTCCCATGTCAATGAAATATGTGTAAAGGTTTGTGCCAAACCCATTGCAATCACAGTTACATAGGAATGGGTTTTTGAGGGGAAGCTCAAAGTACCAAGGTGTGCTGAAGAAAGATATGCCGATTCTAGAAAAGTATGTAAGTATTAGGATGCGTGTTAAATGGGATAATGAAGGAGTGTGGCTTGTCATGAACAACACACACTATATCATTATCACAATCAACACGCCTCAATTATTAGAGCTCATCTATCAAACGATGTATATGGGTTCCATTGCTTAATTTGACCGAGTTCCCTAAAACTATTGATGTGCTTAATAGATAAATAGTTTCAGGGAACTTGGCCAATTTAACCAATGGAACCCAGCTACATTGTTAGATAGATGTGCCCTAATAATTGAAGTTTTCAAGGTGAAGTCGAATGTAGCAAGCTGTGTATGCGCACATTATTTTGTAGATAGATGGTTTTAAGTCATAAAAAAGAATGGAATTTAAAAAGCAACATAGTTAACCCTTCTAAGGTCCCCTACAGTTCCTTTTGATGTTTCAACTCCCTTTGTGCAAAGGCCTGCACCAGGCGATTTGCTAGATTGTTAAAATAGCAAAAGGAACTGTATGGGAACTTAGAATAAGTAACTATGTTGAAATTCCATACTCATTTATTAAATTAAACCATTCATCCACAAAGTAATGTGGTCATCTGATACATAAGTTGCTATTCTCAGCTTCTCTTTGAAACACTTTTATAGAATCGACAATTATAATCTTTCACTAAGTTTTACAAAGTCAGTTCTTTATATGATAGACGTTTGCCATGGCAATAAAAGACTATAAATTGAATCCCCTAAACACATATTAATATTTAAGTTTATGGTTACACAATCGCTAATTTTCAAATTTAAATTCATTAAAATTAACTTTTATACCTTTGAAAAGCAGACATACGAAGTATATATATCGAATATGTTGACTTGACGATCGCAAAAGAAGCCCAAAGAAGCATCAAATATTTTCGATGAGATCCATGTACCTATTCAAAAATATTGACAAAGTATCAACGATGGATGCACAGACCATGTCAATACAATAATAGCTCAGCTTGGTCTCCGTACATCCATCACTGATATTTTGTTTATTTTTGATGTTTAGTTTGCCTGAATAGTATAATAGGTTGGCTTGGTTTCCTTACATCCATTGCTAATATTCCGTCAATTTTTGATATTTATTTTGTTTCCATAGAATGCAATTATCCTGTTGAATATACAAAACCTGTTAGCAACGGAAAAAGAAAACAAATATATATATATATATATATATATATATATATATATATATATATATATATATATATATATATATATATATATATATATATGGATTCATGTAGTATAATCGATTAAGTATGTAAATTCTATGAATACTTATCTTTTGTTTATTTTAGTTATATAGCGACATGCCAAATGAAGCGAGGCACTGCAAAATAAAAAGGTTTGAGTTCCAAAGAGAGTAAGTGGTGTAGTCTGAGCAACAGCCGATCTTGATCTGAGTTGAAGCATAATTTGTCGTCGTACGCCAGTACAAAAAGCTGACGCGTGCAAGAATATTGACAAAGTATCAACAATGGATGCTTAGACCATGTGAATACACTAATAGGCTAGGTTGGTCTCCATACATCCATCATTGATATTTCGTCAATTTTTTTATATTTACTTTGTTTCCATAGAATACAATTATCCTGTTGAATATACAAAACCTGTTAGTAGGGGAAAAAAATAAAAATATATATAAGTGGATTCATGTAGTATAATCGATTAAGTATGTAAAAAGGGCATCATTAGACATTTTATAAAATTGCCTTGAGTCGGTTAAAAAATCGGCAACTTCTTATAAAGTCTAAGCATATGATTAATGGCAAAGACAATTGTGTTTTATGCATCTTGGCAAGTTCAGCCGCACAAAAGGTTCTGATCAGTCGCCGTACGTATCTAACCATGACAGCAACCACAGATGATGTACATTGGTTGTCAATATTAGGAAATGAAGAGCATTTAGTTTTCTTTCTTTGGCGATACTAAAAGCTGATGTTTTGTGCCCGTGAGAGTTAATTTTTTCCCGCACATTCGCAACTGCAGTTCCACAAAAGGTCCTGATCAACAATATGGTAAAATTATGAAAGAAAGATAGGAAACAGAAGAGGACGTTGCGAAGAAGTAATTTGCACCAAATCACTTGTCACAGCATTCTCTTCTGTTTCACATCTTTCTTTAAGAATTGTACCCTATTATTAATCAGGGGTTTTCGTGGAAATATAGTTATGAATATTTGAGAAAAAAATAACCATCACAGTCACATAACATTAACTGTTAGTATCGGCAAATAAAAAAGTACCAGATGGTTTTCATTTGCTAATATTGGCACACGATGTAGAACATCTGTATTTTCTCTTATGGTCAAATGCACAGGACCGACTATAAAAAGCCTTTGTACCACTGAACCTGCCAAGATGCATAAAAGATGGTCGTCTAGCAAAAACCAGCTAGAATGAAAAATAGGTGAGTGAGAATAACCAAGCTGAAACACCAACTTATTAGTTGGATGATGAATACAGCGGGGTGTAGAAACAAACGGATTAAATGAATCGTGGTGAACTGTGATTGGATGCTGGTCGTACATCGCTACCGTTCACCAATTTTGAGATATGAAATTTCAGAAACAATTGTTATGCTAAAATAGCTGGAAGTTGTTACCTCCCTCTCCAGTTCCTTTTGTTACTTCAGTAAAACTTTACACAATGGCTTGGACCATACACATTGGTAGCCGACTGAAGTAACAAAAGGAGCTGGAGAAGAAAGGTAAGAGTAGGCAGGTACATTGGGCATCACAGGTATAAATCAGCATAGTTAACCCTTCTAAGGTCCCTTACAGTTCCCTTTGGCGTTTCAACTCCCTTTATGCAAAGGCCTGCACCAAGCAATCTGCTAGATTGTTGAAAAACCAAAAGGAACTATATGGGACCTCAGAATGGGTAACTATGATGAACATCGCATGGCAATATTTGCAAATGAAGAACGTGATAGGCTTTAAAGCAGAAAGAACCTGGCTGGCAAACAGGTCTGTTTCCTTTGAAATTTTAAATCTAAAGGAAAAAAAAAGACGGTTGTTGGTTGGAAACTTTGCACTTTAAAGTGTACCACGTTCTTTATTTGCCAATATAGGCAAACGATGTTAGATGTTACATCTGTGTTTTCCATCGTGTATAAACAGCTGAAGCAACGCATATCTTAAACATGTAATATTTTCATTAGTTATAGGCACAGCTTTTGTTGTAACCAACAAATGTGACTGTCGGCCCACCGCTTACCACTTTTGAAATATTCAAATTCAAAAACAATTCTATTGGCACACCAATTATATGTAAACCGAGTTTTAAAGGTATGGGTTAAACAGGTATGCACGCAGCAGTTTTTAGGCTCAGATTTTTAAACCAAAAGCGGCGCAAACAGTTGTAGCCTCCACCATGGCTACAAAGAAACACGGTTGCATAATACTGCCATCCGGTCCTTGGCCTGCCAAGTTATGGAGACAATATTTGACAACCCACTTCATTTGTGTCAGAAATTAAGTACTAATCATCATAGCCCTGCTATATGTGAAGCAAACAAAAGTGTTTTGAGATACCCGATTTAAGAAAGGACAAACAGGTTAAATGCATTTCAAAGTCAGAGATATGGGTCAGCAAACGTAAACAGGTCGACGGATTTGGGCCTGGAGCAAGGAATTTTTGTACAGATTCAAGAACTATATATGTAGCAGTTCTTAGGCTCAGATTTCTAAACCAAATACGGTGCAAAAGGTTTTTGACTCCACCATGGCTGCAAAGAAATGCGGTTGCATAGTAATGCCATCCGGTACTTGCTGCCAAGTTATGGAGACAATATTCGACACTTCACTTCATTTGTATTAGAAAACAGGTGGTAATCATCATAGCCCTACTATACATGAAGCAACAAAGAATGTTTCAGACGAAGCAATGGATGCAAAGAAACACGGGTATATAATAATGGTAGCCGATGCTTGCCAAGCCAACATACATGTCCGACTTAGTAAAAAGAGGATATGGCCACCATGGCTGCAAAATCTAGTGACTTTCCCCGCCAAGATATGGACCAACTAAACTTGAATCCTCTTATTCTGCAGATTCATGGAGTGCAATAAGGTCTATATACTATCTTATAGAGCGTCGGCCGCGACGTCGTTTGACACTGCGTTTTGCCACCCAAAAAAAAAAATAAAAAATGGGCCTGTATTAGCGCAAAATCCACCGGCCTGTTTGGCTAAGTCGGCCCATTTTTTTGTCGTTATACAAAGTCGTGCTATGTCGTATTGCTTAGATAGTACTTTTCCACCTAACTATTCCATCGTATGGTGGAGAATGTATTTCAGGTACAAAAAGTATAAAGCGACGGTCACGACGTCGTTTTGCGTCGCTTGTCACTGTTGCACTGTCACAATTTGGCGATTTTGCGCAATGAACAGGCGTGGGCCTGCCTCAGCCCAAAATACACCGGTCTGTTAGGCTACTTTGGCCCATTTTCCCCAGCTTAATACATAGTCGTGCTACGTCGTATTGCTTACATTGTACTTTCCCACCTAAGTATATCATCCTATGGTTGAGATTGTGTTTCAAGTACGACAAAAGATACACGTGCACTTTCCCTGCCATTAGAAGCTTCTGCATATCAGAGCTTTAGATACATTGTCAAATCAGACATTGATATACATTCTACCCAGTTTATATGTGTCAGAAAAGGTTCTAGACTCCACCATGGCTGCAAAGCGACGCGGTTGCATGCTAATGCCATCCGGTACTTGCCCTGCCAAGTTATGGAGACAATATTTGACAACCCAGTTCATTTATGTCAGAAATTAGGTACCAATTATCACAGGCAACTATGATGAACATCATACGTCAATATTCATAAGCATGCAATATCTCCATTAGTTATAAGCACAACTTTCGTTGTAACCAACGAATGTAACCAACATGACTTATAACAGTGTGACATAGCATAGCAGAAGTATATCTTAAAGAGCGACGACTCCGAAGACATTTTGTCACATCGTCAGTCACAACAATTATAAGTAAATCAATTTTTAAAGGTATGGGTTCAACAGGTATATGTGCAGCAGTTTTTAGGCTCAGATTTTTAAATCAAAAGCAGCGCAAACAGTAACAGGGTCCATCATGGCTGCAAAGAAACACGGTTGCATAATACTGCTATCCGGTTCTTACCTTGCCAAGTTATAGAGATAATATTTAACAACCCACTTCATTTGTGTCAGAAATCAGGTAGTAATCATCATAGCCCTGCTGTATGTGAAGCAAACAAAAGTGTTTTTACATACCCAGTTTAAGAATGCACAAACGGGTTAAATGCATCCAAGAGTCAGAAATATGGGCCAACTTAGCCAAACATGCCGGTTGAGTTTGAGCTGATGCGTGGACATTGCCGGTTTGTGCGCCAAATCGGCAATTGTGGCAGCGCAACAGTGAAAAACGACGGAAAACGACGTCGTAGCCATCGCTCTATAAGATATATATATATATATATATATATATATATATATATATATATATATATATATATATATATATATATATATATATATATATATATATATATATATATAATTGTTATGCTGCCAACAACAGCAAACATAAAAGTTATAAATAAATCGAGCTTTAAACATACAGACACAATAACTATATATGTAGCAGTTCTTAGGCTCAGATTTCTAAACCAAATACGGTGCAAAAGATTTTTGACTCCACCATGGCTGCAAAGAGACGCGGTTGCATAGTAATGCCATCCGGTACTTGCCATGCCAAGTTATGGAGACAATATTTGACACCCCGTTTCATTTGTATCAGAAAACAGGTGGTAATCATCATAGCCCCAGCATACATGAAGCAACAAAGGATGCGTCCATAATAAATAAGCCTACTAAGAATAGTAAAAAGAGGATATGGCCAACATGGCTGCAAATCTAGTGAATTACCCCGCCAAGATATGGACCAACTAAACTTTAATCCTCTTATCTTGTAGACTGACAAAGTGCAATAAGGTCTATACACCTTTGTAAAAACAATCGTTGATGTTATACCATCAAACCCATTGACAACGCAATGAGAAGGTTTGTCAAAACCTGCTGTTCCAACATAAGATAAACCTACAAAAGAAACATGATAAACAGTTAACAACTTTTACAAACCACATAGAATAAACACATGACAATTCGGTGATCAGGTAACAAAATAACGTAACCCAACCGCGCCCCCATCAATTGATTATAAAACAATAGCTATCATATATGATTGCCAAAAGCAAAAATACCTTTGATAGAAAGTATTCCATTTGTTTGAAGAAAAAAAATATCAATTATAAAAAGCTAAAAATAAAGGCAATGAAAAACCATCAACCAACTGATCTAGTGGAATGATAAATAAAGTGCAAAAATTATAAGTATATATACCACAGAGCAATAACTGTGAAGTCAAATAACAATAACAACAAAACCCTAAGTATAAAGTCCAAAAATGATCAATCAAGAGAAAACACACAGGCCTAAATCGTCTAAGCAGCAACAAAATGCAAAACCTCAAAGCATAAAATCAGCAAAACCGACAGTTAAGTGCAACAAAATCCCAAACTTCAGAGCATAAAATTAGCAACCCCGACAATTAAGTTCAGCAAAATAAACCGCGAACAAAGTAACAACAACAACAAAACCCTAGATCTAAAGTGTTGGGAATTAAATATTCAAGATGTTTAATATCGGATTCTACTCTAAGTATAATTCTGCTGATAGTGCAAAATGGTTTCTGCTGATGATGTTGATTCTGCTGATAGAGCATTTCACTCTGCTGATAGGCTTAACAACTCTGCTGATGACTCTGCTGATGATTCTGCTGATAGCGAAAGATTGTTCTTGCTGATAATGAACAACTCTGCTGATGGAAGGATAAGATCAAAAAGATATTTATTGTATTTTGGTCAACAATATACGGTAGATAATATCTTACTCCATGTGCTTAGTTAACAAGTTGTATACATAGATACATGTTGTATCTGATGTACTGACACTCAATAGGATAAGTTAACCAAGTAAGTCGGTCAAGACTTTAAGCAATTTGTAAAGATCTTTTGACTATAAAAGAGATCTTAGACTAGTGATATTTATAGTGTGTGAAAAATATAGAAGTGTTAAGAGTTAGTCCATGCATACGTTAGAACATGCATAACTGTTAGAACAAACACAAATATATCACAAGTGATAGAAACATAAGATTCAAGGTTGTAACCCTAGTGATATTTCAAGGTCACTCGTATTATTATCTTTAATAATATTGAATCGTTTGGTGATAATCTTTATGTGTTCATTGCTAACTAACAAACATAACAATTCCATTTCCATAACATACACAACCTTCTAAGTTTGATTGAGTGAATTCCGCGCACTTAATCATTTTAACACAACATATCATACACACAAAGTTAGAAGGTTTAACCACCTTAATCGTGTGTCTAGGATCCTAGCAAGTGGTATCAGAGCCAGGTTGATATTGTTGTTTTTAGAAGAAACAAGAAATGGATGTACAAGATGTTCAAACAAATGTTGCTGCAAAGTTGCCCATGATCAAACCCAATGAGTTTGAGTTATGGAGGATGAGAGTTGAGCAATATTTCATGGTTCAAGATTATGCTCTTTGGGACATAATTCAGTATGGTGATTCCTTCACTTTAGGTTATTCAGATGTTCTTGTTGAAGGGAAGACAGTTAGAAAAAGAAATACTGGACCAGTCTCCAATGATGAAAAGATACAGAAGAGAAATGATCAGAAAGCACGAAACCTGTTGCTTATGACCATTCCTGGTGAGCAAATGCTATCTTTTAACAAATATCTTGATGCAAAATCTCTTTTTGAAGAGATTTGTGCATGGTTTGGTGGTAATGAAACTACCAAAAAGATACAGAAGACTTTACTAAAGCACCAATTTGAAAACTTTACTACTTTTAGTAATGAGTCTCTTGATAAGCTATTTTCAAGACTACACAAGCTTGTTAGTCAGTTAGCTGTGTTGGGTGTTGAGACTGAGACGGAGGATCTCAACATGAAGTTCTTGAAAAGTCTACCTGGTGATTTTCATACTCATGTTATTGTCTGGATGAACAAACAAGAAATTGAAACTATGAAGCTTAATGATTTGTACAACAACTTTAAAATTGTTGAACAAAGTCTAAAAAGAGGTGGAAATTATAGTACTAGTTCTGGGAATGCTGCACTCTTATCAGTTCCTAGTGTTAGTCATACAGAGGAGGTAGATGAAGTTGAAAGTGTTTCTAATGTTACTTATGGTGGTCCTTCTACTAGTGTACAAAAGGATATTGCTGAACTTGGTGATCCAACATTTTATGCCTTTATAACCAGTCAAGCTAGTGGTTCTCCTTTAAATCATGAAGACCTTGAGCAGGTTGATGGTGATGATTTGGAAGAGATGGATATTAAGTGGCAAGTTGCTTTACTTAGCATGAGGGCTAAGAAGTTTTGGCAAAAAACTGGAAAGCAAATTACCATAAATGGTAATGATACTGCTGGGTTCGATAAGAAGAAAGTGGAATGCTTTAACTGTCATAGGTTGGGACATTTTGCTAAAGAATGTAGAAGCCCAAGGAAGCAGGATAATAGGAACACTTGGTATAAACAAGAGAGGAATAAGGAAGTACTGGTGGAAGAGCCGAAGGCTATGCTGGCTATTGATGGTATTGGATATGATTGGAGCTCTATGGCTACTGAAGAAGATGCACCACCAAATGCTGCTCTTATGGCCACTGAATTTGCTCTAATGGCTTCTTCTGATTCAGAGGTAGATACTATTCCTACTTGTACTAATTCATGTCCTAATCTTAAAAATTATGAAGACATTAAAAAGAGATTTGATGCTTTTAGAGAAGAGTTAATTGATGCCCTTCATAATTTAGCTAATCACAAAAGGTGTGTAGGAGTTCTAGAAAAACAGATTCTTCATTATAAAAAGAATGAATCTACGTTTACTGATGACTTAAATGCTTTAAAAAGAGGAATAGCATTTAGAGATGAACTACTTAATGATCAAAGTAGACAGTTATCTGAAGTCAAAACTGAAAAAGAAAATGTTAAGGTAACTATAGATACTCTAGCACATGCCTCACAAGGAATGAATAAGATTTGGGAAGCTCAGGTAATTGATAAAGCTAATTCAGGTGTAGGTTACAAAACTGTTCCTCCACCATATAGAGGTGTTCCTTCACCTCCAGGTGTTGACCTATCACATACAGGTTTAGCTGAGTTTCAAGAACCAATCATGGAATATGGTTCTAAGACTAGTAAGAGTCTTAAGGTAGAAAAGATAAGTAAAAGTTTAGATAAAACTTTAACTTATCAGGACAAGGTGTCCTTTGTTAAGAAAGGAGATGCTATAGTTGTTGAAGATTGTACAACTGATAGTGATGATGAAAAAGTACAGGTTATGTCTAAACCTGAAGTGGTTAAGAAAGTAGGAACAAAGGTTCCTAAGATAGTCAAACACAATACTGATAGGCCTCATACAAACATTAAGCATGTTAGGCAACCAGTTAGATATTGTGAGCAATATAGAACCACCAACAAGCCCAGAGGTAACCAAAGGAATTGGAACAACCTCAAGTCTAACCAATTAGGTGATGACTTTGCTATTTATAATAAAGCTTGTTACACATGTGGTAGTTTTGACCATCTTGCAGCTTTCTGCAACCAATGGGTATTTGGGTATGAAATCCATATAGTGAATCTCAA
This sequence comes from Artemisia tridentata subsp. tridentata, assembly GCA_021014915.2. Classification (NCBI taxonomy): domain Eukaryota; kingdom Viridiplantae; phylum Streptophyta; class Magnoliopsida; order Asterales; family Asteraceae; genus Artemisia; species Artemisia tridentata. The sequence goes on from CP139508.1 coordinate 47,100,235, forward strand.
AAGGCAAACTCCTAAATCTCACTTTCACTCTAGTTCTAAGAAATCAAACCCCAGAGTAGTAAAAAACAAGTCTATCTCAAAATTTGATTCTGCTGATAGACCAAATGATCCTGCTGATAGCAAATTTTACTCTGCTACTCGACCATTTATGACTATTAACCCAAAATCAACAGCTAAGGGTGCAAAAACATTTTTCAAACATGCACCTACAACTGTTCTAAGTCCCATTCAATCAAAGGCAGTGGTCCATAAACAAATTTGGAGACCAAAGGGTAGAACTACAAAGTTAGCAGATTCTGCTGATAAGTGTGTGGTTCACTCTGCTGATAAGGGAAAAAGGGCAAATGTTGTTAAGGCCTCAGCATGTTGGATTCATAAATCCAATGTTGCATCAACTATTCTTAAAAGATTCAATTACATTGATGCAAGAGGCAGATCCAAGTCAGTAATGGCTTGGATCCCCAAAAGAAACTAACACTCTTATTCGTGTGCAGGAACATTCAAATGATCAGGAAGAGGATCAAGGATACTCAGATAGTGGATGTTCTAGGCACATGACAGGCAACATGTCTTATCTCTCAGATTTTGAAGCTTTCAATGGAGGATATGTTACCTTTGGAGGGGGTGTTCGTGGCAAAATTTCTGGTAAAGGTACAATCAAAACCGGAAATTTAGATTTTGAAGATGTGTACTATGTAAAAGAGCTAAATTATAATCTTTTTAGTGTCTCACAAATGTGTGACAAGAAGAATAATGTTCTTTTCTGTGAGACTGAATGTCTTGTACTTTCTCCTGATTTTAAGATTCCTGATGAAAGTCAAGTACTTCTTAGAATTCCTAGAAAGGGCAATATGTACAGTGTAGATATGAAGCATATTATTCCTAAAAAGAATTTAACTTGTCTTGTTGCAAAGGCCACATTGGAAGAATCAATGAAATGGCATAGAAGGCTTGGTCATATTAACTTCAAAACCATAAATAAAATTGTTAAGAATGGTTTGGTAAGAGGTTTACCTCACAAAAGATTTGAAAATGATCAAACATGCATTGCTTGTCTAAAAGGCAAACAACACAAAGCCACTTGTAAGCCCAAGATTTTTAACTCTATCAATCAGTCTTTGTTTATGCTGCATATGGACTTATTTGGACCTGTTTCAGTGATGAGCATAATGCATAAGAGATATTGTCTAGTTATTACTGATGACTATAGTAGATTTACATGGGTTTTCTTTTTAGCCACTAAGGATGAAACATCTAGCATCCTTAAGGACTTCATTACACAGATAGAAAATCAAGTAAGCAAGAAAGTGAAAGTCATTAGAAGTGATAATGGGACAGAGTTTAAGAATAGAGTTATGGATGATTTCTGCAAAGAAAAAGGTATTAAGAGAGAATTTAGTGTTGCTAGAACACCACAACAGAATGGTGTAGCTGAAAGAAAGAATAGAACACTAATTGAAGCTGCTAGAAAAAGGTTAGCTGATTCTAAGCTACCAATAAATTTTTGGGCAGAGGCAGTCAACACTGCTTGCTATGTTCAAAATAGAGTTTTAGTTGTGCAGCCTCACAATAAGACATCATATGAACTTTTTAATGGTAGAACTCCTGCAATAGGATTTCTTAGACCTTTTGGATGTCATGTGACAATTCTCAATACCTTAGACCATTTAGGAAAATTCGATGGTAAGGCAGATGAAGGTTTCTTTGTTGGTTATTCTCTTAATAGCAAAGCATTTAGAGTTTACAACACAAGAAAAGAAATAGTAGAAGAAAATCTACATGTGGAGTTTTTAGAAAACAAATCCAATGTAGAAGGTCAAGGACCAAAATGGCTATTTGATCTGGAGTATCTAACAAATTAAATGAATTATGTGCCTTTTGTTGCAGAAACTAATGATTTTGCAGGTTCAAATACAACAAATGAGGCAGAGTTAGAGAAAGATCAAGATTATGTGATAATGCCAATATGGTCAAGTACAATTGTGGAATCAACTTCGACAACTGATGAACCTTCTTCTAGCAAAGCTAAAGAAAGTGTTGAAGATGAAAGTAAAGAGTATGGAACTCAGGAACAACAAACTGTTTCTGCTGGTAGTATTTCTGTTGCTGCTGGTAGTATATCTGTTTCTGCTGATGACTCTGCTGATAAGCTTACTGATTCTGCTGTTCGGCCAAATGACTCTGCTGCTGGCCCTTCAGAAACAAAAGAAGCAGAATTCTCAGATAATGAGGTGGATTACAACAATCTTCCATCAAATTATCAAGTTCCTACTATACCACAATCAAGAATTCACAAAGTTCATTCCCTGGAACATGTGATTGGAGATATACAGTCAGGTGTGAAGACAAGACAGCAATTGATGTCTTCAGACCAACAAGGGCTTCTTGATGCCCTTTATGCTTCAAAACAACATGAGCTTTCAAACTCTTGTTTGTTTGTATGTTTTCTCTCACAAGCTGAACCAAAGAATATTCTTACAGCCCTAGATGATTCAAGCTGGTTAGAGGCTATGCAAGAAGAGCTTCTTCAGTTCAAGATTCAAAAGGTTTGGGTGCTAGTTGATTTACCTACAGGTTTGAAGGTAATTGGCACTAGATGGGTTTTTAAGAAAAAAAGGGATGAAAGAGGAATTGTGATCAAGAACAAAGCTAGATTAGTAGCGCAAGGGTACACACAAGAAGAAGCGATAGATTATGACGAAGTTTATGCTCCAGTAGCAAGGATTGAGGCAATTAGGCTGTTTCTAGCTTATGCTTCATTTTTAGGCTTCACAGTCTACCAAATGGAAGTCAAAAGTGCATTTTTATATGGTGAAATTGGAGAAGAGGTATATGTTTCACAACCTCCAGGCTTCATTGATCCATTACATCCAAACAAAGTGTACAGAGTAGTGAAAGCTCTATATGGCCTTCATCAGGCACCAAGAGCTTGGTATGCAACACTAGCTTCCTACTTATTAGAAAATGGATTTCAAAGAGGAAAGATTGATCAGACACTATTCATCAAACAGCACAAGAAGGATCTTCTATTAGTACAGGTGTATGTGGATGACATTATCTTTGGATCTACTAGGAAAGAAATGTGTTTAGAATTTGAGAAGCTTATGAAAGATAAGTTTCAGATGAGTTCTATGGGAGAACTTACATTCTTTTTGGGTTTGCAAGTTAAGCAATCATCTGAAGGCATATTTATTAGTCAAGACAAATATGTTGCAGAGATACTTAGAAAATTTCAATTTGCTGATTCAAAAATAGCAAGCACACCAATGGACTCTGAGAAGCACCTTCTGAAAGATGAAGATGGAGAAAATGTAGATGTACACAATTACAGATCTATGATAGGCTCTTTGATGTATCTTACATCATCTAGACCTGATATCATGTTTCCTGTTTGTGTTTGTGCAAGATTTCAAGTTACTCCAAAGGTTTCTCATTTAACTGCAGTCAAGAGAATTTTTAGATATCTCAAAGGTCAACCAAGGTTGGGTATATGGTATTCTAGAGAATCTCCTTTTGACTTGGTAGCATATTCGGATAGTGATTATGCTGGTGCTAGCTTGGACAGAAAGTCAACAACTGGAGGATGTCAATTCCTTGGGTGTAGACTTGTCTCATGGCAGTGTAAGAAGCAAACAAGTGTGGCAAATTCAACAACTGAAGCTGAATACATAGCTGCTGCAAGTTGCTCTAGTCAAGTTCTATGGCTTCAAAACCAACTCCTTGATTATGGGTATAATTTCTTAAACTCTGTTATTCATATTGATAATAGTAGTACAATTTGTATTATTAAAAATCCAGTGCAACATTCTAAAATAAAACACATTGAAATTAGACATCACTTTATAAGAGACTGCAATGAGAAAAGATTAATTCAAGTTCTTAAAATTGCTTTAGAACATAATTTTGCAGATCTGCTAACAAAAGCTTTTGATGTTTCAAGGTTTCAGTACTTGGTAGCAAGTATTGGAATGCTTAATCTTTAAATTTTCAATATGATGTGTTTTTGTAAATAAATTTTTGTTGTTGCTGCTGATTTATAAGGTACTGCTAATGTATCATAAGGTACTGCTAAGGCACACAAGGTGCTGCTAGTACAAAATTAAAATTGTGTTATTCATATAGTTGGTCTTATGATTATACTAATGCAAGACAAGTACTTTGTACATTGTTCTTTTGGTTTTAGACTAACAATTTCAGGTATGAATATGTAAACACAAAGGATGTTTCAAGTGAAATGGAAACAGCAGAATTGAGATATTAGCTGCTGACCATAATAGGTTTATGATGGACTGAGTTTGGGAATTTAAAGCTCCTTAAAACTTCTTTCTTGAAATCTAGTTATGATATTTCACATTGAATTGATGACTTAGTTGATCAGATAGTAACTGATACAACTCACTTTCTATCATTTTATACTTTTAAGTATAATGTGCAAATCTGAGGACATCTGATAGAAAGAACAGCGAGCAAAAGTGAATCTAACACTTGTGTTAGAGGTAACAAATGCCACGAGCTGGAAACCCTGTCAAGAAAATCTTTTGAATAGATTTATCTTTACACAGGCAGTTATTTATAACTGAAAAATATTGGTTCTCACACAACCAGAGGTTGCATTAAACCGAAATTATGATTGAGTGTCTGTTATACACTTAATCCTTTCAAAATGGTTGGAAGCAGTATGATTTTTCAATTCTAAAATCATGAACATACTGCTAAGGCAAAAGTTTCTTAAAAAGGATTTTTCAAGGGACTCACAAAAACCATCCATTGATGGACCAAGAGTCAAATGTCCAATGAATCACCTCTCATAGGAGTTAACACACCTAGAAGTGATGAGGACAGAAACTTAAACTTTTGAGGAATTGATGGTCAACATGTACAATATTGTCTGAAAACAAGTTCAAACTGATAGATCAGGTGATATGAAGAGAAGTTCTTTAGTACATAGTGAGATCTTCCAAACAAGGGGAGGATGAAACAAAAGTTATTTGCTTCAGGGGAGGTAACAATCTCAGGGGAGGAAATAATGGCCCAGAAAAGGAAGATAATCCAATATATGGAAGGAGAAGACAAGAGCATACAAGATGATGAGGAGGTTGAAAATGACAAGAACATTCCAAAGGAGAAAGTTCTATCTAGATCAAACGAAGAAAAGTTTCAATTTCACTTCAAAGACATGCTGGTTAGATGATTTCACTTGTTGAAACAAGCATCCAAGATACACAGCATCATTGCCTCTTATAATTCCTCCATCCAAGGAAATTGCACCATCTTTTAGTCCAAGATAGGTTCAATATGTTTTGATATTGCTAAAGTCAAAGAAGAGCAAAGTAGATGAATTACTGAGAAGATATTCAATCTTGAAGAACATAAGTGTTTGAAAGATCTTCAATCCAAGATTTAATTCAGAAACATGTTTGAAAGGATTCACATGTTTAGGGGAGGATTGTTGGGAATTAAATATTCAAGATGTTTAATATCGGATTCTGCTCTAAGTATAATTCTGCTGATAGTGCAAAATGGTTTCTGCTGATGATGTTGATTCTGCTGATAGAGCATTTCACTCTTCTGATAGGCTTAACAACTCTGCTGATGACTCTGCTGATGATTCTGCTGATAGCGAAAGATTGTTCTTGCTGATAATGAACAACTCTGCTGATGGAAGGATAAGATCAAAAAGATATTTATTGTATTTTGGTCAACAATATACGGTAGATAATATCTTACTCCATGTGCTTAGTTAACAAGTTGTATACATAGATACATGTTGTATCTGATGTACTGACACTCAATAGGATAAGTTAACCAAGTAAGTCGGTCAAGACTTTAAGCAATTTGTAAAGATCTTTTGACTATAAAAGAGATCTTAGACTAGTGATATTTATAGTGTGTGAAAAATATAGAAGTGTTAAGAGTTAGTCCATGCATACGTTAGAACATGCATAACTGTTAGAACAAACATAAATATATCACAAGTGATAGAAACATAAGATTCAAGGTTGTAACCCTAGTGATATTTCAAGGTCACTCGTATTATTATCTTTAATAATATTGAATCGTTTGGTGATAATCTTTATGTGTTCATTGCTAACTAACAAACATAACAATTCCATTTCCATAACATACACAACCTTCTAAGTTTGATTGAGTGAATTCCGCGCACTTAATCATTTTAACACAACATATCATACACACAAAGTTAGAAGGTTTAACCACCTTAATCGTGTGTCTAGGATCCTAGCATAAAGTCCATATAACAACAACAAAACCCTTAATCTAAAGTCAAAAAATTACCAATTAAGAGAAGTATACAACCGTAAATCAACCAATAGCAGCAACTACAGGAACAAAAACCTAAATCTAAAACTAATGAATCATCAATAACGAAAAACTTAGCTGAAAAAAAAATATAATGAAAAAATCAAACCTAAAATATAGAAGTGTGATGTGTATAAGATAAGCTTATAAATTGCGAAATCTAGATAAGATCAAATCCAAAGATGTGGGTGTAATTAAAGCGACACTGTACATATAACAAATGGCTTAATAACAACCACAAAAGAACCCTCAGAGAGTAGAGAATACACAATCTCCACCATACGATGGTATAGTTATTTGGGAAAGTACTATGTAAGCAATACGACATAACACCACTTTGTATAGCACCGCTTTATATAAAGACACAAATACGGACTGACCTACGAAAAAATGGTAGGGAAAGTGCACGTGTATGTTTTGTTGCACTTCGAATACAATGTCCACCGTACGATGGTGTAATTAGGTGGGAAAGTACTATGCTGACAAATACGGGCCAACTTACCCAAACAAGCCGGCTGATTGTGGGCTGATGCAGGCCCAATGATGTTCATTGCGCAAAAGCGCCAATTGTGGCAGTGCAACAGTGAAAAATGACACAAAACGACGTCTTGACCGTCGCTTTATAAGATATATATATATATATATATATATATATATATATATATATATATATATATATATATATATATATATATATATATATATATATATAAGATATATATATAATGATAATATATATCTAAAACGTGTTTTACTAGTTTCGACGATAAATCAGATAATGGGACACAAAACCTAACCATTAAAATGGACAATGAACTGAGCTATGGGTTCGGATTATTATAAAAAAGATACACAATAATGAATTTGTTTCAAGTTTGAAAAGAGACCTAACTTGTAATACCTAAAAATCCAAAATATGCAAAATGACCAAAATGCCCCTACAATCTTAAAAATTTATTTAAAATCTTAAAAATCGCCAAATAAATTCCAAACCTTCGGGAATGAACTAGATATGAATCAAAATAATTTTTGTGATTACATTTTAATATTTAGAAAAGTACAAAAATACACAAAATATTTATTTGTCCGAATATATATATATATATTTCGTATATATTTACGATTTAAAAATACAAAATAAATAAAATAAATACAAGATAAATGCAAATAAATTTAGGAAATTATCACAATCAGTATTTGAGCTTAAATAAACTTGATTGGGCTGAAATTCATTGATCTTTATCATCTAAACACGTTTTTATAATTTATGTATATATATAACACAAACCGAAACCTTAAAAACCCTTTACACAAAATCGATCAGCCCTCATTCGATCAGATAAAATTCATGTGTTATTTTTTTGGGTTCCTACATAACCTAAAGAAGCTAGGAAAATTAATTGGAGGTCATGGGTTTAGTTGGTTCGATCGTTGCAAAATTGTTTTGTCGAATTGAGCCTAGCGAAAGGTATAAATTCTTATATTCCCTTTTACACGTTCGATCTTACATATAGTAATTTTCTTATGTTAGTATGATCATATAAGACTCAAATAAATTATATATAATGAATCATGCAAGCTATATAAGTCATACCAAATTTTGAGAGCTAAAACGTACGTTAAATCCATAATAAGCTATACGATTTATCTAGGTGTTATAATTATTTATTTTGAACACTATACGACATATATGATCTGGGAAAAATGTTGATTCAAATTGTAGAAGCTTAGATCGATCGTGGTTAATTATTCTTTGAATCGGGTTTCATGTTAATCGAATAAGAAAATAAAGAAAACCCTAGATCGAATTAGGGTTAGGGTTTGAATGATGAATCTGGTCATTTAATGCTTGCTAATCATGAGGTAATAATTTTGGAATAGTTAGATGTGTTAGGGTTTCGATTTGCATATTAAACATGTTATACGATTTGAAAATTTAATAAGAAGGACTTGTTTTGTCAACTTTGAAACTTAAAGGTTATTTTTATAATGTTAATTAGATCAGTATAAATGTGTAAAAAATATAAGATGAGGTCCTTATGTGTAAAATTTGCAAGATCATGGATTAATTATTAAATATTGGTTCGAATTACAATTAAATTAATTAGAGGGACTAAAAGTGTAAATTCAGGGAACTTGTGATTATTTTGTGTAAATAATACTATTAGGGAGGTAATATGTAATTTTGGGTATTTATGGGGCTATTATGTAATTAAAATAAAGTAAGGGTGTAAATTGTAATATTTATAAACTAAAGGGACTAATTGTGTAAATAAGTGAAACATGGAGGTGTAATTCGTACCATATGATAAATGTGAGGTTATCTTATGTAACTTAGAAAGTATAAGGGCTTATGATGTAATTATAAATATAGTGAGGGTTAAATTGTAAATTATGTAACTATAAGGTTCATTTTGTAACTTTAATAACTAAAGGGGTGTAAAGTGTAATTAATGAAACTTAAAGGACTAAAGTATGATTCTGAATCCATTATGTGTTAAAACTAGTAATTTGTAATAGTTTCATTTTAAACCCTTAACTTTGATATATTTTCATGTAAAACCCTAAGTTATGGAAACTTGTCATAATTAACCCTGAACTATCATGAATTGTTAAAATGTACCCTATGTCCATAATATTCTTAATTTATGACTTAATCTAAGTTATAATACTTAAATCTTCCTAATTATGGAAACTTACTAAATAAGGAAACTTACTAAATATGGAAACCTGCTAAAAATAGAAAGTTACTTAAAATGGAAAGGCAAGTTAAAAAGAATACTTAAGAATCAATTGTAACTCTCTTCTACTCCATTAGGTGTGAAGAAGGAGAAGTCTTAATCCGTTCAGTTCTTTCAGTTCTTGTTTGCTTGCATTCGAAATAAGGTACAGATATTCTGCCCTTCTTAGTAAGGTGCCTTCGTTCTCTTGATTTCGTATCTTGATTCGTTTAGGATTTCCCAAAGCCATTGCTATGTTCCCTATGCTTGATCTTTTTGACTTGATTAGATATATACCCTTTGCCATGAACCTTTGATAGTTGGACTTAGACTTCTTGGACCTTTGCTTTGACCTAGACTTGACCTTCAGTGTGATACCCGAGCCAAGTTCGTTGCCTAGCCATGAAGGTAACATGGCCGTGTCATTGATGCACCAATGGCATGACTCCAGTGTGTTCGAGTGATGTTACACACCGTCCCCATATTATTTGTAACATGCGCATTATATTTATTATTGGCCTATATTATTTTCTGGGGGTCGTATGGATGCATCCTAGGTTCGAGTTTGTATTAATGATTATATTGTTCGGTGATTGATGCTGTGTGCAATACACATCCTTCACATTTGAGAGGACTCCCCTCTCTGGTTATTACTTGGTTTGTTTGGGCTCGTGGGGGATTACGGATCTTTTATTTCTTCCTTCTCATTTCATATTATTATACTCTTTGCCTTTGACTTATATATATTCCATTACACTACAATATACTTGTTCATTTCATTTGTTTTCGTTTCCGTTTATCGTATATATATCTGTTCACTGGTCTTTTTAAGCTCAGCCGCATTTCTTTTCCTGCGGCAGGTATCTAAGCTAGAAGCTGGGATTTTCGCTATGGGATTGAGAGTAGAGATTAGAAGAAGATTCTACCTTAGTTACCACCTTTATTAGACTGGATTTCATTTCATCTTTATTTCCTTGGATTATTTACTATCGTTGACTCATGTTGGTTTTAAGCCGTGTTTGGCTGGATTTCTTTAATGAATTTGTTTAAGACTTCCGCTGTGTATTATGTATGTTTGCTTTGATTTGACACCATAATGTGACATCTCTACCCTTGGCGGGTTGGGGTGTTACATAACTTGGTTCCGGATTTGAACTAGACAGAACCAAACAAAGAATCGAAACCAAAACTGGTTTTTATTCAAGAATGAAAAGTGAAATGAACATTTGTTGTGTACTGATTATTGGAATTAAATATCATGACATATCATATTAAAACACATAAACATCAAAGAACAAATGCGGAAGCGTAGGAATAATAACATGTAATTAGTTAACCGAATTTAATACGTATGCTTACCTTTTGATTCTAGCAAAACAAGAATGAATTCTTAAACAATCAATGATCAAGAACCCTAATTAGGGTTAATATGGATTATAAGAATTACCCCTTACCGTTTTGTAATTCAATCCAAGATACTAACAATAGTGTGTTAGTACCACCTTCATATACACACGTATTAATACCGAATTGACGTTATGCTAGTAAAAGAACACAAATTAAAATCCAACACTTTGTTTTGAAAACAAAGTCTATCAAATCCCTTAGGAGGGGGGTTTGTACGATTGGCTATAACAAAATAAAACAAGAGAGAAACTTTGGGTATTGTGTGTGCACAAGAGACACAAAAAAAATTACCCTAAGCCCTCTATTTATAGGTTTGGAAAACTTGGAAGACAAGTTGGTGTGGGATTAGGAAACCCTAATCCCCACCGATCGGCCTTACACCCCAATAGGGGATCCGAAACCTTCTTAACCTTTTAATTCAATCTATAAACTTTCCATTTATTAGTTAACGGTCGTTAGTCAATTATCGTTAATTACTTAACGTCCGTTAGTCATTATCTGTGTTTTAATAATTAAATATATAACGTTTTATATATTAATTATTACTCGTTAATTCTTCATACGTAAAGTGTGCAATCCCGTGGTCTCGAGTTCGATCCTAACATACGACTACTAAATTATGTCCATAAAACTAACAACTCCAACTTGAACATATTTTAACAGTGTAATCACATCGGTTAGTGTCTAGCAACACTTCGATGCCTCTAGTACAACTCGAGTAAGGTATCCTGGAAAAACTTTTTAATGATTCATCATTATTATTATCCTTTTGTTACTAGTACCATGTTAAATAAAGGTATGGATCGAAGTCATTCTTTATTCAACTATTCTGTTTCTCGTTGTTTGTGATTGATCAAGATTACCAAATCTTCTAAACATATTCAGGGGAGATCTTGGGCGTGGCCACGCAAACATCTTGTCAACCCTACGAGGGGCCCAACAATATTAAACTCCAAAACAAATTTGAATGAACAAATTCTATATTGACTACAAGCATAACCCATGAATTTTGTAACACTTCTGAAAACAATCCTTATGACTACCAGTTACGTATAGCGTTAAATTGTTCCACAGAAATGCATTACATTCATGACAATTATTTGGTATCTCAAGTCTGAGGATAAATATTCATGATTTACTTAATAACAATATCCATAAAGTAAAATCATGTAGTTTGGGATAAGTCATATATTCAATTCATTGAATATTATGTGAATTTGGTATGACAACGCATCAATATACTTTCAAGTATATTATACCAAAACTCATATTTGTCTTAGTTTAATGATATTCCCATATCATTAATTGACAACGGACGATTTAGAATAACTAATTTATTCACGGATTTAAACATGCAAATATAGGACAACAATATTAAAGAATGAAAAATAAACATAACAACTACTTTATTTCATTAAAAATAATAAATGTTTACAATATCCTTTATCCAAATACTAATCACAGTCATGTATGAAACTACTAGCTAAATGAAGTCCAATGCCATTGGCAAGTTCAGTAAGCTTTTCTTTAGCTAAAGCCTTAGTGAATGGATCAGCTAAGTTGTCATCTGTGTGAACTTTCAAGAGATTAATCTCTCCTATGCTGACTTGTTGTCGAACATAGTGATACTTTCGTAGAAAATGTCTGGTGCCCTTCATGACTCCAGGTTCATTGGCAAATATGATTGCAGCAGAATTGTCGCAATACATATTAATAGGCAATTCAATTGAGGGCATAACACCAAGCCCTGAATTGAATTTCCTAATCCAAACAGCCTCCATAGCAGCGTCTAAAGCAGCTATGTATTCAGCTTCTGTTGCAGACATCGGAATTGTACTCTGCTTCTTGCTCTTCCAGTCTACTGCTCCTCCATTGATAACAAAGACATAACTTATCTGAGACTTCGCATCATCTTTGTCACATTACCAGGACGCATCACAGAAACCTGTAACATCAAGTTCTGCAGTTGGATTTCCACCATACACTAGAAACATATCTTTTGTATTTCTTAGATACTTAAGAATATGTTTAACAGCAATCCAGTGACGATCACCTGGGTTCTGTTGAAATTGACTGGTAATATTTTGAGCGAACGCCACATCTGGCCTTGTGCATCTAACCGTATACATGATAGATCCTACTGCCAAATCATAAGGAACTTTACTCATGCGTGTCACCTCTGCAGGTGTTGAAGCACACATTTCACTACATAAGCCATGCTTTACTTCCATTGGCAAATATCCTTTCTTGGAATTTTGCATATTGAATCTCTTCAATATTTTATCAATGTAAGTGCTTTGATTTAAACCAATTAACCGATGTGATCTATCTCTATAGATATTGATTCCCAGAATGTATGTAGCTACCCCTAAATCCTTCATAGAAAAACACTTTCCAAGATATGCCTTATCACTTTGCAAACTTGGAATGTCTTTTCCCATAATTAATATGTCATCGACATATAGGATAAGGAAAATTACATCACTCCCACTAGCTTTGTGATATACACATGGCTCATCAAGATTTTGAGCAAATCCAAACTTTTTGATTTCTTCATCAAATCTTTTATTCCATTGATGTGATGCTTGCTTCAATCCATAAATGGATCTTTGAAGTTTGCATACACGGTTTGGAAATTGTGGATTCACAAACCCCTCAGGCTGCGCCATATAGATGTCTTCTTCTGGGCGACCATTTAAGAATGCAGTTTTGACATCCATTTTCCAAATCTCATAGTCATAGTACGCTACTATAGCTATGAGAATCCTAATAGCTCTAATGTCTGCTACAGGAGAAAAGGTCTCCTCGTAGTCAACTCCATAAGTTTGAGTAAAGCCTTTAGCTACCAAACGAGCCTTATAGGTGTGTACATTGCCATCCATGTTAGTTTTCTTCTTGAAGAGCCACTTACTTCCAACTACTTTAGCATTGGGAGGAAGGTCTACTTCAATCCAAACATCATTATCTTTCATGGATTGCATTTCCCCATTCATAGCAACTTGCCATTTTTCCTTTTCAGGACTATTTATGGCAGCCCTATAATTAGCAGGTTCATCAAGATCCCCTAGCTAATATAGTTTCCTCAACGACTACGTAAAGACATAGACGTTCAGGAGCTTTCACAGTCCATGAAGACTTGCAAATAGGAACAACTTCAGGTGGAGGACCCAGACTTTCAGGTTCCACAGGAAGTTCGCTAGTGTTTTCAGAAGGTAATGTATCTATATGATCATCTTCCAGATCATATTCTCTCCTACTGAATTCTTGAGATATGAGATCCTTTTCAAGAAAATCTCCATACCTAGCAACAATTACTTTGTTTTCAGGTGGAAAGTAAAAGTAGTAACCCACCGTTTCCTTTGGGTATCCTACAAAGATACACTTTACAGATCTCTGTTGGAGTTTATCTGCTGAGTCACGTTTAACAAACGCCTCGCAACCCCAGACCTTTAAATAAGACAAGTTAGGAGCTTTTCCATGCCATATCTCATATGGTGTCTTATCAACCTTCTCGGTCGAAACTATATTTAGAATACGAACTGCAGATTCTAAAGCATAATCCCAAAAAGATAAGATTAAACATTGATCGCACCATATCTAACAATGTACGATTCCTTCTCTCAGATACACCATTTTGTTGTGGAGTATATGGAGATATGAGATACTGGACAATTCCATTCTCAGCTAAGTAATCTTTAAACTCTTGGTTTAGGTATCACCACCTCTATCGGATCGAAGAGCTTTAATCTTCTTTCCAAGTTGCAATTCTACTTCTGCTTTGAAAACCTTAAATGTTTCAAATACCTCATGTTTTTGTTTAAGCAAGTAAACATAACCATAACGGTTAAAATCATCTGTAAAGGTTAAGAAGTAGCTAGCACCTCTCCTTGACACATGTCTAAATGGTCCACATACATCAGTATGTATCAAACCAAGTATATCAGAAGCCCTTTCCATACGATTATGAAACGGTTTCTTTGTAATCTTCCCAGATATACAAGATTCGCATTTATCAAATTATTCATCATTGATATCTTGCAAAAGCCCATCATGTTGCAGCTTTTCCATGCGAGTCTTGCCTATGTGAGCAAGTCGACAATGCCAATGATAAGACGGATCCAAGTCCTTCTTGATTCTCTTATTATTGATGCTAAACATCGAATTATTTTTATTGGATACATTTTCAAACATGTTAATTTCAAACACACTATTCATAGCAATAGTATTAAAATAAAAAACACCATTTAAAGAAACAGAAATTCCATTACTAGTGATAGTGTGAATAAAACTAAGATCCAACAATAAAGAAAAGGAAACATCACCTCTAATAATAGAAGGTGCATAATAACAATTGTTTAATGACAGTACTAAGCCCGAAGGCAAAACTAAATTAAACACTCCTATGGCTTCAACAGCTGCAGGTGCTCCATTTCTCACGTGCAGATATTGCTCCCCATAGGCAAGCTTCCTTTCCACTCTAAACCACATCCAGTATCATATACTCATGAATTAATTTTATGATTTAGAGTAAATAATTCAATCATAAATAAGTTACCTGAAGTGCTGACGCCCTGCCTAGACTTCTTGTTCTTATTTTCTCGCAACTCTTCAAGATAGAGAGGACAATTCCTCTTCCAGTGACCAACTACATGACAGTAGTGGCAAGCCTGATCCTTCTTTGGATTATCCTTCTTCTTAGGAGGGTATTTCTTGGGTTCAGGTTGATAAGCCATAACTTGCTTACCCTAATCACCTTTACCTTTGCCTTTACCCTTCTTGTTCGTTTGCGGTTTTGGATTGTTAACCCTACCACCCTTAATAGCTAGTACTTGGGGTGTAGGAGCCTTCTGTGGTAAACCTTTCTGATAATCAATAAGCAATGCGTGTAATTCACTTACTGTCTTCCCCACGCAATGCATATTGAAATTATGAACAAGACCACTGAATTCCTTATTCAGGGATCTATTGATTAGGTTACACTAGTACAAAACTTGGATTTCGTTACACATGTTGTTTTTTGAACGGCCACACAGTAGCTTTTTTATGTGACTAAATGTACCAGAATAAAATAAACAGCCACACTTGATCCGACTTGTGTGACCATTTCAGAATTACATCTGAGGCTACAGCCACACATTTGAATATTTTTGTGACTAGAGGTATCTGGTAAAACTTGTTTTGATTATTTAGTCACTTATAATTTGGGACGTGTGACAGATACAAATAAGTTTGAAACATTAGTCATACTATATATATATACATATGTGACAAATATATGTCACACAATTGAACAATGTGACTAAAATTCATATATGGGCACATGAAGTAATTGTGTATGTGGCTAAATCATATACTCAAGTTTGTCTCACATTATTTAAAAGTGACTGCTAGTTTTTGTTGAAAATTTAGCCACATATGAATTTAAAATGTGTGATGCGTGGTTTTGCAACCTTACAACAGGTTTTACCTCTCGAGGGATCTCAAGAGGCTTACAACCCCACCAGGCAGTGTACCTGACCGATGTAGTATAGTGTAGTGGTAAGTACGGGGGATTGATCGTTCTCCACAGGGAATAGTGTTCGTTAGGTATGAAA
Source organism: Artemisia tridentata subsp. tridentata (assembly GCA_021014915.2). Classification (NCBI taxonomy): domain Eukaryota; kingdom Viridiplantae; phylum Streptophyta; class Magnoliopsida; order Asterales; family Asteraceae; genus Artemisia; species Artemisia tridentata. The sequence continues at coordinate 47,116,274 of CP139508.1, forward strand.
AACTACTCTAATAGGTCTAAGGGTGAGAGAAGATTCTTTTTATGTTTTTTATAATTTTATGAAAGCAAGTAAAATCTCGGGTTTGAAAGAGTGGGCGGAATTAGTTGCTAGTCAACTAACCCAAATTACTACGAATGCAAATAAAATAAAATAACAGAAAATGAAAAGGTGGTAAAACTTATGTGGAGAGAAATGTGCTTACTTAGATTTCCTTACTCCCTAACTATCTTTTACCGGTTGATTAGTGTGTATTAATTGCGTGGATGACGGGTGTATTCCTTAATACCAATCGTGGGGTGGCGTACGTACTTCCCCAACTCTACAAGCTCCTACTTCACTCCTATGTCGAGCCGGCTAGGAAGCTCCTAACATGGGATCACTAGAATTCGCTTGTGCATTAAATACAACCATAAAAACCTTAGTACGCATTGGTTCATGTTTCTTAAGACGTTCAAGCAAGTTACCGAATAGGAAGTTAGCCAGTTTTCTTAAGCCTAACATAGATGAACAATCATCCAATACAACTAATAACACACTAATAACAAATAATCAATAGCTAGGTTTCATTAGATCTAAGCAAACACAAGATAAATCTAGCCTAGCATGTTAAACAAAAGACAAGAACAAGATAGAATCAAACAACACATAGACATATTGAATGATTAATTGATAACTTATCTTCAATGTAACATGGAAGATCTCAAGGCAAAAAGCCTTGAAAAAGCTGCTAAATTCGTCTTAGGGTTTTCACACACAAAGTTCCCCAATAAGTTCCACACTAATGACAAAAAATTGCAAAACTATATATAGACTTTCAGATCTGACGGCGTCACGTTATGGAGTGTGACGCCGTCACCTCGCCGCTTTTAGGGTTCCCGGATGGCCTTCTTGACGCCGTCCCTCTTTAGCTCTCCAAAATCCGTTCTGGCTTATCAAGGCTTGACGCCGTCAGACTTAGGGGTGACGCCGTCCCTCTTTAAATTAAGCCGTGACGACCTTGATCACATTAAAGCGTGACGCCGTCAGAATTCCATGCAAATTTCTCTGGCTTATCATGAGTAATTTTCACATCCACCACTTTTGCCAAGCCATGACGCCGTCCAGAACAAATCCTGACGCCGTCAAAGGTAATTTCCAGCACAATTTTGAGACTTTGTCGTTTTCTTCACTTTTATGCTCCAAAAACGTCCAAAATGCCTCCTTTTCCAGATTTCTCCTCAAAAGTACCTAAAATGACAAAAGGAACGATTTAGGGCAATATTTGATCAAATAAATACGATTTAGGGCTTAAATGACCCCTTAAAAGCGGTACACTTTTCGCTTCATCAATGTGTGACAACTGAAAAGTACGTTTGAAGCATTAGTCACGATATGCATTTAAAAGTGACAAATATATGTCACACACTTGAACAGTGTGACCAAATGTCATATACGGTCACACTAAACCATAGGCATACATGATTAACTGTAACCAAAATTCGATACATATGGTCACGTAAGTTAATATGTGTGTCCAAATTTTAGTGTGTGTTTACCTGCCAAATCCTAATGTGTATGGTCACATTTAATTCTAGCACAATCATGTGACTATAGGCAATACAATAGTCACACCATATCACAAATGTGTATCTAAATTATGTTTATGGCCACATTATAAGGTATTATATGTGATCGATACATTCAAAATAGTTACATTGTGAAATATTCATGTGACTATTTTTTATTTTTTTAACAAAAACTTTGTCCAAAATGGTCCTTGTATGCAATAGTCAAAAATTTCAAAATCTCAATGTTTTAGCTCCATTGTAAGCATTTATGTTGTCTTTAATCCTATCTAGTTGTTCAACAACCACATTGTACCATATTATATCCTTTTTTTTTTCCTGCATTATATAATACCCCAGTTATCATCAACTCTTCATCATATCAATTGCTTTTCACCATGGATGCAAAAAATGGTTGTCAAATGGTTTGCATTGACTGTTGGGTTGAAAGTGAAAACAAGGCTGGATTGACCTTTTTTGCAAGGCGTCCCCCTTATACGGATTTCAAGTGGTATGTTTGTCTAGTGTGCCTTGAAAGAAGGGGAACCCCATCTTATACTGGTAGAGGTGGTGTTACAAGGGAAAACACAAGTACAACAGATAGTAGTGGATATGTAATTGGCTTACATATTAATGCATCTACAAGAGTTGGTGCTTACTTAGGCAGTGGTGATGAAGAAACTGAACCAACTGCAACTCAAACAGCAACTCGAGTATGCCCAAGTCAAGCACCAACTGAGGAACCTGCTACTAAAAAACCAAGTGAAGAATCTGCAAGTCAAACACCTAATGAAGAACCTCCAACTCATAAACCAAGTGATTCACCTGCTAGTCAATTAACCAAGTGAATCACCTGCAAGAAATGCTATGTTGTCTTTCAGTGTAAACGTAATTTAACTGATATGTTGTAATTAATATGTTATTAACAATGCATTATGGTTACTATTTTTTTTGTATGTGTTGACTTTATAAGTCAAACTGGGTTATTCCAAACACTCCACAATGTGTTTTTCAACTATACATGTTTATCTCATAAGCAGTACTAACTATACATTCTAGCAGTCTTAACTCTAACTCTAGCAGTCTTAATTCTATTTCTTGTCCTTGGGTCCTAGATATTTTTCCATCTTCTTGAGCAGTTGATATGCCATTTCATCATAAGTAAACTGAAGCTGGAGTCTTTTCTTCCCACACAACATCTGACCTAGAATGTCTTTGAAATTTTTTAAAGGGTAATCCTTTTCTACAAGCATGTAGATCACCAACTCATTTACAGTTAAAGCATGTACTCCACATCCTTGAAAAAGTTTCCATTCTTTAACAGTATTGTGCTTTAGTCTTCTCCAACATTCATCATCAAGATTTGGTTCAAACATTACCTTCAAGTAATTCCAGACTTCTCTATCATAAGCTTGTTCTGGTGTCTTATTACCAAATCTTTCTTTGAGTAATTTTCATAGAGCTATCATATCTTCTCTATCAAAATTATAAACCATTTGAAGAAAGCTTACAAACCTTCCAGAAGAACCATCATGCCTCTTAATATCATAATAAACTGTTTTTCCATGAGATCCAGACTTATAATCAACAATGGGTTGTTTAAATTATGGTACTTGAGAATTTGATTATGTACGACATTACAATTGTATATTCTGTTCAGTTATATACATTCGAGTTTAATTCAATTTGAATTTTCTTTTTGTTTTTAATTCTGTTTTATATATATACTCATTCCAGCAGCACTAGCATAGTACTAGGAGTAGTAACTCTGCTTCAGCAGGACTAACTTAGTACTAGCAGTAGCAACTCTTATCAACATTATTGGTCACTCTTTGTTTAATTCGATGTGTGACTAAATATTACAAAATGCCACACAAACTAAAAATTCATGTGACCATTGGATGAACAATAGTCACGCAAAATACACATTTCTTCACTTTAAACAGCATATGGTCACACTTATTAACACTTTTGGCCACTTTATGCTTAATTGTATGTGACTAAATACCCAAAACAAACATGCTTTGTGTGACTAAATATTACAAAAGGCCACACAAACATAAAATTCAAGTGGCCATTGGATGATCAATAGTCACACAAAATACACATTTCTTCACTTTAAACAGCATATGCTCACACTTATTAACACTTTTGGCCACTTTTTGCTTAATTGTATGTGACTAAATACCCAAAACAAACATGCTTTGTGTGACTAAATATTACAAAAGGCCACACAAACATAAAATTCAAGTGGCCATTGGATGAACAATAGTCACACAAAATACACATTTCTTCACTTTAAACAGCATATGGTCACACTTATTAACACTTTTGGCCACTGTTTTTTAAATTGTATGTGACTAACTCCAAAAAAACAACACACGTTGTGTGACTAAATCATCACAAACGTCACATTTATTATATATTCATGTGGCCATAGGACGGGAAATAGTCACACAAAATACACATTTACTTGAATAAATCATCTCAAATGTCACATATATTATATATTTATGTGGCCAAAGAACGAACAATAATTACTCTCAAAAAACATTTGTGTGACTATAAAGTGTTTACGGTCACTGATACTGATTAATCCAACAAAACTTGTGCCTAATTTGTCACACATATTCGGGTTTTGGTCACTCTTTTTCAATGAAAACGGCCACAAACTAAACAACATCACCATATGCCACCTACGGTGGCGCGACCTTTGGTGACACACACAAAAAAAAACGTGTGTGACTATATGCATATCGTGACACATTTTTGGTGTGACGAAATCCCATATCTGTACCAGTGTTAATAGCAAGATCCTGTTCATAGATTTTGCCAAGTGCTTGTAGTTGGTCCATGTAACCCTTCATTTCCAACACATGTGCACTTACAGGTTTACCATCTGCCTGCTTACAGCTATGAAGAGCATCGATCAAATCATAAACTTCAACAACTTGTGGCTTCTCAAACATACGTCTGAGTTCGTCATGAGGAAAAGAATGCTCAAACTGCTTTTGTAAAGCACGTGTCAGCATTCCCAGCATCATGCAAGCCACATCATTATGTGTTTTATACTCAACTTTCCAAGCTGCTTTTTCAACATCAGTTGCAGTAGCAGCAAATTCAGCAGGACAAGGCTTATACAAATATTTCAGTTGATCTGTCACTCGCAAGACAATCCTGAGTGAGCGAAACCAGTCATTGAAATTCTGAGAGCCAGTCAATTTTTCTCGTTCAAAGAAAGTTTTGAACGCAGAACTCAAAGTAGTGTTATTGTTTTGAGCCATTTCTACAGATAAAAAAGTTCAAATATTAGTATTTTCGATAATACATTTTTTCAAGAAAATAAAATACCCAAGGAAATATTCATATAACCATAGAATTTTCTTGAAAACTAGAATCCAAATTGACATAGTTTCATTACATCAGTTGATCTACTAGTAATGAAAGTATTCAACAAGGTAATTGTCGAACAATAATTGGCAAACAATTTCTAATTTCTAGATCATCATGGGATTTACAATTTCTAAACATGTTTCACCCTCATCTTATGCCTTGAGTCCTAGGTCTCACAAACAACTCAATTAAGTCGTCTAATTTAGAAACTGCAAATTCTCACGTACGTCCCACGTAATCATGAAATCCATCTTGTCATCACAATCTAGCTAAGGTCTCACTTAGGCCAAAATGGTGACTTCAAGTGTTTCTTATAATTAGATGGCATAAGCTTAAATTTAAGGGTACTAATTTTTTATGTAAGTAATCAAAATTATGTATGAAGCATGCATACAACTTCATAACATAGGTTTTAATAATACTTTTATTAAAAAATTCAGTATGATTAAATTAACAAAGTTTTGATTGAGGTATTGGGTTCACCAATCAAAGAATTTACTTTTAATTATCATCCATTATATCGTACTTTTGCATAAGTTCAAAGACTTAGTGTTTCGGATAATTACCACAAAGTGGCGCGTGGAATTAAAGCTAATTCACCCTTAAGATGATTTTGTAATAAAAAATAGTCGTACTAGGTAGCTCCAATTTGACGCACAAAGGAGCGTAGAAACAAAGGTCAGCGCGAAGCTTATTAAAAACCCGTTCCTACTTATACCCCTCACACAGTTTGTCAAGTTGGGTGAGCCGTTCTTACTATTGGTACAAAACTCATCACTCAATTAAACTATTGAAAATTTAACTCTTCAAAACCAAATCATATTGCACCATTTATTTAGTCCGTATTATTTTTATATTCAAAATTACCCTTTTGTTTAAAACATGTGAAACAAATATAAACAAAACAAGTAATAATAAAAAATAAAAAATAAAATAAAATAAACAACTAATTAATACACACAATACATAACAATTAATATGTGAAAACATGTAGCCACATGCAAACTTTATTCGATAAAACCTATATATATTTTACTAAGGCCCTCACTTACAAAAGGAAGTGAACCACATGCATTGACGAATCAATTGCGTAAGCCATAACTAAATATATACCACATAGCACGTAATTGATTCATTAATTATATTGAGGTCTTCCCCAATTCAAGAACTATCAATAAATAAACATGTGAAAACTTAACAATTAATTCAAAGACAATTAATTCCATGACAAAACATGCATGTTCCATCATGGATTTCATAACAATTAGAGCTGAGCCTCGCCGTGGCTGACGTGGAGCTCCTTCATGGCTCACCGCTGCACCTGGGGCCCTCGCCATCCTTCGCCGAACGCAACCTACTCGTCTGCACAACGAGCAAAAATTCTAAAAAAGCAACGTTATTTTCGATTATTTAATTGCAAACTTTTTTTTTCTTTCTTTTCAAACGCTGCAACAACCTAGATGGGCTTGTGTTGTTTTTTGTGTTTTGTGTTTTTTTTTTCCGGCGAGTTTGTGACAGAAGTTGTGTTTGATAATGGTGAAGTTAACGATGGTAGAAAAAGAAAAGAAGACACAGCAAGTAGGTGGACTTTATGTATTTGTCGTTTGTGGTTTAATTTTTTTATTTTTTTTATTTTGCTACTACTATTTCTTTTGAGGTTTTTTTATTATTTATTTGTATTTTTAGTACAGGTGATTAAGTGATTCTGTTTTGTGGTTGGTTTTTGATATAGAACTTTTTTTTTTTTTTTTTTTTTTTTTTTTTTTTTAAGTATTAAACTTATAATTGTATTTTTATTTTAGTGAAATGAATTTAGTTTATTTAAGTATTTGAATAAAAGAAATAAAAATAGATAGTTGTGGGCCCCAAATTAGTAAGTTGTGTTTTGTTATTGGGGAGGGGGTTGTTAGTTGTGGTATGTCATGCTGACGTGGCACCCCGTGAGGCCCGAATGAGTAGTTTTGCTTAGCCATTGCACCCCCTGCTCTTATAACAAGTTGTCACACTATATAACAACCCATAATTTTTCATGTCCTCACTCAACCTCAAGCTCAGAATTTATTTATTTTGGAAGTTTACACATTTAACTTTACATAAAACTATTTAATCAAAGGACGTAAAACAAGAAACACCCACTTGTTTCCGAATTCTAAACAAACTTGTAGGACAAGTCACACAAATTACCAAATTCTAAACCAACTCAAATTAGGAAACATTCGAAAAGTAAAAACTAATTTACCAAATGAACCCTTAAAGTTTAAGTCATTTTTCTAACAATCTCCACCGTGATTTAAACTCCTCCACCGGCTTCAAATCAAATTCAAAATTCCCAACGCTAGCGATACTAGCCAAATTCAAATCAAACGATCGATTCCCAAAAGCAACCTAAAACAAATTCGTTCCAAAATAAATCACAAAACGAACAATCAAACGTCAACCGACAAATTCAAATACGATCAACCGAACATACAAATCGGTTCAAACAATCTTCAACAAAGACAATCAAATTCAGGCAACCAACTTCAAAAGCCTGACAAACGAAGATCCAAATTTTCAAACTTACAGATTTCCAACGATCGAACAAATTTCCAAACGACCTAATAAGAATTAAGTCTTCAAACACTAAATCGATCTTCAATTTTCAAATACCAAAATTCAAATTCTAATGACCCACTTATGTAATAAGAATTACGGTTCAAGTTCAAACTTATTATCAAGGTATCAACCAAATTCAAGTTAATAAATAACTTGACGAACGGACTCTAACAATTCAAACGCCCCAAATATGATACATATAATAATTCTAACAACCCACTTATTACGATAAGAATTACGGTCCAAATTCAAATACCAAATAAACAATCCAAATTCAAATAAATACTTGCCAACCCAATTCAAGTATGAAAGCCCAAATTAGAGTACGAGCCCAATAACAAATCTTCCAATGACAACAACTAAACAAAACTATCAAAAAAACCTTTTATCATAATTCGAACCATGAACACCAGGAACCAAACTAACAAAGCAATCCCAATATTAAATCCAAAAATCTTCAAATCAAAAGTATGAATACAAAACCCTATCCATTTTTCACCAATGGTTCTTCAAACAAAAACCAATAGAACCTCAATCCAAACGAAACCTAACCAAAATTTTTTTTTTTTTTTTTTTTTTTTTTTTCTTCTTTTTTTTTTTCATAGCTAAACAAACCTAGCTCTTGATACCACTTATTAGTAATTCAAAGACGAAACAAACAAACGAAGCGGAAGCTTTATTCAAATTATCAAACGAAATACAAAAACAAACTCAAAGGTGCCAACAAAAAAATAATACAAAAGGTACAAAAAAATTCCAATGCTAACAATCCTTATTTACAGGCAAACTAACCGTTATAGATTAGTTTCCTAATTCTAAACAAAAATTGTAGGACAAGTCACACAAATTACCAAATTCTAAATTAACAAACTCAAATTAGGAAACATTCGAAAAGTAAAAACCAATTTACCAAACGAACCCTTAAAGTTTAAGTCACTTTTCTAACAATATGTTTAAATTGGAGGCAATACTTTAACACATTCTTCTTATTTTATGTGCCTTCTTCGACCTAGGTCTTAGACACCTAAACGCAGTGAACAAATACGTGTGTGAACACAATATACAACTATACAAGCATCCTAATATATAACGACATGACTGATGGCTCATAGAGGGAACAGAAGATGACAACAGAAGCCACAAAAGATTTCTATTGATTTTCAAGTCTATAACCAAACCTTCATCATGTTTTACACTGAATAGACTTCATAAACCGCCCTTTTTCGGAAACTTTCTTTGAGTAAGTAAATTACCGCAAGTCAAATTTGGATAATGAAGCTTGTGTTGTTCTTGCTATGTTCTTGCCCACTGATAAATAAATCCAGTGTGTGCATGTGCATGGTCTTATGATTTGAGGATCATTAAGAATTAAAAATGTGGATTATAATATCTAATTAATATCTTGAAACAAATTAAAAGATATTTGTACCTTATAATATCTTATATATTCTTATACTGATTTAGACTAAGCAAAATATCCTATAAACCCGGTTTCCATATATTATATTAACCTTCCATCAATTATATTTCCTAACCCTAGTTTTTGGTACGTAGACCACAATAGAGAGACTATGGCTGAGACACGCCGCCGACGCCGAAAACACATCAGAACGATAGAGATTCCACAAGAAGTTATATGTTACAACATACTTCCAAGGCTTCCGGCGAAATCACTGATCTATTGTTTCAGTGTTTCCAAACAATGGCACTCTTTCTTAAAGTCACCTATGTTTGCCAACATGCATCTCAACAGTGTAATCAATGATGATCATCAAAACCATTACAAACTTCTCGTGATAGTTAAACACATGCAATGTGATTTCAGCAACATGGATTGTGAAACACTTAAAACTGGTCACCGCCGCCCTTTGCCATTTAAATTCAGTTCTGAACAAGATATACAAATCAAATCATCTTGTAACGGACTTGTATTAATACTCGTAGTCCTAAATAAGAGTATCCTTGATGATATGAGTTCGGATCTAATTTTATGGAATCCCTTGACGGGTGACTATAAGAACTTGTCTAAAAGTGTCTCAAACTTAGACAGTTTTTATCACAGCCCATTCGAGTTGTATTACAACTCTTCTGAAGAAGACTACAGGCTTATACATATAACCAACCACAATGATGTCCGGATATACTCGTTGAAATCAGACTCATGGAGAAAAATCAATTCAAATGACGCAATTCAATGTATTCCCAACTTCACTCAATTAGGTTGGTCGGCAAGTACTTGTTGGAACGAAAATCTTTATTTTATGAACCGTGGCAGCAAGTATTATTCAATTGTAAGGTTTGACACTAAGGCTGAGAAGTTCACGGAGGTAGCAACTTCCTTCCACAAAAACAACGAGTGTTCCAGACTCACCGTTCAAAAAGGCTGTATACACATGTTTGTGGAGGAGGAGAAGTGGCGCATGAAAAGAAATCATCAGTTGTGGAGTATGAATATAAATGGATTTTGGAATATGGTGTCAACTTACACACGGGAGAAGTATATTGATTCCCTTCTGGATCCACTGCACTTGATGCAGGACGGGAATTGGCTCATGAAGTCCAAAAAAAGGTGCTCCACAATTTATAAAGGAGACCTGGAGAACAAGCATATCGAAAGCGTGGTTCGTATATCCTCTATGGTTGTGTACAAGAGATGTACATCGAGACTTTTGTGTCACCCAATCAATATATGAACTGAAAAGTACCTAACATCATGATCGGCGATCATAGTAATTGTTTTTTTCTATATTAAGTTTTGACTACAACATTATGGTTAGATATATGTGTGGTTACATCTATACAATGTATTATGTTATCTGAAAGCAATTTTAAGTTTGGATTTATGATTTTCTTAAGCATATCATGCTTGTTTTACAGATTCAAAAGGCGCCACCATATTTGGTAATGCTCTGAAGCTTCGCAATATTTCTATAGATTTCTATACACAATGCGTAAATACTGATAACTTGGATCTTTCTGGACTTAAACAGGAATAGTTAGTACTAAACAAGGTTAACGACTTAAATTTTAGTAAATTGGGTCAATAGGCATAGCAAACGGTTGATCTAAATCTTGGATGATCAGATTCTCAGTCCATGTAATTTAGTAATAAACTATGTAAGGCTTGCAGTGGTCACTAAAAACAGTTTCATCTACATGATATACATTGGAAGCATTAGAAACGATCTTCAGAATATTTTTCAGTAGGTCTTTATTGTGCATCACTAGTGTAAAATAAAACCCTTTTTTTAATGATAGGTTTATTATGCATGTTATGTAACTGAAATAAGTTCCTCTAAAGTGATTGTAACCATTTAAGCTTGGTTCGTAATAGAAAAAATGACTTAAGCAACAGCATATAGTCACAAGAAGTAAAGTACTTGCATGCATGAGACAACGTTTGGGTATACTTAAAAGAGGGGAAACGGTTAGGCTTGATTCGAGCATTCGGATATGCAGACAGGGCATACTTTCTTCATCTCCAACCACTTCTTGATGCAGTCTACGTGATAATTATGTCCACATTTTTTCATTCTTCCAACCTTTTCTTCATTCTTGTACTCTTCGAGGTAGATAGGACAAGAAGCTTCCCCGTGAATTCAGTCAATAATGGAGCAGTAGACTTGTCTACTTAGCCACTCAAACATCCCTTCCTCATACAAACCAGTGCTCACATTACCTATCCGTTCCACAAGAGCAACGAATTCCTCGTAACTCAGGTCGACAATGTCTAGTCTCATATCTTGAAACTGATCCGGAAAGATCATGGAATTTTGATCTGTAGTCAGGGTCTCATGTTCCAGTCTTTCGTGAGCCCCTATTACATCAACAATAGGTGAAGGTCTCGGAACAGCCATACTTGGCCTTCCATTCCTGTAACCATGTTCCCATCCTCCTTCTTCAGAATGGCTTAAATATCCTAGAGAAATAGGCTAAGAAGGAAAGTGTAGCTCACTTGTTGATGAACTACTGCCATTCATGTAACTAAAGTCACCCCTCGGCTCAGAACCATTTGATGTTATACTTCCAGAATTGTAATTGTAAGCATCTTCAGTGGACTGAACAAGGGAATCATGAGGATGATGTGAAGAAGAAGCAAGATTTCCATGGAAAAATGGATTGTGGTGGCAGGCATTAAACTGACTTGTTTCGCTTCTCAGACCATCCATGAGAAGCAGCATAAGGAACAGAATTCCACCCTTGACTCATGACATCAGCAATTGGATTGACAGGGAGGACAAGGACAATGTACTTTGTCGGTTGGTGAAAATGAGATCCGTAACTCGGCACATGTGTTCTAGTCATGCAAGGTTCGAACTCAGGTATAGATCAGCTTCTAACATTCATCATCCAAGTTTGACGGTCAGTTGAGATACTAGATCCCCTATAGGGAGGCATTTGAGAACTAGATGAACTCCATGCATCATAAAAATTGCTCGCGCTACCTTCAAATATACTAGTCCTCTTCCTTTTAAAGGGTCCTCCATGACCAGCTGCTGGAATGTGACCCATACCTGGATCATAATAATGACTAGGATGAAAATGCCCTGCGGTTGATGAATGTGTGTAGGGATCAACAGGAGGTCCTGAAACCTGTTGTACTTCCATGCTAACAAAAGATGGATTATGCTCGTTATATATATGCCTCCAAAGTTCCATGCATAATCCTGGGGGTAGGGGTATGATCCGTCTACATTCCACCTCCCCCATACCTCGCTCGGGCGGGATTGGGAGTTGGTATTCAGTCCCTTCTTCCCTACCCCGAACTCACACCCACAAACACCAATCAAAACAGCTATGTGATATTGATATATATACTGGATTATTGGGTTTTCAATGTTTGATATATTAAAATGGAAGAAACTGAGTACACAGAAATCAAAAGCAAACATACCCTATTTATAAGCTAAAGCTAAACATAAAGAACCATGCGACGTGCACCACTATTTCCTAGTTAACAGGAAACAACTAACTGACCCACGTACGTATTCTTAACAACATGGCAATACTAGCTTATTTCCTCTAGACTCGGTCAAACAGGAACCAAGTCATTGACCCATACCCGTGACTAAACTAACCCGCTTCATTAACCCATCAAGATTACCCAACATTGGGTATGTTGTTGTTGTTGTCCATGACCAGCTGGAATATGACCCATACCCGGATCATAAAAATGACTAGGATGAAAGTGCCCAATGGTTGATGAATGCGTGTAGGGATCAACAGGGATCAACAAAAGATGGATTATGCTCGTTATATATGCCTCCAAAGTTCCATGCATAATCCTGGTGGTAGGCCGTAGGGGTATGATTTGTCTACATTCCACCTCCCCCATGCATACCTCACTCTGCCGGGATTAGGTATGTTGTTGTTGTTGTTCATGACCAGCTGGAGTATGACCCATACCTGGATCATAAAAGTGACTAGGATGAAAATGCCCAACGGGATCATAAAAAGTGTTCCCACTGGTTGATGAATGTGTGTAGGGATCAACAGGAGGTCCTGAAAAAGGAGGAGCGCGCCGGAACCTGTTGTACTTCCATGCTAACAAAGGATGGATGATGCTCCTTATATCTGCCTCCAAAATTCAAGTGAGAATTTGAATCATAATCCATTGGAGCAAAAAAAGGTCCATTGTCCATCCTAGGAATGTAAGACTGCTCTATGCCCCATCCTTTTTTATATAAAAAGTGTTTGATTGGGTTTTGTTTTTTGGAATTTATACTTTAGTAAAACAGAAGTCGGTGCAGCTTAGAATATTGGTGCGTGCCATTGGGCCCAACAAAGTTGGGTAAGCCATTTAAAATGAACGTGTTTCATGAATCATGCATGTATTATCCTCCGCAATACATTTTGAAAGGCGTTATTTGTTCGTTTATCTGGTTGTTCAGTTTATTCGATTCGATTAATTCGGTTAAATTTTTTATAAGTAAATCGAAACCAACCCGAACCCAAATCAAATTGGATTAAACCGAACACGAATTTAAATTCAGTTCAGTTTTCGAGTCGACCCGAATAACCCGAATTACATAATTTATATATATTTTTTCTTTTTAGTTATATTTATACTAATAAAGAGTTTTAATTTTTTTATATAAATATATTAAAAATATATATATTTATGTGAATTCGGTTTTCGATTCGGTTCGGTTTTAATTTTGTCAAAACTATATCCAAACCAAAAACCTAATATTTAAAACGGTTCATTTCGATTCGGTTTTGACAAAGTCGGTTCGATTACAAATTCGGCTCGATTTTATTCGGTTTCGATTCCTGTCTGATTTGTGAACACCCCTAAATTTGAATGGACCATGCTAACAAACGTGTATGTTTACATCATAGAAAAATACAAATTAGTCAAAAGATAGCATATTCTTGTAAGTCCAGTTACTTTGAGTGTAAAGGGTGAGGTTTTTCTTGTTTTGGTTAAAGGTGAGTTTTTTTTACTCAAATGTACGCGATCTTAATCGGCATAAATCCGGGTGCATTTCTGACCCTTCCGTGATCATCTTCAATGTACACACCTATCGATGTTTGAACCTTTGAACTCTTATTAAGAAATCAAATACCTTGTCACTAAGCCATTTGATATTGGTTAATGTGCTCGTGTAAGAATATATTTTAAAAGTGAAGATAATAGAGAGCTTCTAGCAACATATGATGAAGAATTCTTCTTGTTTTTGGTAATTATGCTTTTGGGACTTAATGATGATTTTTTAGCCTTCTTGATTTATGACTCTTCTTTGCAAGATCTTCAATGTTGTTCAAATTAGCAAGTGATCCAAATGACTTAGATTTGCCTTGATAGTACTTTGATAATACAAGCAAGTTAATTTTACAAGTTGTACTACACCATGGAAATAGTAAACATTGAATAGTAAAATTAACTTTTATCTTACTCGTGTCACAAAATATTAGCATGTTGATGTTGGGATTTTATAATCATGTTAACCATTAACTACGAGTACGCAGCGGATAATGGATCTAGTTTACAATTACAGTTAACACGTATAATAAACAAATAAAGAATAAAAGGGAACAAGAAAACTAACCCTCGTTGACACCCGCAAAAGAAACTGATAGTGGTTAAAATACCACCTCTACGGTTGCTCACACAAACACGTCAAACAAATACGTTACCATGCTAGTGGTTGCTTCACGTAACTAACAACAAGTGTATAGTTTTTGTAATAAAACAATCGAATACCGAAAGGGTATACGTTCGATTGATTGTCAAAGTAAAAGAAACCAAAACTATTATATACAATATATATTTTGGTTCTTCCTACTTGTACGAATGGAAAAGAAACAGACAAACAACTTTTGGTTATTGTTTATATTTCTTTCTTTCTTCCGATTTGAGTATAGATGTTGGAGTAGAGCATATAATAAAAAACCTCCAATATCTTATTGAAGCAATTGTATATATATAGGTTTAAAAATTCTAAACCCTAATACAATTTCTTAATCAACAAGCCAAGGCCTTCTATACATCTCATTCGGCTGATCATTCTAGTGTATGGACTCATAGTGCATTATGGGCTTTTATTAATTATCTAGCCCATCGTTAATTAATTACAAAAGCCTATTAGCTATTTAGCGTCCAACGATAACTAACGGTCATTAAATAAATATCGTGAAACATATTATATATTTAATAAATATAAACGAGTTATATATATTAAATACATAATAAACGCACTCTTCGTGTATTAACGTGTGTGCCCCCAATAGGCTCACGTATTTCTAACCGTATAACATGCGGATTCAACTACCATATTCCAACAGCTCCCACTTGGGAGTTGGAGTAGCAGACTTACATTTATACCAACAATAGCAACGTCTAGCAACACACTTATTGTCATAAATCAGAAATACTTGAGATGAAGTTTCAAGAACAATCTCAGCTTTTAATGGTTATGTATTACTTGCCATTATCATCCCTTTGTTACAGATACCGTTAAACTATGGATATGGATCGTAACTCATTCCATATAGTTTAACCATTTTAAATTCTCGTTATAGAAGTTAATTCAGATATACCAAATGTAATTACGAATCGTCTTAAAATTACCCTTTGGGTGCGGCCACACAATTATCTGATTAATTCTGGAGAGGCGCCATGGTATCATTCTGCACTTATCAAGTGGAGGAACAAATCCTTTGTTGACTACAAGTGTTGTGGATGCTGCTTCAAATCACTCCGAAAAATAGCTTTTATAACTACCTTTTTCAGGACAGCGTTTGGCATATAATTACAAAAGTGATATCCACACATAACAGAACTTGCTTGTATCTCAAGTCTAAGGATGACTTAATAAACCATTTTCAACATTTTACTCATGACAAGGATCCAAAAGTAAATGTTCGAAAGTTGGGGTATCCAATATGCATCCCTTATGAATACATATGAGTTTGGCGGGAACAATCCACATTCTCATAGAATATAACCAACACTCACATTTGCCTTGCATAACAATTTTCCCAAATTGTTAACCGACAATGGACATATTTTAGAACGATAAAATCATTCAAGGATTAAACATGCAAATATAGGATAACAATTATTATATGAATGAATAACAAATACCAAGTATCTTTATTAATCATAAAGTAAAAATTGTCTTACAATCCCAATTATCCAAATACTATAAACAGATATGCATGAGACTAATTAGTAAGTTGAAGTCTAATGTTTCCAACATTCTCAACTTTTCTTTGCAAGAAAACTAAATAGTCATCTGAGTAAACTTTCCGAATACTAGTTTCAAATTTCACATTAGTGAGGAATTTGAAATATATGATGAGTGTCTTATCTCATATGCTCATACTACTGCAAGTGTCATAGTATGGAGATGTCGCCCTACCTTGCATAAGGCATTAGAAGTCAACGACATACTGACAATCATCTTTACAATTTCTTAAAATGTAAAGTATTCTTATTCCTTAATGTGTAATGCAACAATGCTCTTCGTTTAGCATATCTAGTTAGCAGATTTATCATAAATGATAAAATCCTACTTTAACTAGTTTTAATTATCCTCTAGCATCATTGTACGTATACAACACCATGCTTTATAATTCGTAAACATCTGTATTAACAATAATCTAAATACTCTCAATTAGATATTGTTGTTGTCAGCTCATCTTGCTCTAGTACAAAAGTAACAACCAGTCTTATACACAATATAATTTATACATGACAAATCCTTAGTTAAAAAAATATAAGGTTTCCATCCATGTGATAAATTATTCCGAGTGAAATATACCATTTAAGACTTGCTTCAATAATATATTGCATTTGTGTTGGACTTAATTTTTCGCATATGTTTATTCCAAATAAACATTTATTACAAGGTTGTTTGGTCTATTCCCTAAATCCCAAGTAAAGTTTCATTCCAAGCTTAAGGATTAAAATCAAGCTTAAGTGGAATGATATCTTCAATATGTTATACAACATATGAATTTTAAGGAAAAATATAGTGCTCCCACTTAATGTCAGATGTACTCAGGAATTATCTTAATTCAATCAAAATCATATTGTAATTAAATTCAAGATCTCAGCTCCTAGATGCATGATCCAATCCAAACTTGGATTGCTTAAACTTGTATATTACATAAAGATTATATAGACTCATAACCCTTTTGATTACACACCGTCCTCGCAAAAGGTAATCATTAAAGAAAGAGTTATAAAACTTAATTGCCATATTCCACATTCGAGGAAATATGTTTGACAATTAATTATCTTTATTTAATGCGTGTATATAAGAAAATCTAATCACAGTCAATTGCATGAGTATGATTAAAAACTTCTTATTATAAACCATGCATTAATCATGTATACAATTTTGTCCTTGTAAGCCTTTCTTCAAAAGAAACTTATTCCAACCTCATAAGTTAACTATTAGGCGAAATAACAATTAAGATCAGAACATTGATTTGCCTTTTAAGGACCGCATCTTATCATTCATAGTTCTAATACATTTATCAGATTCAAGATGGATAATGTACCTTAGTAGTTAGCAGATTTATAATGATCTTCTAACTTATATCCTCAGCATTGATATCAAAATATCAATCAAGTGATGAGGCATCCATGCGGATTTATGAATCAGAGTAACATTATACTTCAATCAACATTTACATGTTTAACCTTAGTATGACATTAATAAGTGGATTTTAGAAGGTTATGTATTTGTTCTTGAATATCTTCAAGATTTGTTGATGCTCCCACTTACTTTTGTAATTAGAGACAATTCTCTAAATACTAAGTATTTAAACAACAATAAATTGTTCTTTATTTGGGAACCACAAAATACATTTTAAGTTCTCATCTCAAGATTTGTTAAAAAAATGCTTCATAAGATTTTAACAAATTCAAAACTTAAATCAAGACATAATGGAATTTCTTCCAACAACTCTAATTAAGGTTTGCAACAAAACCCTAATTTTGTATCACCCTTTAACCGAAAACCTTAGCAACAGTTTTGTGTTTCGTCGAGCTAGGAGGAACACCAATACTACAATCTTCAAGCTAGGAAGTGTAGATAAATCAAAAACCCAAAAGGGTTTAGGATTCGATTGGTTTGAGTGGAAAAACCAAAAATCCCTAAAGGTTTAGGGGTTTCGGTCATGGGTTGTCTTGAATACCTTCTAGGTTTGAACTATATTGAGTATGTCCACGACACATGCAATTTTCTAACCTTGATAGATTTTGGAGGCAGAGCAATTAAAGCTATCATGAATCAAACAATATGAATATTGTTTGTTTCAACCTATTAGACATACCATAATAATGTGGTATTCTATAAGTATTTGAATTGTGAAACTATATCAGAATTCCATAGATAACTTAATTCTCTTTGGACCAAATACTTGTCAATTGGGTCGAGCCAAATTGCATATTCAGTATTTTAGAACCATGTGCATGCTATAATGTATATTTCTTGAATAATATAAGAACCATATGTTCACGTGTTCACAAGAAGACATAACAGTTCAAGAATTAGATGTTCATGTGTTTACAAGAAAACAGAACATGTCAAGTATACATTATAAGTCTTTGAATTAATTCAAGGACTTTATAATTATGTCTTAACAAGCAAACATAATTATACTAACTAAAGTAATCATGAACGCAAACTCTTGAGTTCAATAGTAATTTCAAGTTAATTTTATACTTCAAAATTATGATTATTATAATTTAACCATAATTATATTGACTAAAACATGTAGTCAAAATGTTGAAGTAGCTTTACACTATATCTTGACATTAGAATGTAGTAGGGCAACAAACATCTTGTGTGTTCAAGTCCTAGTAGAATTATTAGCTTTCTTACCTTGCGACCAAGAGAAACCAATAATATGTTGTTCCTTACACACACTTTGAGATTTCTCCCACTTGTGTAAGGCACAACATCTTAATATGAAAACAAACAACATGTGATTGATTGTGTAAACAATATGATAATGTCATAGATATTACAAGTAGTTTTAGAACCATAACTTTTAATAAGGAATTGTGGATTATTATTCTATAGATAACGTTCAGAAAGCAACAGCAGAAAGGCAACGTGTTATCTAATAAAATAAAATGCAATTATCCTTTAAGCAATGGTCGTTCATATTCGGAAAGTAATGAATTATTTCAAAGCAAGTTTGAAATGATATGGGTGACTAACAAGGAAATAAATCTTGTAGCTCCTACTGAAATTGACAACATTACAAGAATGTTATTTCAGTAATAAAACGCAATGCTCCCACTGTATTTGTCAACATTGTAAGTGTTACATTGCCAGTAGAAAGCATATTGCAATTTAATACACTTTCCTATTCTCTTCGAATGCCTACAAGTAGCAATGTACTTAGGTATTGAACAGAGTATATGAAGTCCTACTTATGTAGATGAGGGACTAGCCATTCATGCTTTCATTTAACTTGAATAGTTAGCATGCAATTCCTCCTTTATCGTCTACATAGCCCCAAGGGTATTTAGCACTATAAGGAATAATAAGAGTCCAAGAAAAATACCTAGCGAATATGTTAGTAATTTCTTTACTCTTTGCGGTTTAAACTCATACATCGTGACAAGTGCAAGATGTCATTTATTTTGGTAGCTATAGACAAAATGTTTTCTAGTTACACAAAATATTTTATCTTTCAATTATTTCAATACCGGAAAAGGGTAATGAAAGATCATAAGTGAGTTTAACAATTGTAATCCTATCTTAGTTTGTCAACTAAGGAGAAATAAATAGGAATAAGTCTCACTCTTCTTACCAGGAAAAGAGACTAAGTGTGTCTTTTTAAGAAAAACAAACTTTTGTTTACGAATTATGTTGCAACAACACAATTTTAATCAGAAAATAGAAAGTTCAATGTTAGTATTTTCGATAATTAAATTCTTAAAAGAATTAACTACCCAATTAATTACTAATTAAGACTAAGATCCATCTTGACCTCCCACTTATTACCGGAGGTCTGACCAGCGTGTAAAGAAGTAGGGCAAGAGGTAAGCGACGAGCGTTAATTGCATAAACTGCAACTCTTAGACTTATGAGACTGATCAAGACATTAGTAGACAAGTAATAATGTCATGAGCATGTTTAGTCTCATCTTATGCCTCGGGTCCAAGGTCTGACCAAGCATACTCGAAATAAGTCGACCAAGCAAGAACGTGCAAATATCGCCAAAGGTCTGACCAATGAGCAAAATTCGCCATGGGTTGAAATGGCCCTAAGGTCTGACCAAAGAGGTCAAGTCAAATGCACGTGTTCTTGGTTGGGTGGCATAGACTTAAAATTTACATATAGGGTATACACATAAATGTGATAAAATCGTGTACAAAGAAGCATGCAAAACAACTTTGTAGCACTTTATTTTAAAAACTTTTAGTAATGACACTGTAGTGATCATCATGGTTCACGGTAGCTCCAATCGAACTCGCAAGGAGGCGGAGGACCAGGTCAGCGCGAAGCTATGACCGGAAATCCTTTAGGTGTGACTGTGCGCACCTCCTGAAACCCCCCTTATAGTTTGTTCTAGTGGGTGAGCCGTACTTCCCAAGTGTCCATAGCGTCCAGTTTTTAATTTCATGAAAACTTGTTTCAATAATTTAGGTCACTTAATTTTACAAAAACAATTTTCCACGAATCAAATAGCAGGTCACAATGAGCATGGTATTTAGGCGTGTAAATTAAGACCATATTAATGTCATCTTTTTTATAGGTATTAATCCTCTTTTATTTTAGTTTTAGGCGTGTAAACATGTAGGCTAAAAACAAAAATTACTAAAGAACATAATACTAAAAACATGACAATAATATTAACAAGTAAACATTTAGATCCGAGAATTCTAGCAAGTCTTTCCCAAAAAGAGAACCATAAGACCCTCACTAGGTTTTCATCAAGTGCCTAGATCGCCACATGCATCACAAAAAATGATTGCGTAGGTCTTATAGCCGGAATACACACATAAAATAATCATGGCAAACTTATTAACTTTTAATTTTTGCTATTTTATGTATCTAATTAACCGTTAATTAATTCGTTTGTGTCTTGTTATTTTTTATTAATTAATGACAAGTATTGCATTATAGTTGTCAAAACAAAAATAAAACAAATAACTAAGTTAGATTTCATGCAGCCTTTTCGCGTGTTTATTAAATCGTGTAACCCATAATCGATAAACGAGATGGCTCGTGATGCCACTGTTGGGATTTTATAATCATGTTAACCATTAACTACGAGTACGCAGCGGATAATGGATCTAGTTTACAATTACAGTTAACACGTATAATAAACAAATAAAGAATAAAAGGGAACAAGAAAACTAACCCTCGTTGACACCCGCAAAAGAAACTGATAGTGGTTAAAATACCACCTCTACGGTTGCTCACACAAACACGTCAAACAAATACGTTACCATGCTAGTGGTTGCTTCACGTAACTAACAACAAGTGTATAGTTTTTGTAATAAAACAATCGAATACCGAAAGGGTATACGTTCGATTGATTGTCAAAGTAAAAGAAACCAAAACTATTATATACAATATATATTTTGGTTCTTCCTACTTGTACGAATGGAAAAGAAACAGACAAACAACTTTTGGTTATTGTTTATATTTCTTTCTTTCTTCCGATTTGAGTATAGATGTTGGAGTAGAGCATATAATAAAAAACCTCCAATATCTTATTGAAGCAATTGTATATATATAGGTTTAAAAATTCTAAACCCTAATACAATTTCTTAATCAACAAGCCAAGGCCTTCTATACATCTCATTCGGCTGATCATTCTAGTGTATGGACTCATAGTGCATTATGGGCTTTTATTAATTATCTAGCCCATCGTTAATTAATTACAAAAGCCTATTAGCTATTTAGCGTCCAACGATAACTAACGGTCATTAAATAAATATCGTGAAACATATTATATATTTAATAAATATAAACGAGTTATATATATTAAATACATAATAAACGCACTCTTCGTGTATTAACGTGTGTGCCCCCAATAGGCTCACGTATTTCTAACCGTATAACATGCGGATTCAACTACCATATTCCAACAGTTGATAGTACCTCCGTCCCATATTAAGTGTCCATAATGGAATCTTGGGATGTCCCAAATTAAGTGTCCAGGGAATATTTTCAACCAATGAGAAGAGACTTTAGTGGGTAATAGTGATATTTGATTGGTGGAGAGTGTAGTTAGTGGAATTTCCTAAAACTTTGTGCATTTGAAAAGTGGACACTTAATATGAGACGGAGGGAGATGTTGATATAAGAATTTGAAACAATTTTTGCATTGAATTTGAAAGTTTGTGGGAAACATATAAATGCAAGCTTGATCACAAGACCTATATTGAAACTTACATATGTAAAACATTGGAATGTTACCAAATCAACCATGATATTCTTAGTTTTTTATTAAGCTAGAATCTAAGATCACTTACAAAAAGTATAAATATAGCGAGTATCAAACGATGTCTTACTTAGGCAATTGTGCCTTGAGTTCGGATAGCTCGTATAAAGGACCATCATGAGTTGACATAGAAGAAGATGTTGCATCATCCACCATTTCAGAGGAAGACAATGATTCTAAAGTATCATACGAATCGTCCGAACATTCTTCGACAAAATCAGAATCATATTCATTTGTTACATCACTTTTAACTTCAGTCATAACACAGTGAAACCTTCTTGCTTTGCTGTTTATGCTTGAAATGAATCTCATTTCTTGGAACATTTGCTTTCTCTCAATCCCACTCATGTTTGTTATGATTAAATTGATCAAGTAAAGAGAAAGAAATGTCTTTTTGTTTTGTGATTATTGGTTATGATATTGAACAGAATACAGTGAAAAATTCCTATTCTTTTTTTAATCTGTATATATGCAAGTTTTACCTTAATGTGTGTAGATGAAAATACTGATTGAAAGTTAGTTATTTCTTATTAAAAGAGTTAAAGATGGATGACACAAGTTCAAATTAAATTTATGCTAGCAACAAGGGTTCCTGGATAGTTTGTTACTGAATTATTTAGTTCTATAAGACTTTTAGGAAGAAAGTTGTAGCAAATAAGAAAACCGCAATGGACCTGCAACCGATTCATGGGATCAGAAGAGTTCAACAAATTCGGATAAGGTCGAATAAGATAACACTTTTTTTTTTTTTTTTTTAAATACATTTGTGGAGCGATCATCTGTCTCAATTTCATACTTTTAGCTCATTTCGTCTACTGCTACACAAACTTATAGGCGAAGAAAACCTTGATTTATATATATGACAAAATTAATATATCTAACCAGCTAAGATCCTGCGCAAAAAAACACGGCCCAGAAAGTGATTTCATGCATGAATACTGCATAATCTATACAGCTATACTTTACATCATGTGCAAACTTGTTATTTTTGAACAAATAGAAAACGTATATGAGATTATTATACAGCTTTTTAGATAAGTAATCCTAAAAAAAATAATAGATTTATCAAAGACGAACAAGTAGTCATAGAAATAGTAATTTCTGAATCTTGAAGCAACTAATCATGAAAAATTGGAGGATTTTGTGGAGGTAAAAATTCTGTAAAAGAAGGGAAACTTGTAGCACTGTCTAAGAACTAATTTGCTATATGCAGGTGATTGAGTAACCTTAATATTGCAATTGTCTGCATATGACAAGAAAAGTGCTAGTGGTTGAATTTGAACCTTCCTCTCTCATATGTAACTCCCTCGATGATCATCTATATATAGGCATGAGGAGCAACACATGAAATATATACTCAAACACAACGACTATCATAACTAGCTAGTGAGAGACAAAATGTTGCTAAAGATGATTAGTTTTATGCTAATTCTCATTTGCACCACCATTTTTAATGCCTTTCCTACCAAATCAGATGAACTCCAAACCTATATTGTTCACTTAAGTTTACCTGAAGGCCAAGATGTTTCTCAGCCACGCAAGCTTGAAGAATGGTATAACTCGTACTTGTCAAAAATAGCTTCTGGCTCTAATGAGAAACCAGTTATGGTCTATCCATACCGTCGTGTGATTACAGGATTTGCGGCAAAAATGTCGAATGAGCAAGCAAAGGTGATGGAGAATTTGGGTGGAGTCTTACTTGTAAGCCCTGAAAGAAGCTATGAATTGCATACAACTCATTCACCCAGGTTTTTGGGCTTGCGCCAAAATAAAGGTTTGTGGAAAGATTCACACTACGGGAAAGGAATCATAATTGCACTTCTAGACACCGGAATTACTCCGGGACATCCTTCGTTTAACGACAAAGGAATTCCGCCTCCACCACCGAGATGGAAAGGCAAATGTGAGGTGTCCGGGTGTAATAACAAACTGATCGGAATAAGAAACTTTGTTAGTAACGTTTCAGCGATTGATGAGGTGGGCCATGGGACACACACTTCAAGTACGGCAGCAGGGAATTATGTAAACAATGCTAGTGTATTTGAACAAGCTGATGGGACTGCAAGTGGGGTGGCGCCACTTGCACATTTGGCCATGTATAAAGTGTGTGCATCTATTGGTTGCCGTGATAGCGACATATTAGCGGGAATGGACACAGCTATTGAAGATGGTGCTGATGTTATTTCAATTTCGATAGGTGGACCGTTCCTAGCCTTTCATAACAATTCTATAGCAATAGGTGCCTTTACAGCCATAAAATCAGGGATATTCGTGAGTTGCTCAGCTGGTAATTCAGGGCCTCATAATAAATCATTAGAGAACGAGGCCCCATGGATCCTTACAGTTGGGGCTAGTAAAACAGATAGAAGGATAAGGACTACAGTTACTCTCGGGAATAAGAAAATACTAAACGGCGAAGCATTATACCAACCAAAGAATTACAAACCAAAGTTTCGGCCCCTTGTTTATCCGGCTGAAATGGGTTATTCATGCTATAGAGAATCGCTGAAACACATTGATGTCAAGGGGAAGGTAGTATTGTGTGATGCATATTCAGAATTCGCGAGAAGGATAATGGGTGAGGCAGTTAAGGAGGCTGGGGGAGCTGCTATGATTATCGCAAATGATAAAAGAACTGGCAATAGTGTAGCAGTAGAAGTTCAAGTCCTTCCTTCATCTCATGTTGGTTACAGAGAAGGAGTAGCGATCAAAAAGTATTTGAACTCGACTTCAGCCCCTGTGGCTACTATAATTCAACGTGGAACGGTACTTAATGTGAAATCTGCTCCAATGGTAACTGCTTTCTCTTCAAGAGGACCTAACGTTGCAAGTCCTGGAATAATGAAACCGGACATTGTTGGACCTGGGGTTGACATTCTTGCGGCTTGGCCTAAATCAGTTGATAACAAAACTGAAACCCAAGCAACATTTAACATCATATCAGGCACATCAATGTCTTGTCCTCATCTCGCAGGCGTAGCAGCACTTCTCAAAAGCACACACCCAGACTGGTCTCCCGCTGCAATAAAATCTGCAATAATGACCACATCAAGCAATGTAAGCCTAAATGGCCGTTACACTGTAAATGAAAGAGATCTTCCTGCAGACGTCTTTGCCATTGGGTCTGGTCATGTAGAAGTATCAAAAGCCAACGATCCAGGGCTTATTTTTGACATCCAGCCTGATGATTACATTCCCTATTTGTGTGGATTAGGCTATACACCCAAACAAGTTCAAATTATCGTCAAAAAGACTGTTTCGTGCTCAGAAACTATACCAGAGGCGCAACTCAACTATCCTTCTTTTGTGGTTGAGCTAAAAAGATGTGAGAGAAAAGAATACTCAAGGATGCTGACTAATGTCGGTTGGGAAAATTCAACATACACTATTGGGGATATTTCTCTACCACAAGGTGTAGATATTGAGGTCAGCAGCCATTCTCAACAGCTCAGTTTCACAGCGCTGCACCAGAAGTTGCCGTTGAGAGTAATATTTGCTCGAGGTTGTAAGGACCGTGTGAATGTTCCATATTACTATAACTTCATAGTTTTGAAATCAGGAAAATATACCGTTAGAATTCCATATGTGATCATGTACAAATGAAGTAGTCAAAGTATTCTCTTCCATTGGGTTGATACTATGCCGAAGTTGTTAAACATACATGCCCTTGTATGTAAGTTATATTATGGGAATGAATAATAATGAATATAATGCCAGAACCCTTTATATTACTCGAGAATCATGTTAAGTTCAATTCTAAACATTCAGATACTAGCTAAATCAAAATATGGAATGTTCACATTTGTTAGTAGAATTCGGTTAAAGAGAAAGAAAGGGAAAGCAAACTTGGTCACCAGTTTTAGTGTTTGAGGAGTTAAATTTATCCAATAAATATCTCATCCTCCTAACAAAAACAGCAACGCTAATTCTCTCATCCTCTCCTCTCTTAAAACCCAAAGGCTAAGCACCCTTATTAGGGTTTTGATTGTCGTCTTTTGTCTTGCTCGTTCCAAGGAAGTAATTATGTTGGTTGATTCGTTGGTGCATGACTAGCATTCTGTAAGTGATTGTTGGACGTGTAGTATGGATCAACTTGAAAGAATAACCACCTTGTTTCTTGATCATAACCGTAAAGAAGGTACATGTTTCTTGT
The DNA here is from genome assembly GCA_021014915.2 of Artemisia tridentata subsp. tridentata. Classification (NCBI taxonomy): domain Eukaryota; kingdom Viridiplantae; phylum Streptophyta; class Magnoliopsida; order Asterales; family Asteraceae; genus Artemisia; species Artemisia tridentata. The sequence continues at coordinate 47,142,887 of CP139508.1, forward strand.
TTTACTTTGACTAATCATATTGTTGGAATTTGACACTCATGACATTCATATTATTCCATAACATCAAAGTACATAATAGCGGAAGCATGTAAACAATTAGGTATAACACATAAATATTAACTTAAACATAAATAGAAAACGTACCCGATGCACTTCAATAAATCTTGAATATGATTTAATCTAGATCAATGATAACCCCTTACCGTTTTGTTATTCGATCTCTTGATAATAACTATAGTGAGTTATTACCTCGTTCTTGTACACACAAATTAAACCGTATTAAGTTTATGCAAGTAAAAACACAAGAACAATTTTTGTTTAACAAAAATTCGATCCAAACAACCCTTTGAGAAGGTGTTCGATCGGCCAAAGCAAAACCAAGAGGAGAAAAGACTTTAGGGATAATTGTGTGCACAAAAGATTAACCAAAACAATTACCCTTGTGTTTGTATTTATACTAGATTAGAAACTTGGAGGAAAAGCAAACATATGGGTCGACTAACCCATATGGCCGGTCGATCTTTATGCCCAAAAGAGGGTTCTAGATCTTTTCCTTGTTTCCTAATTATACACAAACACTTCTTTCCTAATTTGCGTTTAACGGTCGTTAGTCATTTAACGAAAAACACTAACGGTCGTTAAGTTCTCGTGCTAATAATAAATATATAAAATACATTTATTATTATTCCTTAATACTCATTTGTAATGTGTGCAATCCCGAGGTCTCGAGTTCGATACTAGACATTTACGTATTTATTTATTAACCACAATTCAACACATATAAAACATAATTATCCGGTTTGATGTTTTTTATTCGCTTCCACTTACTTAGATTTATATTATTTGAATGTCTTATGAATATAATTGCATGTAAAATCGTTTTATAAAACACTAAACACCTACACGATCGGAGATGGTATACAGATCCACGTTTTCGTCGTAGATCTGATATCTTTAAGATTTAGAACCACATTTCTCAACGTGATGTGGTGCTATAGTGCAACGACAGTGTGTCGATGGTGACTTGACAATGGTGCTAGCCAGAAAATATGGTGGAGGTAGTGGGTGACCAAATGGGAGAGATAGATAAGGTGGAGAGTAATATTAGAGGGAGAAAGTGCGAAAAAGTCTGGGATAACAGGTTCTGTGTCTTTTTTTATTTATTTTAGTTGAACGTTAATTGAAAAAACGATTACACCTTCATGTGCAAAGTACATGATGGACGTTAACAGTAGAATTTAACGGACATCCATGACCAGTAGCGAGCTTGAGCATATCAATTAGGGGTAGGGGGGGGGGGGGGGGGGGGGGCATTCTATCATAACATGTATCTTTTATATAAGGGAAAATTGTCTAAAAATACATCGAACTTGCCACTTTTTCGTATTGTATGCATCGAACTTTTTTTTTCCCTATTGTATACATAAACTATCTTAATTTTCCTATTGTATCAATAAACTATCCTAATTTTCCTATTGTAACAACTAACGGGGTTTTTGTTAGATTTATTTACATAAATCGTCCTTGTGGTTGCGACTAAATTGCAACAACAGTCCTTAACGGCCGTTAAGTTATTTGCATAAATCGTCCTTGTTGGTCAACGGCCGTTAAGTTATTTTCTAAACTTTTTTTTTTTAACTTTTTTTTCGAAACTTTTTTTTATAAACTTTTTTTTCATAAAATTTTTTTTATAAACTTTTTTTTCGAAACTTTTTTTTTTAAACTTTTTTTTAAAAAACTTTTTTTTTTTTTTTTTATTTTTAAAAAAAGTTTAAAAAAGAGTTTAGAAAAAAAAGTCTAGAAAAAAAAAATTATAAAAAAAAGTTTAGAAAAAAAAAATTATAAAAAAAAGTTTAGAAAAAAAAGTTTCGAAAATATATGAAAGTACCTCCAGACTCGTTTTTTCATGCTCTTTCCAACGGTGTGCTCGGGGAATTATTTCGACTTTGTCTAAACCTCGAAAAATGCGTAAATGTCGTCGAAAATCATCCGAAAATTACCGTTTTTGCTTTTTTTTAAAAACTTTTTTTAAAAAAATAAAAAAGAGTTTAGAAAAAAAGTTTCGAAAAAAAAGTTTAAAAAAAAAGTTTCGAAAAAAAAGTTTATAAAAAAAAGTTTTAAAAAAAAAGTTTGGAAAAAAAAGCAAAAACGGTAATTTTCGGATGATTTTCGACGACGTTTACGCATTTTTCGAGGTTTAGACGAAGTCGAAAAAATTCCCTGAGCACACCATTGGAAAGAGCACGAAAAAACGAGTCTGGAGGTACTTTCATATATTTTTGAACCGGGCCAAAACTCGTTTAAATGACATGTCAAATTATAAATAAATAGACTAGTTCATAAAAGGGGGTTAAATAAAAACTTGTGTGTATTATTATAGAAGGCTATGCCAGCGCAGCTGGCAAAAGCATTCAACTCCTAAACAGGAGGTCTCCAGTTCGATTCCCAGCCGAGACAAAATGTGGTATTATAACCACATGCCACGTGGCACCTTCTCATTGGTCCACGTGGCAAACCGACCCGACCCGTTAGATGACCCGACCCGACCCTATGCCACGTGGCACCACTCAGGTGGTGACACGTGGCATCCGACCCGACCCGTTGACCCTTGACCAACAAGGACGATTTATGCAAATAACTTAACGGCCGTTAAAGACTGTTGTTGCAATTTAGTCGCAACCACAAGGACGATTTATGTAAATAAATCTAACAAAAACCCCGTTAGTTGTTACAATAGGAAAATTAGGATAGTTTATTGATACAATAGGAAAATTAAGATAGTTTATGCATACAATTGGAATAAAAAAAGTTCGATGCATACAATAGAAAAAAGTGGCAAGTTCGATGTATTTTTAGACAATTTTCCCTTTATATAATTGCATTGTATAGTTTATTTCAATCAAGCATTTTCTTAGATATTGCTATTGAGAAATACTTTAAACAAGACAAAAATCTTATAAAAAATAACCAAAAAATCAAAAGATTAACAAGTAAAATAAGATAATCAAACATTGTTAAATTTCTTCTTAAAGAAAAAAGATAATTAGAACATTGAAAATGGCATGAGTAGGACTTCCTTTTGAAACTTTAATATATCTTAAAGTCTTTTATGTTTTGTTATCGTATTTTGAGGGGGTCATAATGTAAACTATTTTCCCAAAATTTCATATTTCACTCAAATGACTACTGCAAATAAGAATCTTGGTGGCTCGCTATGCAAATAAGAATCTTGGGAGGGCCACCACCCCTCCTTGCCCTCGCTATCCTCCACCTATGTCCGTGACAAAGACGAACGGTGTTACAAAGTTCCAAAATAAGGATCATTCATGAAAAAAAATCAGAGATAGAGATTTGACCGACGAACGATGTAATTTACTCTTAGAGGGGAAGGTATGGTTGGCTGGTAGGGTGGTGCCGTCGAACCAACCGAACACTATGGCGTCAAAACCTTATGGGTTATGCATTGACACATAATACCACTTTTACTCATGGCACCACTTTTTAGGGCCGAGCAAAATCAACCGAAAACCAAACCTTACCGACCCGACCTTATTCGGTTCGATTTTCGATTTTACTCGGTTCAGTTCATGTCAAAGCACGCCTATTCGGTTCGAACTAGCTAAATCGATCAAAACCAAACCAAAGCGACCTTATTCGGTTCGGTTTCGATTTTACTAGGTTTTACTCGGTTCGGTTCTCGGTTCACGTTTTGCCCTTAATCTGTTTTTGGGTCAGGCCGGGTTTGGTCGGTTCTAGTCGGGTTTGACCTGTTGCTCAGCCCTGCCACTTTTATATGAAAAAATGATGTTTTGTGTGGTGTAATAAATTATGGTATAATAATAATAATAATAATAATAATAATAATAATAATAATAATAATAATAATAATAACGCTGAGATGATATCACTTTTTGCCTAAATTACCTCTAAGTATCTCTTAATACACGATTTTTATTTCAAAAAACACACGTTTTGCATCAATGGTCCAACCAAAATCACGATTTCCCAAGTATAATTATTTTCCGCTATATACAATCGCTGTGCGGGGAATATGCATCTATTGCTCTTAGAGCACACGGTATGCATACAATTAACGTGCAAAATGCACCCTTCTTGAACCGATGACATGCCAAACGTGATACCATGCAAAATGCCATTAGTGAGCCAAAGGTATTTTAGCCATTCGACCGGCTCACGCCATTTGTAATGTTTTTTGTGTGTGTGTTTTTTTTTTTCTTTTTTTTTGTTATTGCGGGTGAGTGGATATTTTTTGTGAGGTATTTTGTGAGACCCAATAATATATTAACTGTGTGTTAGAGCAGTAGGTGTGTTTTGTGTTGTGGCTCGCCGTGGCTGAGCTGGCAAGCTTGTTGTGGCTCTTCATGATACCGCCCCCTTGTTGTGGCTAGCCATGGAGCTCTTAGTCGTGCAGATGACGAGAAGAAATATGTACCCATTTTTTTTTTTTTTTTTTTTTTTTTTTTAAATGGTTGTGTGTGTGAATAAGTGTGTATGTGGGGCCCAAATAAGTAAGTTGTGGTATGTTATGATAACGGGGGTTGTTAGTTGTGGTTACTTGGCACCGCCCGAATGAAGAACTTATGGTACTGCTCCAGCGAGTGGTGTTTGAGCGATTGATTTGTTATTGGAAAGAGAAACCTGTAAATTGCAAAAATCGTCCTTAAAGTTTGGCCAAATTGCAAGTTTCGTCTCTGCTTTTTGGAAAGTGCAAGAATCGTCCCTGTGAAAAAGTTTTGGGGCAAATTTCGTCCCTGGCCTCTGCCAAATTACCCAAATACCCCTGTCCTTTTATTTTTTTTAATTCCTTTTAATTCCTTTTCAGTTTTTAACACAAATGGTCCCTGTGTTGCACAAGGCTTTACAAATTTAGTCCTTTTGTTAGACAAATAGTTATTCTTACAAAAAATCGTCCTTGTGTTGCGCAAGGCTTTACAAACTTAGTCCTTTTGTTAGACAAATAGTTATTCTTACACAAAATCGTCCTTGTGTTGCGCAAGGCTTACACAAATGGTCCTTGAGTCCGTTTTTCTTCCGTTTTCATACGTTTTCGTCCGTTTTTCTTACGTTTTTGTCCGTTTTTCTTACGTTTTTTTCGTTTTCATACGTTTTTGTCCGTTTTTCTTACGTTTTTTTCCGTTTTTGTCCGTTTTTCTTACGTTTTTGTCCGTTTTTCTTACGTTTTTTACGTTTTTGTCCATTTTTCTTACGTTTTTTTTTCCGTTTTCATACGTTTTTGTCCATTTTATCCGTTTTAGTCCGTTTTTCTTACGTTTTTGTCCGTTTTTCTTACTTTTTTTTTTTACGTTTTTTAGGTTTTCATTCGTTTTTCTTAAGTTTTTTTCCGTTTTTGTCCGTTTTTATCCGTTTTTGTTCGTTTTTCTTACGTTTTTTTTCGTTTTTCTTACGTTTTTTACGTATTTGTTCATTTTTATCTGTTTTTCTTACTTTTTTTTTTGTATTTGTCCGTTTTTATCCGTTTTTCTTAGGTTTTTGTCCATTTTTCTTACGTTTTTTTCCGTATTTGTCCGTTTTTATCCGTTTTTCTTGCGTTTTTTACGTTTTTATCCTATTTTTTTTTTAAAAATAAAAAAAATTCAAAATAATAAAAAAAAATTTGTCCGAATTTTTTTTCTTTTTTGTCCTAATATTTAAAAAAATAATTAAAAAATTCAAAATTTTTTTTGTCCGAATTTTTTAAAAAAATAAAAAAATTCTAAATTTTTTTTGCCCGAATATTTAAAAAAAAATTCAAATATTTTTTTTTGTCAGAATTTAAAGAAAAAAATAAAAAATTAAAAAAAAAAAATTTGTCCGAATTTAAAAAAAAAAATAAAAAAAATTCAAATTTTTTATTTTTTTAAAAATATTCGGACAAAAAAGAAAAAAAAAAATCGGACAAAAAATTTGAATTTTTTTATTTTTTTTAATTTTTTTTTTAAATTCGGACAAAAAATTTTTTTTTGAATTTTTTCTGTTTTTCTTTAAATTCGGCCAAAAAAAATTCATTTTTTATTTTTTTTTAAATATTCGGACAAAAACGGATAAAAACGGACAAAAACGTAAGAAAAAAGAACAAAAACGGATAAGAACGGACAAAAACGTAAAAAACGTAAGAAAAACGAATGAAAACGTAAAAAACGTAAAAAAAAGTAAGAAAAACGGACAAAAACGTAATAAAAATGGACAAAAACGGATAAAAATGGACAAAAACGTATGAAAACGGAAAAAACGTAAGAAAAACGGACAAAAACGTAAGAAAAACGGACAAAAACGGAAAAAAACGTAAGAAAAACGGACAAAAACGTATGAAAACGGAAAAAACGTAAGAATAACGGACGAAAACGTAAAAAACGTAAGAAAAACAGACAAAAACGTAAGAAAAACGGACGAAAACGTATGAAAACGGAAGAAAAACGGACTCAAGGACCATTTGTGTAAGCCTTGCGCAACACAAGGACGATTTTGTGTAAGAATAACTATTTGTCTAACAAAAGGACTAAGTTTGTAAAGCCTTGCGCAACACAAGGATGATTTTGTGTAAGAATAACTATTTGTCTAACAAAAGGACTAAATTTGTAAAGCCTTGCGCAACACAGGGACCATTTGTGTTAAAAACTGAAAAGGAATTAAAAAAAATAAAGGGACAGGGGTATTTGGGTAATTTGGCAGAGGCCAGGGACGAAATTTGCCTCAAAACTTTCCCACAGGGACGATTCTTGCACTTTCCAAAAAGCAGGGACGAAACTTGCAATTTGGCCAAACTTCAGGGACGATTTTTGCAATTTACTCTGTTAAATGGCTCTTAAATTTATAAATGTCTTTTGTCCTCTTCCTCAACCCAAAATCACCATTTCTACATAAACCATTAACCACCAAACGATGCAGCAGCAGCTTCTTCTTCTTCTTCTTACCTTATAAGGTTCGTCTTCTTTATCAAATATTTTTATTCTTTTACTATTTTCATCTTACTTTATAAATAAGCACTTCACATTTTGCCTATTTTGTAATAACTGCATGAATTAAGGGGATGGGCTTATTTGACTCAAATGAGCTTATAAGATGGGCTTACGAGCTTATTAGCTTATATGTTTTAGATAAGCCTAAACTAAGTGTTTGGATAAGCTTATATGAGGGGGCTTATATAAAGGGGTTTTGATAAGCCCAAACTTTGTGGCTTATTTGAGAAGGGATGGGCTTATATATGATGGGGTGTTTGTTTCAATTTATATGTGGGCTTATGAGCATTTGATTTCGGCTTATATTTCATAAGCCCTAATTTTCCGGCTTATTTTGAGACTTGTGGGCTTATATAAGTTTATTACCATATGATAAACTTATATAAGCCCAAAAAGTCTTAAAATAATCCAGAAAATTAGGGCTTATGAAATATAAGCCGAAATCAAATAAGCTCATAAGCCGACATATAAGCCGAAACAAACACCCCTTAAAAGACTTTTATACCCTCATTAATATTTACACCCAATTAATTTTGATGCACCTTTTTGTCTATCTACTTTATTAATTATGATAAGCTAAGCCAAACACTTAGCAATGGCTTATGAGCTTATGATATATAAGCCATAAGCCGTTTATATAACTAAGCATAAGCCCAATTCATAAGCTTAACCAAACACCCTTTTAATAAAAGTGGGACTATTAGATTCATGAACCAATCAAATATCATACTCAACCACTAAACCTTCATTTATTGGTTGAAACAAGAAGGATACAATTATTTTGGGACATACCAAAATGGAAAGAGGGCAGTAATTTTGGGACGGAGGGAGTATTAGCTAGCATGGTACCCGTATATATGCTAATACCTAAGCGAATAGCGATAAATAGCGACCGCTATTTGTGTTTAGCGATAAATCAACAGATAGCACTCATACGAGTCTTGCTTAAACCCTAATTATCTAAATCGCTTCATTTGTGTTTCTTGGTTCGATTCAAGAGTTAAATCATGTAATTAGACACATATAAACCATATCCCAACAACTTAATTACACTACAACACACTTATACGATTTTCCCCAATTCGACGTATGAACCCTAAATTCAATCATGCATCAATCGTGTTTCTGGTTTCAATTAAACATACACAACATGTTAAGGGACTAATTCCGACTAAATCCCACCAATCAATTGCATCTATAAACCGGAGTTGACCGGCGTTGACCGTCGTTGACCGGCGTTGACCTTCGCTATTTTGTCGCTAAATGCAAATAGCGGCAGTTGACCGCGACGCTACGTAGCGCGCTATAGCGACCGATATTGTCGCTATTGACAACTATGTAGGCATATGGCTGAATCTTAAAGACTGGTTTCGGAGTTGGGTATGGAGTTTGGTTCAACATATTGGTACTTTATATATCAAAAAAGTATAACAATATAAATAAGTGATAAGCTGCATATATAACATAAGCATAAGCCAAATTTTATAAGATTTGCCACACACCTAATACTGAAAAAAAAATCATTTACATTAGGTTAATAATGATGTTTAAAAAAAGATTTAGTTTCATCTCAAATATCCACTTTTAAATAAGCAGCTAACGAATAAGCAAAGTGCATATGCTTATCAGGTTCTTCTTTGTCAATTCTTTTGATACAATTGTACAAATTGGAGGGTGTTTGGGATTGCTTCTATTTTCCTTCTTTTTATAAGTAAGCACTCATAAACTACTTAAAAATGAGACTTCAGTTTTGCATATTCATTTATAAAAAGTTGTAGGTCACTATGATGTTAAAAAATAATATTAATTTCATCTCTAATAAGCCTTTCTAGATAAGCAGCTAACCTGTTGATCGCAAACTGCTTGTTTCACCTTAAAATAAGCAGATAAGCAGAAGAAGCAGTTTGGATTACACATCCTTATGCTTAGGAATTAGCAGATAAGTGCAAAAATAAGCAATCCGAGACCTTGCATCACTCGTTAACTCATTAGATAATTAGAATTTGCCAACCACGAATACTGTTGGTTATTACACTTCATTGTTTGATTCTTGTTATCTGATACTGCTTGCTCAGTTTTCAAAATGCAATGTGAAACCTTCTGTTTTCTATTTTACCATGTTTTTTTGGCAACAGAAAGAGAAGTATGTAGCAAGTGAAAGTTTGGGGAGATGGAGAAGAACATAAATATAACAGATACAACGGATTGGATTTCTGACCTTCCTGACTCTATGGTTCATCACATACTTTCGTGTTTAAAGCATTCACTAGACCTTGTTCGGTGTAGCGTATTGTCTAAAACATGGTTTACTTTAACTGCTTCTTTCCCCATTTTGGATTTCAATCTGGATGAATTTAGCAGAGTCTTTTATGCACAACCTGTGACAATGTATGGAAGAAGAAGTTCTCGAAGTAATTTTTACAAGTACCTTACCGTCTCTGGAAGAGAAATTTTTTACGATTACATTGCCTATAAAACATCCAGATATTGTGAGCAAAATGAGAGTGTGCACATCTTTAACCTCGATACTAGAATCCAGAGTACTAGAGAAGTAGAAATTATTGACAGATGCCTTGGATTAGTTCTTTTGAAAAGGGTAAAGGTGTTAGGGATTACAGTCTATGCAAACAGGGGATGTCCTCTGCAAAAGTATCGTTTGCCTAATCTACTCTGGTCTGCCTCATCTTTAACATCTTTGACAATAAGTTTTTGTGAGTTACCTTCGTCGTTAAGGGTTGATGCTGTCAAGTTCAAGTCGTTGAAGGTGTTGCAACTTTGTGAAGTCCCTTTAGACGAGGAAGTGATCAAGTGTTTGATCGCCAGTTGTCCACTTCTTGAGGAATTGAGTGTTGAAAATTGCTCTGGTTTCAAAAGATTTTGTATTTATGGGCTTCAAAATCTTGCAAAACTTTGGGTTTCCGTGCTTGGAATTGAGAAAATAGATATTGAAGCTCCAAATCTATGTGAATGTCATATTATATTACAAGATGGTGAAGGGGATGGTAAAGGAATAGGAGATGCATCACCATCTTTGAACTTGGATTTATGCAAAAAACTAACAACGTTGAGTTTAGTTTGGTATCCTTTCCCGACACAGAAGGGGTTTGCTGACTTTTTATCCAACTTCCCCCTCCTTGAAGATTTGGTTCTGATTATTCCCAATCAACGTAACAGCCTCAAGCTGTCAAGTCCATCCTTGAGAAAACTTGTGCTACATGTGTCGTGTGATTTGGAAGAGATTGACATAAATACCCCCAATTTGCTTTCATTTAGCTATTCAGATTGGCCCCATCTTTTCGAAAAGAATTCACCCGAGTTGAAAGCATGTATGGATTGCTACATCATGGCCGATGTTGACACTCTTTGGTTCCAGAAATTGAGGCGATTTTTGGACAAGACAAATACATTCAATAATTTGAAATTGCAAATTACAACGGTAATCACCTGCATTCAATTAGTTGTGTTTTTATCTACTCCTAAGTAATGATATAATCATATAGTACAAACCCAAATTCATCTTGTTTTACCAATTGGCTGGTAGGGTTTCATAGCTGATTCAGCACTAAAGCTGATTCAGTCTCCACCGTATCAACTTGAGCATGTTGAGCTTGATCTGTTCAGCACAGTTTACGTAGCAAAAGCTGTTGAGGAGACTCTTTGGTGTTTTCGACCTCGATCTCTAACTCTAATAGCCGACTTTTCAGATGACTTTGAAGAACAGATTCATGTTGTCATGGTAAGAGTTGCACGCACTTCTTTTGATGATATTTTCTTTATTCTTTGTCAGATGTAGACTCTTTTTCTATCAGTTTAATCTATCGAGTAATTCTTCTTTTTAGTTTACGTATAAAAAGCTGCTTCAACAAGAAGAACAAGGCCAGATTGATATCCAGTTTGTGCTTTCTTACTCTTCAAAAGCCAAAAGGAACTTCAGTGACTTGAATTATTTGTTGATGGCATTAGCTCGTAATCAACAAAAATCAACGATCACCTTCGTAAAGGAAGAAGGTGAGTTATTTTCTTTCTAATCATCCAACTTATATGTACATGCGTATAACAGTTATTTTTATTTTCTTGTTAACATCCGAACAGTTTTTCGTGAAGGATACTGAGAACAGATATGGAGATTGCATGATGCATAGGAATCCATCAGTGAGGATAGAAGTATGAAATATTGCGCGTTTGGATATTTACATATGTAGTGATGGTTCTGAATTAGGATAACCATGTCTTGACTATACATCTAGGGAGCTTTTGCTTTTTACTGATTGTTCAGATAATGCTGTTGTTTAGCTGATAGGCTGACTTTGTTCTGTTTGGGCGGTTTGGCTGCCTTCCTTAGGCCACTTGTTTTTGTTTTGGGTGGCCATTTTTTAAGAGTGCACATTCGGTCTTATTTGGGTTCAGATGCAGTAAATTTACAGGTACGGACATGGGGATTAAACATTTAGACTTGTTACTTCTAAGTTCAAGAATTGAAGTATGGTGAGGACTCATTATACCATAATGTCAGTTGATTAAACAAAACCTGAGTGTTTGGCACTGTTTTAGAAACCACACCAGACCAAAACGGATTTTTTTTTTTTTTTTTTGTGTGTGTGTGTGTGTGTGTGTGTAAACCGGATAATATCGATTGAAACAAAGATCGGAAAATCGTGTCTTAACAGGTTCGGAGCACGCGAATAACACAAGTTTCAAACCTCAAAATGACTCGTTTAACACTTGGCTTTGGTAGTTTGAATTTGGCAGATATACGTTTTATATATCAAAAAAGTTAAATATTGAATCCTCTAATACTGAAAACAATTATTTTAAAAAATCAAAAAATTGCATGGTACATTTTTTCCTTTAACAGGTCATAACAGGTACCTAATTTGTCAGCTCTAATATGAATCATCATGAATTTATTTTAAGACTGCACCAAGTTTCATAAGTACATAGGTTGTGTTTGACGCGAGACTTATAAGGGCTTATAGGGGCTTAAGTTTTAAAATAAGGTAGCTTATATAATAAGCTATGTTTGTTATACATGCTTATGGAAGTTTTTATAAGCCATAAGTCTTCGTAAGCCAAACTCATTGAAAGGAGCTTATGTGGGCTTATAGATAGTCAAATTAACTAAATATCATTCAAAATATAATGTATAGCCTTAGGCCCGCCCCGATGGGGCGCTAGCATTAAGTCTTATTATTAAGAATATAAATGTGTTACATATATTCTACAAAAATATATATATATATATATAATATATATATATATATATATATATATATATATATATATATATATATATATATATATATATATATAATATATATAATCCTAATATTTAAGTCATTTGTTGCCTCCATTACAATATGTGTACTGCATTACTATCACTTCCAGCACGCATGCATCAGGTTACAACTTGCAAGGACGTGACTAAAAACTAAAAGATTACATAGGTCTAAGAATTCACTACTTCGGTCACATGTTTTTTGGTTTGTCTTAAAAGGGATTAAATTTAATTATACATAATAATTAAGCTTTTAAACAAATCATTAGGAGTGGATTTAACTGATCTAAAACAGAAACTACATCAACAATAAGTGATATAAAACTTAATAACTAAACTCATTTTTTGTCGTTGAGACACAAAACCCTTATCTGCCCATATCAACCATAAGTAGATCCTGGTTCTCTGCAAACATTAGGTAATCAACAAATTAAAAAAGATCATATGATAGTATCAATCAAGTAGATGAACATATAAAGATATAAGGTTTATGTGTATTGCAATTTAACCTGTTCGAATGTCAATGAAATACAACCAAGTAGATGAACATATAAAGATAGGTATCCCAGCAAAGGGTAGATAGTGCACAACTTCATACCTGCAGGTACGTGAAACCTTCGCCTTTTTAGTGGCAAGGTGGGCACCGATGTATCCGACATCAGGTCAGCCACACTTCTCTTTCGCGTCCGAGTTAGTGTATTCATTTGTGCGTGCTGGTCTGCCATCTTTTGCTGATGCCCCCTGTTACCAGTTTCCCTAAACACATTGCCCGTACGAAGTCCAACACAACCGGGCCGCAACCTAAAAAGGGGGCATATACAAAAGAAAACCAAATGCATAAGCAACCACAGACACAGCTCACCAGCACTTCCTCCTTCGCCGTCCAAGTCCTGAAACAATCGTTTTGAAGAGCTCATATACACCGACGGAGTACCGTTGGTACGCTTCCTCTTGGAGCAACCGTCAGTTCGTTGTTCACGACACACTTCAGCACACGAAACATCAGACGTGGAACCTACATTGGGAAACACTGTTTCATAAATTAGACACAACACATATAGTAAAAAAACACAAAAGTGTAGTAACGCATATACATAAGTTACCAGGAGTTTGGCATCTGGTTGGTATGTTTGAGGAGCACCTCCTATCAAGAGGTGCAACACCAGCAGAACACAAAGATGACACACGTTCGACAGCCTCAGCACTACTCACCGGTGGACACGCAACAACATTGATAGACAGAGGCATCTCAAAAGGAATTGGGCACTCATCCGCAACAACAGCCCGGTCCGTGATCGCCGCAACAATATTCTCTGCAGAATCTTGTCCGCTGGGCTCAGAGCTCTCGCCAGCATTTTGTCTTGCCTTAGGTTGCCGTTTCAATCTCATGACGCATATAACTAAAATGCTTGTAACATCAACAGTCTCACAATGCTTTAGCTGTTGAGGCTAAGAAGGGAATTGAGGACCTGTATGAAAAACGTTATAGTATTTGTCAGCAAACATGTATGAGACATCGCAAAACAAACAATAGTAAAGTTGAAAATTAGGAAGCATTACCAAATCTTGTCGCAGGCTGCTGTGTCGGATAGAATGTTGTTTCAGGTTCGTTAAAATCAGAAGATGTGGGCGTGTGAGAAGTACTGCCTACATAAACAACGAATTAATCAATGACAACCTATAATGCCACAATACGGTGAGTAACTGAAAAAAATAGTATGATGACTCTGTAGCAAACCTGAACATGGGTTTTGTAATTCACTGTCAGGCTATAACAATGGCTGGGTTAATATGAGCCTTTGGTTCCGTTTCCCCTGTGACCTACACCCATAAGCGAACAGTTCATAATCATTCATAACCATTCGTAACCTAAATAACTAAATACACATTGACACATCTTCAAAACATTTTATACTTCTTCATTGTTTGAAATAGCAACATTCTTTCTATGTTCTAGCGATTATAGCAACAGAGCGCGAAAAATATCAATGTGGGTCTCCCACAAAAAAATTGGACCTAATATTCCAATATATTTGAGAATATGAAGCAACTAACCGTAACAAATACAAAATTGTACTAATCATATAGCTAACCTGTCAACAACATCATTGATTTGCTTCTTAATAATAGCACCCTTCCTCGGAGTCTGACCCTGCAACAAAAAACATAACAAACCAAAATTAAACACACATATTAACCAAACTAATGAAACTCAAACAATATGGCTAAAAGTGAAAGAACTGAGATTTACCATATGACACCTGTAATGGCAGCGGGTTGCAAGAAATTAGCACATCCTAAAATGATTGTTAAGTGACCAAATTCCAAAATTCTTTGTCACTACTAACACGGCTGAAACCTACACGTGTCTCTAAGATAAACTACAATCTTCCGGTATGTTTTGACATTTCCGAGATACCCTAAATCAGCCTGTGTGCCGTAAATCTCGCAAGTAAAAATTTGAAAAAGTGACAGCTCAAACAAAGGTAGTGAAGTAGTTCATTACCTATTACCTGTCTCCTGAAACTCGTAGACATGTAACCATTCCCTTATTCTCACCGTTACCAATTATGCAATTGTCGGCAACTTTTCCTCCTTCGGCACATCTTTTTTTACTTCCGAAACTAAACCCGCATCTATATTCTTCTTCGCCTAAAATGATGTTTGCAGTCATTAACATATACTATAATTAAAAGAAAACTTATTACTCCGTCAATCTTAACCTTACAAAAATACTATTCTGCTTATCAGGGTTGATTATCAAAACTGCTTATGAGCTTATCTACTTATATCTAGATGCAATAAGCAAATAAGATGTTTAAAGTGTGTGTTTGGCAAACCACTATCTGCTTTTTAAGAATCTTTTTCGCAAACACAAACACCCATATCTGCTTATAATTCCTAAAGTGCTTATTTTTAAGTATTTATTCATAAGAAAAACAATAAGCAAAAACCATTATAAGGGGTTGCTTATTTTAAAGCAGCTTACCTCAGGATCCACGTCAGCATAGTGAACTACTGCTACTGAGACCAAAAACAGAGCAGATTATTTGACACGCAGGTTAGGCATCCACACTTACAACAATCAACAACCTAAACCCTTAAAACCCAATTCACAATTTCCTAGCTAAAAAACATCATCACATCTGAAAAACCTGTCTACACCAATCACGAACCACAATCAGTTACTCTAAAAGTTAAAAATTGTCATGACCACTTGACATTAATCTTCAAATAAGTAAAAAAAAATATACTTTTTTTACCATTAACAAAAAGAAATACATTTTTTTAGATCAATTACACAAACTGATGATAAAGTTCAATCCTTTATAAATGAGGAACGTTTGTTACTTCTTCACATGAATTAAAAACATGGTTTAATCAATATAAATTATGAACTAATTTTAGATTTAAATTCAGTTCACCCCTAAAACCTAATTTCAAGAAAGCATAAGAGTTACTAAAATCCCCAAAACTACTGAAATTAAAAACCCCAAAAAAACTCTGATTTTATAATAATAAACACGAAGAAAAATAAAAAAGATAACCTTACCAAATCAAATATCCAATATCATTCGTATGATTGATTTGGTTATTCAGACTATCAAACATCCTTGATCGTTTAGTTGATTTGTGATATTTTTCGGCTTATGTCTTCAGCCTTTTTTTTTAAGATTAATTCATCATCGTCTTTAATCGTTTTTATTCGGGTATGATATATATTTGTTTTTTGGTTTATGATAATAGAAAGACATAGTGATTGCTGATATTGGGGATGGTAACTGATATCGGGGATGAATTGATTTAGGGTTAATCGTTTTGGGGAAAATTGTTTTTGGTAAAATTGGGTGATGCGTTCATTAATTTACATCATGATTTGGGCGATCATGGATGTATGTTGTTTCGAATTATGTTTGGAATTTGGGGATGAAAATTGGGGGTTTGCTTGTTCGTGGATTGCTAGGAGGGTTTGATCTTCGTTATAGTTACTTTTGTTGTGTGTTTTGTTTAGACTAAAGGGAGTGGAGCGATCTCCAGGCGATAAGCAGCCGGATCGCCGCCGGATCGCCGCCGGATCGCCGACCACACCGCCCCCCCCCCCCCGGCGACTTGCAACCTGGCGATCTATATGTATCGCCCGAATCGTCTGAAACTTTTGATGCTTTTGATGTAATTTTAGCCGTTTGCAAACGGATAGTAGTCTTTTTTTTTTTTTTTTTTTTTCCCAACCTTTCCTCACTATATATACATACATCACATATCACATATCACATATATCCTCAAACTAATATCTCACATATATACACTCTCATTTCATAAAAAAAATGTATCCAAATCCTAATCAAAATAACATTCGCAGCCCGTACGGGTATCGTTTGGCACGTCCAAACGTCCCAAATCAACCGGATATGAATGATCCAAATTTACTTAATAACCCGGCATTGTTTCAATATATCCAACAAATGAACGTGGCGCCTAGTCAACCAATGCCGGGTTTCATACCTTGGAATGCGTCACAAGAGGGATACGGTTTCGCCGGGGTTACTCAAAACACACCGGGTGGACATTTTGGTATAACATTTTTACTCTTTATTTACTTATATATATATTTTTATATATATATATATCATTATATATTTTTTTTTATATATATTTCGGTATATATATTATATATATATATATATATCATTATATATTTTTTTTTATATATTTCGGTTATATATATATATATATATATATATATATATATATATATATATATATATATATATATATATATATATATATATATATATATATATATATATATATATATAGTGAGACTTTCTTGCGAGAACCATTTTATCTGCGAGAACTGAGAGAACCACCAAAAACATACATGCACGCCTTCAATAATTGTATTTTTGCACATATGTTCTAAAAACAACATATATGTTTTTAAAAAAACATAGTTGTTCTAAAGAATTTGATAAGAAATTGGAAATACAACATTTTTCTTTGAAGGTGTGCATGTATGTTCTTATAAGGCGTGCAACGACAATATTGCGGCCTTGTGTAAGGTTTTTGTGAAAAAAGAGGATGAGTTCATGATGATATTGAAGAACATAGGTGGATACTTATGATTATTGATGATTTGCATGTATTTTTATTTTATTTTAAAAGGCGTGCATGTATGTTTTTTGTGGTTCTCTCAGTTCTCGCAGATAAAATGGTTCTCGTAAGAAAGTCCCCCTATATATATATATATATATATATATATATATATATATATATATATATATATATATATATATATATATATATGTATGTATATATATATATATATATATATATATATATATATATATATATATATTTCGGTATATATATATATATATATATATATATATATATATATATATATATATATATATATATATATATTTCGGGATATATATATATATTTCGGTATATATATATATATATATATATTTCGGTGTATATATATATATCATTATATTTTTTTTTAACCCATATTTTTTTTTCTAGATCGTCAACGAGTCATTGACACTCCACCAATGACGCCAACTTCTCCGGACGTTGAAATCGTCCAAGAAACCCAACCGGAAGTCGAAGCCGGGGGATCTATACAACGTAGACAAAAAAGACAACACAAACGGAAACCCGCCGACGAACCGAGGTTGAGAACCACGGCTATTCCGTGGCAAAAAGAGGTGGAGCTGTGCCTATGCAAAGCTTGGTTGGAGGTTACCGAGGACCCACTAGAAGGTATTAAATTTTGCGTGTCTTTTTATAAATTTATATATACATTTACGGATATTTATATACATATGAAATGTTGTTTTATTTTTTGTAGCCAATTATCAAAAGGAGAGAACATATTGGACCCGAATAACGAAGATTTTTTTGAAGCTCATGGGTGAGGAGATCGGATATCGTGAGCCGGACGGGGTGAGTGCCAAGTGGAGGAAAATGCGCCCACAAATCCAACATTTCAACGAGATCTATACTCGGCTCACAAATGCGAACAACCATCAAAGTGGTGCGAATGACGCCGACGTGGTTAAAAAGGCCCTCGCCGAGTACCAGGGGACTTGGGGAAAAGCTTTTGGATTTGTGGAGGTGTGGGATAAGTTAAGATATAGTTCAAAGTTTCATTACGTTACCGATTCATTAGACGCAAGAAAAAGTCGGGGAGAACCAACTAAGAAAAGAACGAAAACGTCATCATCCGGCGATTATCAAAGTCAAGATTCGGATGCTCGTGTGAATTTAGATCTTAACTCATTGGACGAGGATGAGGAGCTGGAGTTTCGGGAACGCCCGGTTGGAAGAGACACGACTAGGAAATCGAGTTCGAGTGTGGGGGGTTCTTCGGGCAAGGGAAAGGGGAAGTTGGATAATACTTTGGACGATATTTCGGGTCAATTGAGAGGGTTGATGGATCTCACTGCAAAAAGATTGGAGTATGGGGATAGAAAGTTGAAGGCAAAGGAAAGTAAAATAAAGCTTGCCGAGTTGAAAGTGATGACCACTGACTACAGTGATCTTCCGGAACCCGAAAGATCAATCATGGAAAAAGCGAAACAAGAAATTATTCAAAAATATCGCGATGCGTAGTTTATTAATTTTTAAGTAATATTTATGTTTTAGGATTATTATTTATGTTTTATGAACAATATTTATGTTTGTATTAATTTTTAAGTAATATTTATGTTTTAGGATTATTATTTATGTGATATTGTTATTTTTATATAATATGTAATTTTAGTTATTATTTATATAATATGAAAAAAAAAAAAAAAAAAAAAAGTTGAAAAAACAAAAAAAAAAACCAATCATTACAAGTGCCACGTGTCGCGAGTCGCCCCACCCTCCTGGGTAGCCCCACTCCCCCTTTTTTTTGAGGCTACCCAACTTGCTGACTCAGCGCCACGTGTCGCGAGTCGCCCCTTAGTTGGGTAGCCTCACTCCCTTTAGTCTTAGTGTGTTTTGTTTACAATAAATGCTGGAAGGCGAAATTTCATATGGTTCATTGGATCAAAATAAATACCAGGTGTCATTATCTGGTGATTTTGAGCAAAGCTTTCCATAAAAAAAGCTTGTTTTATATAGGAGTTGATTACTATCACTCAAAACCTATAAATATATCCGAATTTAATTTGATGTATTTTTATTTGATTTTACACTAATAAGCTTCGGCTCCAACTAATTCGTCAAACTTTATAAATATATAAACTCCTGTTTTTTGCTTATAATATAAGTTACAGCCATAACTCTAGCTTCGGTTCATTTCGTCAAACATACCCATAGACCATATAGTCTAGCAAACAATTTTTCTCTTTCTATAATAAAATTCAAAAGCCCAACATTTGTGTAGCAAAGGTTATGCAAAAGCTCTTTTAGCGACACATTGAATTGCTCTTTGAGTCTTTGGGCGATATAATGATTGGCATTGGCGTAACTGTTAGTCGTATGTTTTGATAAGCTCAAGTGGTGTTTGTATGGGTTAAAGCCCAAGTAGTATTTGATAGGGTTTGTGTATTATATATAGGGTTATTTGGTATTAATGAGAGATACGAAACATCATATTCCTTCGATATGAACCTGGCGAACCCCCTGGTTGAACCGTATACCCATTCTGACCCCCCGACCCCTTTGGTGAACTGGCATGCTTCTAGCAGTAGCAATCTTCTAGCAGCAGCAAAAGCAAAGCGGAGATAACATTTTTTTTTATTGGTTGGAGGGTGGCGGCTAGGGTTTGACGGGGTGGTTTAGCGGAGGCAGCTCAACGTAGGCACCTAGGTATGAGGATCAGACCCGTTCCGATATCATG
The DNA here is from genome assembly GCA_021014915.2 of Artemisia tridentata subsp. tridentata. Taxonomy (NCBI): domain Eukaryota; kingdom Viridiplantae; phylum Streptophyta; class Magnoliopsida; order Asterales; family Asteraceae; genus Artemisia; species Artemisia tridentata. The sequence goes on from CP139508.1 coordinate 47,162,976, forward strand.
TTAGACAATGATAAAACCCCATAGGTATATCTTTCTTATTGACCATTATTTATAAGGGGCAATTTCACATCTCACCTCCTTTTAGTTGGAAATTTCATACATACCCAAACATGCATTAAAAACATTGTACATTATGCATTCAATACTTGCATTTTGGGTATATATGAAATTAATTATGAAAATAGGGTGATATATGAAACTATACTATTTATAATGGTGAAACCCACCCTAAACCCACAAACCGGGCTTGGGCCTATTTATACTCTAATTAACAAGGTGGTCAATGTCATTCCAGATCGAAGAACGTATATACTAAATGAAGAGCTTATTTTTCGGGTGCATTCCTCATCCGCAAATCAGCCCTTCCCGTGGGTTATTTTCTCAATGAATAAGTAATTCTAGGAATGAAATCATTTTGGTAGGAGTAGGTGCTTGCTGCTCGCTCGCTGTCTACTAAATGAGCCTTTACTGCCCGCCCGACCCCTCTCTTTAATCCTAAGTAAAGTGAAGTCAAATCACCAAAGAAGAGTTCGACCCAAATCCCAATGCTTTATTTCTGTCCTAGTTGATCCTAATTCTTAAATATGGGCTTGTAGCTTGGCGTTACGCTCCTTGCATTTCTATGTTTTCGGCTCCTTATTATCTTGAAGAGTTGGCCTGATCTAATAATATTTGTTGTTGATAAAAAGGTAACAACCTAAGTGAATTTAAATTGATCAAATGAACCAAATAATTAATCGTTGCATATTCAACCTTTAAATAATTGGACTATTCTAATAATGCCGATTATTCAAAATATTGAGTTTGGATCTAGTTATTTAAAATAGGTCAAATCGCATAAAAAGGTACTCTACTTTAGGTCAATTTGAATTTTAGGTATCCAACTTTTTTTTTCTTAATTTAAGATACCAAAGTTCTGCCAATTTTTATGTGCAATGTAAGGTTTTTTGAGGTTTTTTTCTATTTTTCGAAAGAGGTGTTCCGTCATTACTTTCATTGAAATGATTAATTATTGTGATGTATCATTATTATTGAGCATTTAAAAGTTATTTCGGCTAAAATTATGATTGATAACCTATTTCGAAAAGTCAAAAAACCTAACATTGCACGTAATATTAAGTTCGATACCTTAAAGTGAAAAAAAAAAAAAAAAAAAACAAGTCGAGTACCTTAAATTTAAATCGACGTAAAGTAAAGTACATTTTTATACGATTTGCCCTTTAAAATAAAACGTGTTATGAATCATGCCTTTATTGTTACTGAATTGTTTTTTTGCAACAAGTTCCCGGTTTGACTGGTTGAACCGGCCAGGTCACAACCAAGTTTCAAAACATTGTTAAGATAATTTTTGAATTGACCATGCTAATAAACGTTGATGTTTACATTCTGGAAAGATATAAAATTATTTGAAAGATTGCGTTCGTGCAAGTCCATTTGTTTTCAGACCTTTACTCTGTCGTAGCTGAGTTACATAACTAATTTGTTGGGAGTTAGTGGTAATTACTAATTAGTTTAGCATTAAACCATCATGTTTATAGAACTTTGGTATATTTCTCGGGAGATATAAAAAAGTACCTAAAGTATATTAGGAAAAAACCAACTTTTTGAGCTTAAATATGCTCATGTAACATATCTATCTAGCTAATCTAATCTACGTATAATATAAAAGTTGAGTTGTATGGTGAGTAATGACATGTATTTTGATAAATTAAAAACTTACTTAATAATTGAATTGAGGTAATTTTTAGAGTCATGTGGGGAAAAATACAATTGAACTCTCACAAAACTTTATTAAATCTCAATTTAACAAAATCACAAAACATATCCTAATCAGTTTAAACTAAATCAACCACAAGAATACCTCAACTAATCTGTTGTATTCCTAATATCTAAATGATATTTATTCTATTACAATCAAAACCAGAAAACTAAAATCAAGATGATCAAAACTACATTATAAAAAATAAATAAATAAATAAATAAATAATTAAATTTGATGATAACAATCTAATAGGTACCATAACAAATATAACAATGACCTCTTTTTTGATTTACCTGTTGAACCTTTAAGAACCTATAGTATATAACTCAGAACTGGTGTATAAGGACTTTCACACCAAGAAACAACATTAACAGCAAGCATGAGCATCAAGAAAAGCAATTCGTTCAAGAGTATATTCATACTCCTGGTTGTTGTAACTAGGACAACAATGGCCGAGAGCCGGCCAATCTCTGATAGTACGTATATATGTTTCCTTCCATTAGTGCATTTTAAATAGATATCTGTTTGATCTAAACTTAATGAGTTGATATGTTGAAAAGCTTGATGCTTTATTTCTAGAGCTGTATGTAAATATGAGAATAACCATCGCTGATTGGTTTTGTGTTTGTAGCTCTTGCAATGAGATCACCATACGAACAATATGATACCTTCCCTTTTGCGGGTATAAGTCGCTCCAACACTACTCAAAGTACCATCTTCGATGGATTTGGATTCTTCAATTCAATCCAGTCGCAACTGTATTGGAGCATGAACTCAATGTCCGCTAATCACATGAACAAGTACACACAGTTCAAACAGAATGGTGTATATGTAGTACCAGAAACAAGCCATCTCACAAGCAAAGATTTAGCAAGTCATAAAAATTGCAGCACATATTGTAATTTGAGAGACACAAAATAGCTATGAGGCGGTGAGTCTGCTTTATAGAATTCAAATTTTGATATGTTGTTTTTAAAAGAATTAGTTTTGCAATCCAAAAAGGGCTAGCGGCGCAGCTTGTTGCTCGTTTGTCTTTTACCTCTATGTAAATCAAAATATGTAAAAGTATAATTTGGTTCGGTAAAATTTGATAGTGTTGGTATGCGTTTTCTTGAAACCTAACATATGTTAACTCAATAGTTAAACGCTGATGGAAAGAGTTCAACAAATTTCGGATAAGGTCAAATAAGAAAACATTTTTTTGAAAATACATTTCTGGATCGATAATCTGTTTCAATTTCCTACTTTTAGCTCATTTTGTCTTCTGCTACACAAACTTATAGGCGAAGAAAACCTTAATTTATATATAAGACATAATTAATATATCTAACCGGCTAAGATCCTGGGCAAAAAGCACTGGCCCAGAAAGTGATTTCATGCATGTTTACCGCATAATCTATTCTACATCATTTGCGTAGTCGATGTGCAAACTTGTGATTTTTGAATAAAAAGAAAACGTATATGAGATTATTTTACAGCTTTTTAGATAAGTAATCCTAAAAAAATAACAGATTGATCAAAGCAGAACAAGTAGTCATAGAAATAGTAATTTCTGAATCTTGAAGCAACTAATCATGAAAAACTGGAGGATTTCGTGGAGGTAAAAATTCTGTAAAATAAGGGAAACTTGTGGCAAAGAACAACCTCTTCTAGGCAAACATAGCATTGTCTAGCTAAAAACGAATTTGCTATATTCAGGTGATTGAGTAACCTTAATATTCAGTATAATGTGTGTATCAGAAGTTTTAATGCATGACAAGAAAAGTGCAAGTGGTAGATTATGAACCTCCCTCTCTCGTATGTAACTCCCTCAATGATCATCTATATATAGGCATGAGGAGCAGCAAATGAATTATATACTCAAACACAACGACTATCATAACTAGTGAGAAACAAAATGTTGCTAAAGACAATTAGTTTTAAGCTAATTCTCATTTGCACCACCATTTTAAACGCCTTTCCTACCAAATCAGATGAACTCCAAACCTACATTGTTCACTTAAGTTTACCTGAAGGCCAAGAAGTTTCTCAGCCACACAAGCTTGAAGAATTGTATAACTCGTACTTGTCAAAAATAGCTTCTGGCTCTAATAATGAGAAACCAAAAATGGTCTATCCATACCGTCGTGTGATTACAGGATTTGCGGCAAAAATGTCGAATGAGCAAGCAAAGGTGATGGAGAATTTGGGTGGAGTCTTACTTGTAAGCCCCGAAAGAAACTATGAATTGTATACAACTCATTCACCCAAGTTTTTGGGCTTGCACCAAAACAAAGGATTGTGGAAAGATTCACACCACGGGAAAGGAATCATAATTGCACTTCTAGACACCGGAATTACTCCGGGACATCCTTCGTTTAACGACAAAGGAATTCCGCCTCCACCACCGAGATGGAAAGGCAAATGTGAGGTGTCCGGGTGTAATAACAAACTGATCGGAATAAGAAACTTTGTTAGTAACGTTTCAGCGATTGATAAGGAGGGCCATGGGACACACACTTCAAGTACGGCAGCAGGGAATTATGTAAACAATGCGAGTGTATTTGAACAAGCTGATGGGACAGCAAGTGGGATTGCGCCACTTGCACACTTGGCCATGTATAAAGTGTGTGGAAAATTTAGTTGCTATGATAGCGACATATTGGCGGGAATGGACACAGCTATTGAAGATGGTGCTGATGTTATTTCAATTTCGTTAGGTTTACCGTTCCTAGCCTTTCATAACAATTCTATAGCAATAGGTGCCTTTACGGCCATAAAATCAGGGATATTCGTGAGTTGTGCGGCAGGTAATTCAGGGCCTGATAATAAATCATTAGGGAACGAGGCCCCATGGATCCTTACAGTTGGGGCTAGTAAAACTGATAGAAGAATAAGAACTACAGTTATTCTCGGGAATAAGAAGATACTAAACGGCGAAGCGTTATACCAACCAAAGAATTATAAACCAAAGGTTCGGCCCCTTGTTTATCCGGCTGAAATGGGTTATTCATGCAATAAAGAATCGCTGAACCACATTGATGTCAAGGGGAAGGTAGTATTGTGTGATGCAGATTATATTAACGTGTTGAGAGAAATGGGTGAGGCAGTTAAGGAGGCTGGGGGAGCTGCTATGATTATCGCAAATGATAAAAGAAATGGCAATAGTGTAGAAGTAGAAGTTCAAGTCATTCCTTCATCTCATGTTGGTTACAGAGAAGGAGTAGCGATCAAAAAGTATTTGAACTCGACTTCAGCCCCTGTGGCTACAATAATTCAACGTGGAACGGTACTTAATGTGAAATCTGCTCCAATGGTAACTGCTTTCTCTTCAAGAGGACCTAACGTTGCAAGTCCTGGAATAATGAAACCAGACATTGTTGGGCCTGGTGTTGACATTCTTGCGGCTTGGCATAAATCAGTTGATAACAAAACTGGAACCCAAGCAACGTTTAACATCATATCAGGCACGTCAATGTCTTGTCCTCATCTCGCAGGCGTAGCAGCACTTCTCAAAAGCACACACCCAGACTGGTCTCCCGCTGCAATAAAATCTGCAATAATGACCACAGCAAGCAATGTAAGCCTAAATGGCCGTTACATTGTAAATGAAAGAGATCTTCCTGCAGACGTCTTTGCCATGGGATCTGGTCATGTAGAAGCATCAAAAGCCAACGATCCAGGGCTTATTTTTGACATCCAGCCTGATGATTACATTCCCTATTTGTGTGGATTAGGCTATACACCCAAGCAAGTTCAAGTTATCGTCAAAAAGACCGTTTCGTGCTCAGAAACTATACCAGAGACGCAACTCAACTATCCTTCTTTTGTGGTTGAGCTAAAAAGATGTGAGAGAAAAGAATACTCAAGGATGCTGACTAATGTCGGTTTGGAAAACTCAACATACACTATTGGCCATGGGGATATTTCTCTACCACAAGGTGTAGATATTGAGGTCAGCAGCCATTCTCAACAGCTCAGTTTCACAGCGCTGCACCAGAAGTTGCCGTTGAGAGTAATATTTGCTCGAGGTTGTAAGGACTGTGTGAATGTTCCATATTACTCTAACTTCATAGTTTTGAAATCAGGAAAATATTCCGTTAGAATTCCATATGTGATCATGTACAAATGAAGTAGTCAAAGTACTCTCTTCCATAACGGTTAATACTATGCCGAAGTTGTTAAACATACGTGCATGCCAATTATATGTAAGTTATATTCTGGGAATGAATAATACTCGCAATGAATATAATGCCAGAACCCTTTATATTACTCGAGAATCATGTTAAGTTAACCTGGTTGTCAGAGTTCTGTTATCAGACATAAGGCTTGTCTGATATCGAGTGGAGCTATTTTGTTTAGTTTCTGAGTTTTTCTTGTGTATATTTCAGTTTGTATTAGATTTGGGAGATGTCCAAATCTTGTTTCCTATTCTTATGATGTAAATCTTTGGAGATCAATATATATATTTCACCTTTGCACAAAAAAAACACCTTTGACTCTGATCGATTGTTTCATTGTTTGGATCATCTCTTCCTTGTCTTTCCATTTGTCTTCTTCATTAATATCATGCCTTTTCATCGATCATTCCTACAATCTTCAACAATTTTGCAAAACAACTTTGTCGATAATTTAAAACTACATTATAATAATAATAATAATAATAATAATAATAATAATAATAATAACAAAAAATTAAATTAAATTTGATGATAACAATGTAATAGGTACCATAACAAATATAACAATGACCTCTTTTTTGATTTACCTGTTGAACCTTCAAGAACCTATAGTATATAACTCAGAACTGGTGTATAAGGACTTTCACACCAAGAAACAACATTAACAGCATGCATGAGCATCAAGAAAAGCAATTCGTTCAAGAGTATATTCATACTCCTGGTTGTTGTAACTAGGACAACAATGGCCGAGAGCCGGCCAATCTCTGATAGTATATATGTTTCCTTCCATTAGTGCATTTTAAATAGATATCTGTTTGATCTAAACTGTAGGATAATGGAAACCTCGTGTGTTAATCTTTATTAATTATCCGCTATTTATAATAGTGAAACCCTAATACCCTAAACCCACAAACCCACAAACCGGGCTTGGGCTTATCCTAATCCCCTAACACTCCCCCGCAGTCCGAGCGGCGAAATCGCGAAAGCTCGGACTGGAGAGTAAAAGCTAATAAACAATCAAGTAAAACTAATAAATAATTGTTGAAGAAGACGTTCGTCAACAAGCGGAAGTACATCTTCAAGCAGCAGCAGACACAAAAACGAAACAAACCGGATAAACTAAAGTATCCCAAACAGTCGTCTCGGGAATAAGAACCCTTGATTCGACACCAACAAAAGTCGTCTCGGGAATTGATACCCTAGATTCGACACCAACAAAAGTCGTCTCGAGAATTGATACCCTAGATTCGACACCAACAAAAGTCGTCTCGGGAATTGATACCCTAGATTCGACACCAACAAAAGTCGTCTCGGGAATTAATACCCTAGATTCGACATAAACAAACAATTAAATGACTATAACTTGAGACGAAAGTTGGTTCTAGGCAAACATAGCATTGTCTAGCTAAAAACGAATTTGCTATATTCAGGTGATTGAGTAGATTATGAGAAGTTTTAATGCATGACAAGAAAAGTGCAAGTGGTAGATTATGAACCTCCCTCTCTCGTATGTAACTCCCTCAATGATCATCTATATATAGGCATGAGGAGCAGCAAATGAATTATATACTCAAACACAACGACTATCATAACTAGTGAGAAACAAAATGTTGCTAAAGACGATTAGTTTTATGCTAATTCTCATTTGCACCACCATTTTTAATGCCTTTCCTCCCAAATCAGATGAACTCCAAACCTACATTGTTCACTTAAGTTTACCTGAAGGCCAAGAAGTTTCTCAGCCACACAAGCTTGAAGAATTGTATAACTCGTACTTGTCAAAAATAGCTTCTGGCTCTAATAATGAGAAACCAAAGATGGTCTATCCATACCGTCGTGTGATTACAGGATTTGCGGCAAAAATGTCGAATGAGCAAGCAAAGGTGATGGAGAATTTGGGTGGAGTCTTACTTGTAAGCCCCGAAAGAAACTATGAATTGTATACAACTCATTCACCCAAGTTTTTGGGCTTGCACCAAAACAAAGGATTGTGGAAAGATTCACACTACGGGAAAGGAATCATAATTGCACTTCTAGACGACGGAATTACTCCGGGACATCCTTCGTTTAACGACAAAGGAATTCCGCCTCCACCACCGAGATGGAAAGGCAAATGTGAGGTGTCCGGGTGTAATAACAAACTGATCGGAATAAGAAACTTTGTTAGTAACGTTTCAGCGATTGATAAGGACGGCCATGGGACACACACTTCAAGTACGGCAGCAGGGAATTATGTAAACAATGCGAGTGTATTTGAACAAGCTGATGGGACTGCAAGTGGGATTGCGCCACTTGCACACTTGGCCATGTATAAAGTGTGTGGAAAAATTAGTTGCTATGATAGCGACATATTGGCGGGAATGGACACAGCTATTGAAGATGGTGCTGATGTTATTTCAATTTCGTTAGGTTTACCGTCCAAACCCTTTTACAACGAGTCAATAGCAATTGGTACCTTCACGGCCATAAAATCAGGGATATTCGTGAGTTGTTCGGCAGGTAATTCAGGGCCGGGTAATAAATCATTAGTGAACGAGGCCCCATGGATCCTTACAGTTGGGGCTAGTAAAACTGATAGAAGAATAAGAACTACAGTTATTCTCGGGAATAAGAAGATACTAAACGGCGAAGCGTTATACCAACCAAAGAATTACAAACCAAAGGTTCGGCCCCTTGTTTATCCGGCTGAAATGGGTTATTCATGCAATAGAGAATCGCTGAAACACGTTGATGTCAAGGGGAAGGTAGTATTGTGTGATGCAGATTTTGTTCTCGCGGGAAGGACAATGGGTGAGGCAGTTAAGGAGGCTGGGGGAGCTGCTATGATTATCGCAAATGATAAAAGAACTGGCAATAGTGTAGCAGTAGAAGTTCAAGTCCTTCCTTCATCTCATGTTGGTTACAGAGAAGGAGTAGCGATCAAAAAGTATTTGAACTCGACTTCAGCCCCTGTGGCTACTATAATTCAACGTGGAACGGTACTTAATGTGAAATCTGCTCCAATGGTAACTGCTTTCTCTTCAAGAGGACCTAACGTTGCAAGTCCTGGAATAATGAAACCGGACATTGTTGGACCTGGTGTTGACATTCTTGCGGCTTGGCATAAATCAGTTGATAACAAAACTGGAACCCAAGCAACGTTTAACATCATATCAGGCACGTCAATGTCTTGTCCTCATCTCTCAGGCGTAGCAGCACTTCTCAAAAGCACACACCCAGACTGGTCTCCCGCTGCAATAAAATCTGCAATAATGACCACAGCAAGCAATGTAAGCCTAAATGGCCGTTACATTGTAAATGAAAGAGATCTTCCTGCAGACATCTTTGCCATGGGATCTGGTCATGTAGAAGCATCAAAAGCCAATGATCCAGGGCTTATTTTCGACATCCAGCCTGATGATTACATTCCCTATTTGTGTGGATTAGGCTATACACCGAAACAAGTTCAAATTATCGTCAAAAAGACTGTTTCGTGCTCAGAAACTATACCAGAGGCGCAACTCAACTATCCTTCTTTTGTGGTTGAGCTAAAAAGAAGCGAGAGAAAAGAATACTCAAGGATGCTGACTAATGTCGGTTTGGAAAACTCAACATACACTATTGGGGATATTTCTCTACCACAAGGTGTAGATATTGAGGTCAGCAGCCATTCTCAACAGCTCAGTTTCACAGCGCTGCACCAGAAGTTGCCGTTGAGAGTAATATTTGCTCGAGGTTGTAAGGACCGTGTGAATGTTCCATATTACTCTAACTTCATAGTTTTGAAATCAGGAAAATATTCCGTTAGAATTCCATATGTGATCATGTACAAATGAAGTAGTCAAAGTACTCTCTTCCATAACGGTTAATACTATGCCGAAGTTGTTAAACATACGTGTATGCCAATTATATGTAAGTTATATTCTGGGAATGAATAATACTCGCAATGAATATAATGCCAGAACCCTTTATATTACTCGAGAATCATGTTAAGTTAAATTCAAAACATTTTGTATACTATTTTATCGATCTTTTGATAAGTATGAAAAAAAATATATAAGTAATTATATGTATAAAAGATATATAAGTTTTTTCTGTGTTTCAGCTATTTTATATGTTTTTAAACTGATTCAGGTTATTAAAATCGTATGAAGATGAAGAAGAGGCAAACAGCCAAATTTTAAGTATTCCAAAAAATCATGAAACATATCTTGTAACAGTGCTCTCTGCTTTAACTTATTCCTTAGGTTTTACAGCTAAAAACCAATGATTTAAATTTTGAATATAAACCTTGCAGCGATTGATCCATCTGTGTTTAACCTGCAGATATAACGCCCTTCAAGAAATTCTACCAGTTCATAACCTCTCTTGTATCTTTTGTTTCTCATTCTCATCACTCCTATTAACACAAAGAAGACATTTCTAACCTAAGTAAGTTTAAGAAGACTATCTAGCCAATCAATCCAGTCATGTAAGGTAAGTAACTTATAATACTCGTGCACGCACGCAGGGGCAGAGCCAGAAAGTTTTCTTCGAGGGGGCACACTTTGATAAATTTTAGAAAGTACATTAGAAATTGGTTTTTAGGGAGGCAAATTACAAAAAAAATGTCAAATATTTTAGAAAATTTACACTACAATTTTTTTCGCTAGGGGGCACGTGCCCCCCTTTGACCCCCCTTTATCTCCGCCACTGCACGCACGGGGATTTTTCTTAGTTTTTTAATTATGTGTTATAATTAATTATAATATAAACAAATTAATCTAAATGGACAAGTTCAATCCGTCATCAACCGTGCTCAATACTCACTGTAAGTGTCCTTTGCCCATTGAGAAGCAAGTTTCATGGACTAGGACAAACCCGGGCAGGAGGTTTAAAGCTTGCCCCATTTATGTAAGCTTCTTTTTTTATGTACTTTGTAGAGACCAAGATTCATGTGTTTCGTGGTTCGGGCGGCCTTGGTTGGCTGTGAAAGATGAAGGTGTTCATCTTAGAGAGAGAGAGTAGTGAGAGGGTGGAGAGAAATCTGCCAAAAGTTATCTTATTGAAAAATAACAAATGAATGGTGCAACACTCCCACACCCCACATGGAGAGACATGTGGGGTATTTATAGGCTCGTTTACATCCCTAGTTTGCCAAATAATCATAAGTAGTCCCTGCGTGAGCTACTTAATACAAACCTAGTCCAATTCACGAGAGTGACGACATCTTTATAAAAAAGCGAGTCTAACAATCTCCCTCCAAGATGTCGTCACAAGTGAATGGTTACAATGAGACCTATAAACAATACAAAGTAAATTACAAGAATAAACTTTTGCTGAAGTGCAGAGTCTCTGTAGTCTAGATCCTGAGGCAGACTTGAAGTTCTCTAATCCGAAGATCGCGGCATCGATCTTTGTGCTGACGGCACTAATACTTGTAGCTCTGAACTTCAACTGTAATGTACTAGTTAGGTTATTACTCCCTCCTAACTAGTGAGCCCTTTATTCTTTTCTGCTCCCTCCTGAAACGACAACTCTCTTTAGCCTTTTAAACACGCAGCGGAGACTGTAAGCACAATGGTTGTCGTTCGGGAGCATTAACATATCTCACAAAGTAATTGCATCCAAGTAGGTAATAAGCCGTACTTCTCTCTCCATTTCCTTTTCCCTCCTAAGGGCGTACTTCTCCCTCCTGATGATTGCGAGTCATCGTAATCATCATATAATAATGTACATGGCTTGGAGTACCTTGATCTTGAAGCAATACTAAATCCATGATAGCACGTCGACAACCCGTCGATGCTTAATTATTGTGAGAATATGTTAAAAAATACTCTCAATACGTCTCTCAAACCAACCTTAAAATTCACCGGCTTCTAATAAATGACCACATGTGGAGACAACCCGATATGACCAATTTGAAAACGAAGTAAACATCCCCCCTCAAATGTGACTTAATCTTGTACGATAATGTGACTAAGAACCTATACTGAGCACTACAACGTAACTCCTTAAAGCATAGGTCGTTTCATATACCCATCCAACCTTCCTTATCTGTATATGAACCTCTCTCGAATTATCCACATCTTTGTGTGTCACTGAGTACTCCAGCTCAGTTTAAGTGATAGTTAACTAGGTCTTCGTCCATCCTCCCCTTGACCTATGAAAACTAGATAATCCAAGACTTAATCACTACACCCATGAGAGCCCAAACAAGTATCTCAAAAAGTCATGCATCCAACCAACCTCTAGACTTTGAGATAAATAAGTACACATGCACGAAAAATGTTACTTCAAAATCAAATCAATAATACCATTCTTCTCCCGTAGTCATTCTTCTTAACCATAATGCTTTTAGCCGTGAACGATGTATCCCCGTGATTGTTGCGATGGTAACCCTATATCCCTTTTTTTTTTTTTTTTTTTTTTTTGTTTGAAGGGATACTAATTTGAAGGGTGTCAAAGTGGAAGGATTATACGTGAACATATTTATCAATTACGAAAGAAATGAATTGCGAGAGTAACAGTTGGCAATTGCGAGAAATTGGTGAATTTCGATAAAGTGCCCCAATTGCGAGAGAACTCCCCAATTGCGAGAAACAGCATCAATTGCGATAAAAGTCACCAATTCCGAAAGAGTCCTGAATTGCGAGAAAAAGTGCCAATTGCGATAGTTAAATGCAATTCCGAAATGAATTTCGAAAGACCAATTGCGAGATAATTCTGCAATTGCGAGAGATATGACCAATTGCGAGATAATTCTGCAATTTCGAGGAAATGAGCAATTCCGAAACTTTTTGCCAATTTCGAGACAATGTGGCAATTTCGAGATTCTGCCAGTTTTTACCCACTCTTGACTTTTTCACTCTTATCCAATAATGCATCAACTGTCACCACTCATCCCACCTCCCATCAATAATTGAGTACAATAAGTATAGTCCACTTTTCCGGCCATAAATTCCGACCAACTTTTCCGACCATCTTTATGCAACCCGAATCTGATCCTAAAACCCATTTCGAGCATAAAACTCGACCATATATTCATCAAATCGGACCACATTTCACGGATTAAAGATACATAAGACCACTACTAGGCTAGTTTTTTTCGTATGAAACGGAAATAAATTCCGATGACCAGAAAAAAAAATTTCGATGACTAAAATGAAGATAAAAAAACAGCCTAATACACATAAACGAACCACAAAAATCAGTAAACTCACCAAGAATCTCCCCCGGTTAGCTCTTGATACCAATTGTAGAGACCAAGATTCATGTGTTTCGTGGTTCGGGCGGCCTTGGTTGGCTGTGAAAGATGAAGGTGTTCATATTAGAGAGAGAGAGTAGTGAGAGGGTGGAGAGAAATCTGCCAAAAGTTATCTTTATTGAAAAATAACAAATGAATGGTGCAACACTCCCACACCCCACATGGAGAGACATGTGGGGTATTTATAGGCTCTTTTACATCCCTAGTTTGCCAAATAATCATAAGTAGTCCCTGCGTGAGCTACTTAATACAAACCTAGTCCAATTCACGAGAGTGACGACATCTTTATAAAAAAGTGAGTCTAACATACTTACATTATTATTATATGATGAAAGTATAATCTTATTCTGGCTTTTATAAGTTCAGAGACTAACTTTGTGCATTTGTAAAGTTTCAGTTATACTTGTTTGAGTTGTTAGCATTATAAGGTAAGAGTACAAAGTTGAAGGGCTAAAGTTGTCAAGTGGAGAAAGCTATTGAGCTGGACTATATAAGCCGGAACTTCTCTCATTCTTCTCATAACCCTAAATTGATACAAGCCATTTTCTCTCAACTCACAAACCCTTCTCAAAGGTTGTTAAGCTTGTTTGATAGATTTCTCTCTTGTTGATTCTTGTAATAGAACTATTATCAAGTTAGATAATAGATCCTCACCTGAGTAGCAGTGGGGGATTTGGTTTTGGTTTCATTGATCAGTTCTTGTGCTGTTATAACTGATTTAGATCAGTTCATGATATTGATAATTGGGTTTGTAGTTGTTCTTAATAAAAGAACTTGGATTAAGATCCAAGATCGAATGTTTGTTTCTAAATTTGTTCATGGTATCAGAGCAAGGATCTCTATCTGCTATATATCTGATCTTAAAAAAAAATTAGGGTTTCGCTAAAAATTTGGGGGTTTTCAAAATTGGCGTTGGTTTTTTCAATTAACTTGTGTTAATTGCTTGTCTATGTGATTAATTGCACAGATTTAAAAGGTTTTTCAAAAACTCCTAATTATTGAAAAAATTAGGGTTTCGATTTTTTGGGGGTTTTGTTCTCAAAGACTCATTGGGTTGATTAACGTGGTTAATCAATAGATTGTTGGTTGGATTGTGGATCTTGGAGTAGATCTGGTACTTTCTTGGTTCTTGGAAGTTTGGTTGGTTGATTGTGGATCTTGGAGTTGATTCTGGGTTTCTTTCTGTGTTCTTGACTATGTGAATCAAGGACACAGAGAGTGTGTGCTTTCGCGATTATTGCTGTTTTGCGTGCACTGTAACACCTCTCACACTCTTTTCCTTATTTCTGGTTGATTTTCTTGCTTTATCTGCTTGATTATTTGATTAGGGATATTTGGTTGATTGTATTCTTGCTTATTGGTGTTATTGTGTTTTGTTCTGTTTACTTTGATTGCTTGTGTGCGCCCTTGACCTACCACTTTGAGTGGCAAGGAAAGCCTAGGAACTTCTTTCTCTCCTTTCTTGTGTGATTGATTGTTTTTATGTGTAGATGTTTAGTATCCTAGAAAAGTAAAAAACAAAATACTATTTCAAAATCCTCCACAAAAGCCGAGTATAGAGCTTTAGCCTCTGTGACTTATGAAGTTGTTTGGATTTTAAAAAATTTAAAAGATTTAAACTGCAAAAATCTTTTGCCTGTTAAAGTATTTTGTGACAGTAATTCAGCAATTAAGATTGCTGTCAAACCCATCTTTCATGACAGAACAAAACACTTAGAGATTGACTTACATTTTGTAAGAGAAAAGATTATAGTTGGGGTAATAGAAACTATTAAAATAGGCACTGCTAATCAAATAGCAGATGTTCTAACTAAGGGATTGGATACAAAATAACATAGCTTGCTATGTTCTAGGCTTAATCTTATTGACTTGTTTAAGAATAAGATTAAGGGAGGGTGATGAAAGTATAATCTTATTCTGGCTTTTATAAGTTCAAGGACTAACATTGTGCATTTGCAAAGTTTCAGTTATACTTGTTTGAGCTGTTAGCATCATAAGGCAAGAGTACAAAGTTGAAGGGCTAAAGCTGTCAAGTGGAGAAAGTTAATGAGCTGGACTATATAAGCTGGAACTTCTCTCATTCTTCTCATAACCCTAAATTGATACAAGCCGTTTTATCTCAACTCACAAACCCTTCTCAAAGGCTGTTAAGCTTGTTTGATATATTTCTCTCTTGTTTATTCTTGTAATAGAACTATTATCAAGTTAGATAATAGATCCTCACCTGAGTAGGAGTGGGGGATTTGCTTTTCGTTTCATTGATCAATTCTTGTGTTGTTATAACTGATTTATATCAGTTCTTGTTATTGATAATTGGGTTTGTGGTTGTTCTTAATAAAAGAACTTGGATTAAGATCCAAGATTGACTATTTGTTTCTAAATTTGTTCATTATATGTTAAAATCTTGATTGATTTGTTGTTTCTTATGAACTAGGATAAACTTAAAAACTGTTGTCTTTATGGGTTTTCCTTCACAGTACTACAAAGATTTGTTGTTCAATATGCATGTTGAGAATGTTCAGTTGAGGAACCTTTGTATAATTGATGATATGGTTCTGACTAACAGTAATGTTCCAAAGATGAAAGAGGAGTTGATTTGTTAAAGTCAAAATTGAAGTTTTATGAAAAATTCAAGTTTTGGGTTATTGTTATTCTTGTTTGTATTAATTTAAAGGCTTTAATGTTTTAAATTATCGAACTAATTTTAATGTTGTATGATCTTTTGAATGATCTTTTAATTGTAATGTAGGATGATCTTATGAATGAAGTAATCTTTTGAATGAAATGATCTTTTCAATAAATTGTGAAACTTGTGTGAAATTAAACATTACCAAAACTAGTAAATACATGATGCAAAACCAGTTATATGGATAATAAATGTTGCATCAACCGGTTAGCTGCATCAACCAGTTAATACATGATGAATTAGTACATGCTGCATGTGATGTGGTTTAATATACATGTTGCATGTGGTGTGCTCACCAACCATTTAGCTAGACAACAATACACAAACTTTTCTTTGACTCATACACATACCAAAACACATACTCACAATATCATCTACCAAAACATCCATACACATTTCTTTTCTGCATGACTAAGAAAACCAACCAACCATATTAACACACAAGATCCTATGGTTTATTACATGTTGCAAAACTAACTAAACCATGTCTGCAAACTATGTCTGGTAAAACTAAACCATGTCTACAAAACTAACACACAAGATCCTATGCTTTATTACTTCTTTTCTACATGTTGTGTGACTCAACCCTTCACCAAAAGTCTACTTTTCTGCCAAACATCCATACATACTTTCCTTTTACACAAATACATAGACCAAACCCTTCACCAACAATATACAGACCCAAAGCAATTGCAGCATTAAACAGCAAACCAACAAATTCAGAGCAAATAAGTAAATAGTAAAAGTTAAGATTCATTTTATAAATACTTACTTCATTTGTACAAGAACATCAAATGAGCTTACAAAAGTGGCAAGCATATGCACACTGCATTGTTATCATCATTTCCTACAACATCGTAAGAAAGTTAACTTCTTTATTAATGCTCAAGTATGAACAACAAGCAATAAAGCAGTTAACTTACATTGACAAACTATTAACAAAACAGGCCATATATAAATGGCATTTAAGTGCTAGCTTTTGCACTACCTACCTACATGAAAGTATTTAAGTCCTACAACAAATGCCCAACAACATGACCAAAAGAGGACACCAAGTGGCATATAGCTACTCACTTTCCTCAAGTTTACTTACAAGCATATATAATAAACTATTGTTTATGTGCAAAGCATACAAACACCCAAAAGAATACACATTAATTGTTTTCCCAACTGAAAATCATAAGAAACTAGGACATCATGCAGTAGCTTCTGATGTTGATCTTATACATGCTAACTTTGGTTCTTTGGTTTGGTTCTTGATCCTTTGGCTTTTGCGTGTTGGAATAAACTGCACAGTTCCCCCATTTCCACTTGGTGTGACATTGGATAAGTTACCTTTGTTAGATAATAAGGCATATTGGCCCGGCCCGTCGGTTTAGGCCCGTTTAGCATTTAGGGTTTAGGTTTCAGGTCTTTGTCTTTTCTATTTAATGTTTTTGTAGAGTTGAAATCAATATAAATCCAATATTTGTCATAAATCTAATTAACCAATCTTAGCCATACATTTTTATCAAAATTAATAAAAAAAATATTTTTCACTTATTTTTAAACAAACATACCTTGCAAACGGTAAATCTACAAGCTACGAAAAATATACCATCGCGACGAGAATTAAATTATCTTTCTATAGATATGCACTTCTATATACTTTTTTTCAAAATTTCCGACAAGAAAAATCACATGTGATTTTTTTAGGGGAAAATTTTGGAAAAAAAATTAGTCGAAAGTATATAGAAGTGCGTATCTATAGAAAGATAATTTAATTCTCGAAGCGATGGTATGATTTTTTATGCGTAACGATTAACGGTTTGCGAGATATTTAATTTTTTTAAAAAGTTTGAATTTTTTTTTAATCAAAATATGAGTGGACATGATTGGTTCATTGGATATATGAAAAATATTGGATCTATATTGATCTTTTCTCATGATTTTTATTGTAACTTGTTAATTGAATCTGAATATTATAGTTTTCAGTATTCCCTTGATTTCTACATGGTATTAGAGCTCTAAGGTACAAGCCGCAAGAATAAAGTCATCCTCAGGTCGTCTACTAATTGTTGGCGATCCGGAGGGATCCCATTTATTGTTAGTTGTTCGTTTCTGTAGAACTGTTTGAATCAATTCATCTTCTTGACTCGAAATTTGTTGCCAATTATTGTGGCTGTCTGTGTTAATATCTGAGTAAGTTGCATCCGTAACACATATAACCGTTTAATTTAATATGCTTGCATGAATCAGATGTCGTCAACGATTTATTTTAAATATGGTTATGTTTGTTTGGGTGATAATGGATCATTGGTGATTGGTTTTGTGTTGGTGACGGTGGTGATGCAATAGTCTTAACTAATCCGACTAGGTCTTGAGTAGTTATGTGTTGCATCTCCACATTAACATTATGCTTTTGTTCTGCACCTGGTTTCGCTCTGATTTTGCACACGTGGTTCTGCATCTGGTTGGTTTTGTCTGAATCTGAATCTGAATATGAATCTGTTTGTCTGAATCTGCCTGTCTGAATTTGCATCTGTCTGTTTGCATCAGTCCGCCTGAATTTGCTCTGTTTGCATTTGTGCACCTGAATCTTCTTTTCGTCTACCTCTGTTCGGATTTGTCTGCCAGCCTTTATCGTTAGTTTTAATTTATTTTCTGTTTGGCAAACTCTCAATGTTTACCTGCAACATTGCGAGTTTGAGAAGAGGTGTTAGATAATAAGGCCTATTGGCCAGGCCTGTTTAGCATTTAGGGTTTAGGTTTCAGGTCTTTGTCTTTTCTATTTAATGTTTTGTATTGTAACTTGTTAATTGAATCGAATATTATAGTTTTTAGTATTCCCTTGATTTCTACAACCTTCAAGTTAAAACATGTATGCAACAAGTTAAAACATGCAAAAGTAGACAAAATTTACATATATACAAATTTACCTTCAAAAGCAACTTGTGTATTTTCATTCTTTGTTGTATAATCATCAGCATTTACTTCAATGCTACCACCTTCCATTTCACCTACACAAGCTTTGAGTGCTAGTACAACACCATTGTCACCGTTATCTATTCACCATTGTCTGCTTTCACACTCCCAACATGAACCACAGTTTCCACACTGTCATCCAAAGATTCCATATCATCAACATTTGCATGTACAATAGTTTCATCAATCACACTAATGATAGTGTCATTCATAGTTTCATTATGAACCTCTATATCAACATCTAGTATGATAATTTCAACACCACCTTCCCCAACCTCAGTTTCATCATCTATATTTATAATCTCATTCTCAACACCACCTTCCCCAACCACATTTTCAGCCACATTATCATCTACTAGATAATACTCAACACCTAAATCTTCTTGAAGTAAACCATCACCAAGTACACTATTAAGTGCATAACCACATTTCCATCAACTATTTAATCCTCAACATTTAAATCTTGCTGAGCTACAAGTTGACCAAGTACTAAGTCCATTGAAACATCCAAATTCTAAGCATCTAGAAAATCCAAAACATCTAAATCTTCCTCATTAATAGGTGAAACAACTAAGTTCACACCAACTAAATTATCAACAACTACTTGGTTATCACCAACCACAATATCATCAAGTACTTCCTTAGCAGCAACATTATCATTAGAAACAACTATATTATCATCAACTTCTTCCTTAGCACCAACAATATCATTAGAAACAACTATATTATCATCAACTACTTCTTTAGCAACAACATTATAATCTACACCCTTATCAACTATGTTATCAGTAACCTGTTCATCCTCACTATCATCAATGATCTTTTTACTAACTTCACCTTTCAGAAATAACATTTTTCCCTTAGACTTGCTGCTAAATTGTACCACATCATAGTCATCTAACTCCATTAACTGATTTTCAAATAAAGGTCTTTTACCTAGATGCCTTTGTGGTGAATGTAAGTATGGTGACTTGGCTTCTTCCTCTACCCAAGTTGTAAGCTCTTCAACAGTCATATTTCCATCATCTTTCTTCCTACCTAGATGAAACTTTCTTTTAGAACTAACCTCCTCCCCAGACCCTTCAAGACCAAGATTATAATAATAGTACTATGCTAAATTTTGAGGGATGTGAGACATAAACAACTTGACTACTCCAGATACTTCACACATATCAAACGTTGAGCATATATCTTAATCATTTTCAGTAATTTTTAGCCCTTCCGTTAATGACAATTTGAGAATGCACATAAACAACTAATACATGTGACTATCAGTTCTGTCTTTCAGAAAATCACAAAAGGTTTCACAGTCCATTCTCTCATACCTTGGTAACCTCAAATGAAAAAGAAGTCCATTGATGTACTTCAATTGATTATCAATGTAAAAAAAACACCATCAGTGTGAACCTTAAACTCCGAAAGACCTAAATCATCTAGAGGTGCCATCCTGGAACAAAATAACAACAAAAATCACATTTTCATCATTTTTGGAAACCCTAAAAACCTCAATCGACAATGTGGTTTACTTGTAATATAAAAAAGGTAAAAAAATCATAAATAATAATATGTAAATTACCTTTTGCACCGTCCTTAATTGAATAATTTAATGAAAAGAGAAACAAAGTTAGAATTAAATATGCGTTCAGATGTTTTTGTGTTGTGTGTGAAAGTGACAGTCGAGTTATATGTTCGTGTGTTGTCTGACTTAAAATGGAAATGGGGTTGATTTATTTGGGGGAGTTGGCAAGAATAAGGTGATGTGTGAATCATAAGTTGATGCGGGATGCCAAGGTGTATAAAAGAAAACATAAATGGTGTGACAGGCAACTGGATGGGGAGGTGAAAACATGTTTGTGATGTAAAGAGGAATGAGTATAATACATTTTTGGGCAATTGTCCCTATGTAAATCTATTTGTACAAAACATAAAGATGTGACTACGATTGATCATGAACTTTTTTTTTATGATTTTTTTATAATTAAAAATACATATTACAGTTAAACTTTATTTGGTAGCTACAAAATGAATTTTTTCGCACCCGCTGCAACGGACGTGCTAAAAACAATCTTGTTAGAAATACTATGCATTATTAGAAAATGAAAAGACAGGTTATTTATAAGGTCAAAGTCTTGGAAGCAATCATGTTACCCATTTGCCTTCTACCTCTATGTAAATCCAAAAGTTAATTATAAGCGTAAAAAAAATAATAATAATAATAATAATAATAACGTTAATTTTACTGTCCATGTTTTCAACTTGACTTAGTACAGATCCATATATAATTGCATTGTATAGTTAAATAGTTTATTTCAATCAACCATTTTCTTAGATATTGCTATTGAGAAATCAAGAAATGGTATATATCGTTCATTCAACTTTAAACAAGACAAAAATCTTATAAAAAATAAGCAAAAAATCAAAACATTAACAAGTAAAATAAGATAATCAAACATTGTTAAATTTCTTCTGTAAGAAAAAAGATAATTAGAACATTGAAAATGGCATGAGTAGGACTTCCTTTTGATAGTTTAATACTATATCTTAAAGTCTTTTATGTTTTGTTATCGTATTTTGAGGGGGTCATAATGTAAACTATTTTCCCAAAATTACATATTTCACTCAAATGGCTACTGCAAATAAGAATCTTGGGAGGGCCACCACCGCTCCTTGCCCTCGCTATCCTCCACCTATGTCCGTGACAAATACAAACGGTGTTACAAAGTTCCAAAATAAGGATCATTCATGAAGAAAAAAAAATCAGAGATAGAGATTTGACCGACGAACGATGTAATTTACTCTTAGAAACAAATAAGAAAAAGAATTACATTGACGTCAATATCTGATCAGTTACCATATTAGCAGTAGCAGCAGCAGCAAAAGCAAAGTGGAGATAACATTTTTTATTGGTTGGAGGGTGGCGGCTAGGGTTTGATGGGGTGGTTTAGCGGAGGCAGCTCAACGTAGCCACCTAGGTCTGAGGATCAGACCCGCTCCGATATCATGTTAGAAAATGATAAAACTCCATAGGTATATCTTTATTATTGACCATTATTTATAAGGGGCAATTTCACATATCACCTCCTTTTAGTTGGAAATTTCATATATACCCAAATATGCATTAAAAATATTATACATTATGCATTCAATACTTGCACTTTGGGTATATACGAAATTAATTATGAAAGTAGGGTGATATGGGTTGAGATCCGTGACAATCAACCACTATCTAAAGAACAATGCAGAAGATCTCAGCCATCTATATCACTTTCATCCAATGGCATATATTAAATAATACAATAACAAAACAAGGGCAAAAACGTCGCTTTCTCTCTCACGTGAACCATCTCCTCCAACAATCCAAAACATCATCTTCCCCAAAACTGATCCGTACAATGGCGGTCATGCTAAACCTAACCACCAACCTCCACGCGCTACTCCGTCACATACTCCGTCAAACAGTTAAACCAGTCCTATCAATTAATATACTTCGTTGTTCAACATCATCATACATCTACTAACTTAGTTCAGCTTTAGTCCGTGCAAATTATATAAAAACGATTAATAGTAGATAATAACGATTACGACATGGTATTCAAAATACCTCAACCAACTCTTCTACCACTCCCACCTCAAACGAACAACCTTCACAACACACCACAGCCCACCAAACCAACGAACCAACCACACCTCCATTTCCAGCCCAACACCAACAACACAACACCCCCCATCATAGCCCAATTCATTCAAACCAACAACCACATAACACTACACAACCCTCAACCAATACCGAACACCCCCACCAGTTTGAACAACAATCCACTACTACTTCGACAACCACAAACTCCACCACCGAACCATCACGAACTCACCGCATGGTCACTAGGTCTCAATCGGGCATTGTCAAACCCGTCGATCGTTTGTCTTTACATACGTCTACTATCTCTCCTATACCTAAATCTCCCTCTCTCGCTTTAAAAATTCCTGTCTGGCGTGATGCTATGTATGATGAGTATAATGCGTTAGTTAAAAATGGTACTTGGATTCTTGTATCGAGGCCCTCCGGTGTTAATATGGTTCGTTCCATGTGGTTGTTTAAACATAAATTTCATGCTGACGGAACTTTGAGCCGATATAAGGCTCGTTTGGTTGCAAATGGAAGTAGTCAGCAACTTGGCATTGATTTTGATGAGACATTTAGTCCGGTTGTCAAACCGGCTACTATTCGCACTGTCCTTAGTCTTGCGGTATCTCGCAAGTGGCCTATTCATCAGCTTGACGTTAAGAACGCATTTCTTAACGGTGATTTATCTGAGACTGTCTACATGCATCAGCCTCCTGGTTTTGTTGATTCTCGGTACCCTCACCATGTTTGTCTTTTACAGAGATCTCTATATGGTCTGAAACAAGCACCTCGTGCTTGGTTTCAGCGGTTTGCAGGTTATGCCACGCGGGTTGGATTTTACCACAGTCGATGTGATTCTTCTTTATTCATTTATAGACATGGTTCTGAGGTTGCTTATTTGCTTATATATGTGGATGACATTATTCTTACCGCTTCATCTACTGTACTACTTCAGCAGATTATTACTTCATTACACAGTGAGTTTGACATGACTGACCTTGGGGATATTAATTATTTTCTTGGTATCTCTGCTGTTCGTCATTCTACAGGATTGTTTTTGTCTCAAAAGAAGTATGCTATGCAACTTCTTGAGCGTGCTCACATGGTTAATTGTAACCCTTCTCGGACTCCAGTTGATACGGATTCTAAACTGGGTCCAGAGGGTGTTCCAGTTCAGGATCCTACTTTGTATCGCAGCCTTGCAGGTGGACTTCAGTATCTGACGTTTACTCGTCCGGATCTTTCCTATGCAGTACAGCAGATTTGTCTTTATATGCACGATCCACGGGAACCTCATTTCGCTGCTCTCAAACGTATCTTGCGATACGTTCAGGGAACTTTACAGTTTGGTCTACACTTATAATCATCGTCCACTACTTCACTTGTTGGTTATACAGATGCTGACTGGGCCGGTTGCCCTTCTACACGACGGTCTACATCTGGTTACTGTGTTTTTATGGGAGATAACTTATTGTCTTGGTCCTCCAAGCGCCAGCATACCCTCTCCCGCTCTAGTGCTGAAGCTGAATATCGGGGTGTAGCTAATGTTGTAGCTGAGACCGCATGGATTCGTAATCTGCTTCGTGAGTTACATTCTCCTTTATCATCTGCCACCCTTGTCTACTGTGACAATGTCAGTGCCATTTATCTGTCTGCCAACCCTGTTCAACATCAGAGGACGAAGCATATTGAGATCGACATACATTTCGTCCGTGACATGGTTACTGCTGGTCAAGTTCGAGTTTTACATGTACCCTCTCGTTATCAGTATGCCGACATCTTCACCAAGGGCCTTCCTTCTGCTCTTTTTGAAGAATTTCGATCCAGTTTGAGCGTCCGGCCTCCTCCCGCTCCAACTGCGGGGGTGTATTAGATGATACTTTGTATAGTTGTAATCGATAGTGTCACAGCTGTCTAGTATCCTTTCCATATTTTGTAATAGGCCTTATTGTATTTTGTATAGGCCTAAGCCCATTAGAGATTAGTCAGGATCATTGATGTATTATATAACCTGTTGATTGATTAATGAAAAGGCAAGGAATATTAACCTTCCAATA
Source organism: Artemisia tridentata subsp. tridentata (assembly GCA_021014915.2). Taxonomy (NCBI): domain Eukaryota; kingdom Viridiplantae; phylum Streptophyta; class Magnoliopsida; order Asterales; family Asteraceae; genus Artemisia; species Artemisia tridentata. The sequence continues at coordinate 47,187,452 of CP139508.1, forward strand.
ATAACTACTCACTTTAAAGCGTTTTTGTAAGCGAATGTGTGAAGCATCCATATCCTTAATCAAATCAGCATAACAGCAATCGATGTTTCGCTTAATCGAATCGATATGTAACGACGTCGTTTTCTTCAGATCTGTGATCGTGTCGCCTGTTTTGTTGAGTGAAGGTGATGATGATGACGTCAACGGTTTTTTGATTGTTTTGGTTTTGATGATTGGTGATGGTGCGGATGATTTTCGGTTTGACTTCTTCTTTATTTTTTAAGTTTGTTGGTTTTGGAGGTGAATGTGGTTTGAATTTTTTATGTAAAGTGTCGGGAGATGGGCTAGTCTTTCTGGTATATGATTTTGTGTCTATATAACATTATTTTATTTTTTATTTAGGTATTTTTAGTACAAAATAATCAATTTCATTTTATTCCAGGGGTGTTTGCAGATTTTAAAAAATTGTGATTTATTAAACGTCATAATAATTAGGTGTTGAAAAGCATGTAAAGAATTATTGCAACACTTCTTGTGATTCATTAAGAATCTCATGTGATTCATTATGAATCAAATGAGATTGATTAATGAATCACTTGGGATTCATGCTGAATCACAATCCCATGGGATTCAAGATGAATCACATGGGAATTTCACCCCGTCTCCATAAAAGCAAACAAATCTCAATCTATCTCATTTAATACATCACTTTCTTTCTCATCAATCACACCTAAATCTACTTTCTCTCATCACTCGCCGGAATCACCATAACACCACCGGAAAATCATCGGAATCACATGGGATTTTTTTTACAGCAATCACATGTGATTTGTACAAAATCTCATGTGATTCTTTGGTGGATCACATATGATTCTCTCATAAAAATATTAAAGTGTACTCTTTATTAGTTCTGAGATTCTGATACAAAAATCACATGTGATTTGTTTAAAAATCACATGTGATTATGTGGAGAATCATGTGTAATTCTAGTAACCAATTCTTTGTTTATTGTGTTGTGAAAAGGTACTACATATTATAGAAGATGGGTGGGTGGTATGTTCTTCTATGAAATCACATGTGATTCTGTGTAAATCTCAAGGGATTCTGTATGATCCAAAAATAACCCGTAATGATCCAAAAATTATATATTCCAACAATCTATAAACACCAATAATATTTATTATAATAACCAATAAGTTCTTGTAGCAACACTATCAATAAGTTATTACTTATAAAAAGACACTAAAAAGTTGTCACTCAAACAAAATATTATAAAATAAGAAGTTACTTAGTCAAACTAAGCATCTAGGTACTAGGTTGCCGTCGTTGAAGCAAATCCATTACTTTTTGAGTAGCAACTTAATGATCTTTAAGTCATCCTTGAGTAAGTTTCGACATTAGAGAACTTGGTCTTTGCCTTTTTCCATGTAACTTGATGCAAAACAAACAAAAGCATAGATAACCACTTGAATTAACAACAAAAAGACTAGGCATCATCCTCTATCAACGACAAAATCCAACCCCTTCTTCAATACCAAATAGATTCCAAGGAGGTATATGCAACCTGTGAATTGAAATCCAAAGTGCACTCACAATATATATATCCAAAGTTAGATTAGGCGCTTGTTGTAGGAACCACAACGGCGGCATTTATGGTACAACCAATGGAACGATGAAGTTCCTCTCTTCTCACAATCATTGCATAATATGTCCTGAAAAACCATATCCAAGATTATTTCAGCAAAATGTATTACACGCAGTAGAATCTCAGTGTGTTGTATATAAAAAATATTCTGAACCTGAGTCTTGCCGGCATACTCCTCTGGAATTTTCTCTTCAGCTAACATTGCATCAAACATTTCGAAGTATGCCTGCATATCTCCCAATGACTTGCTGCATATTGGGCAAGTATAGTTGAAGCAAGTGTATTCCTGACCAGCATTAAACACTCATTAAGTCAATATAGCTAGCGGATTAAAACATAAACATTAAAAAGACGACTGAAGTACCTTAAAACATGACGAATACATTACATGACCACAAGAAAGGGCCTTAGCAGGATTGCTGGAAGTGAAGATATATTCATGGCATACTGGGCAGTTGTCTTCAAGACACTTTAACACCAAGCATTTCATCAAACATTTGGTCTACACATACGATCCACAAAACTTTAAAAAGCACACAGCTTAATTAGGCGTTTCGTCGAACACTTGGTCTACACAAAATGACAAAAACAACTTGACCTTAACTCTAATTCACTATCCCTCTCATGAATAATAAAAAAATTGAACCTACATTTCTATTATTCATCACTCCGATTAACAACTGATGACCAAATAAAAAACACATTCGACGTCAATTCATCATTCAAAACTACAATCAACATCACACATCACACATTTTATCAACATCATGAATAATCTAAAATTAATACTAAAAAAGTTAGAAGAGCTTATCAGAAGTAATAGAAAATGAATCATTATATATATTCTCTGACCAACAACAATTACAACTAATATGAATCTCAACAGCGACGAAGATGATGACATAGAAAACCACCAGGAAAAGGTGTTAAAGTGGACTTATCAGAAATCACCAAAAGCCTAACTCGCCAGTTTTGGGGCGCCGCTTTATTCCTCGCTCCTCCGCCGGAACAATAGCAAGAGTCGCCGGAGAACTTTGTTGGTGAGAGAAAATGAGAGAGTGTGTGTGAGATTAAGAAATGAAATGAAATGAGCAATTGAGAGTTGTAACCGACCCTTTGTTGATATTTAATGATATTACAAACATGCCCCTCCGTAGTTAGTTATATTAAAATGACAATTAAACTCCACTGTTAGATTTAAAAAGAATAGATGGCTGAGATCAAGGGATTTGTTCTTTAGAAAAATCTTGTTCCGTATTGAACTTTTCTGAGAGTGATATATGAAATTAATACTATTTATAATGGTAAAACCCACTCTAAACCTACAAATCGGGCTTGGGCCTATTTATACTCTAATAGTAACAAGGTGTTCTAGGAATGAAATCATCCGCAAATCAGCTTTTCCCGTGGGTTATTTTCTCAATGAATAAGTAATTCTAGGAATGAAATCATTTTGATAGGAGTAGGTGCTTGCTGCTCGCTCGATGTCTACTAAATGAGTCTTTACTGCCCGCCCGACCCCTCTCTTTAATCCTCAGTAAAGTGAAGTCAAATCACCAAAGAAGAGTTCAACCCAATGCTTTATTTATGTCCTAGTTGATCCTGATTCTTATATATGGGCTTGTAGCTTGGCGTTACGCTCCTTGCATTTCTATGTTTTCGGCTCCTTATTATCTTGAAGAGTTGGCCTGATCTAATAATATTTGTTGTTGATAAAAAGGTAACAACCTAAGTGAATTTAAATTGATCAAATGAACCAAATGATTAATCGTTGCATATTCAACCTTTAAATAATTGGACTATTCTAATAATGCCGATTATTCAAAATATTGAGTTTGGATCTGGTCACTTGAGTTGGTGCAGCTTAGTAAAATGATGCGTGCTATCGGAACCTACAATATTGCGTTGTTTAAAATAGGGCAAATGCATAAAAAAGTACTCTACTTTAGGTCAATTTGAATTTTATTTTTATTTATTTATTTTTTTTCTTCTTTGCGAGGGATATATATGCAATTCTACCATTTTTTGGGTTTTTACATATATATCCTTCCGAAAATGCATAATTGCATATATATCCAAAGTATGCATAAAAATCATTGTACTATGTGCATCAAAAACTTGTACAAAAGATATATATGCAATTATTCACTTTGGGAGAGATATATATGCAATTCTGCCATTTTTTATGTGCAATGTAAGGTTTTTTGAGGTTTTTTCTATTTTTCGAAAGAGGTGTTCCGTCATTGCTTTCGTTGAAATGATTAATTATTGTGATGTATCATTATTATTGAGCATTTAAAAGTATTTCGACTAAAATTATGACTGATAACCTATTTCAAAAAGTCAAAAAACCTAACATTGCACGTAATATTAAGTTCGATACCTTAAAGTGAAAAAAAAAAAAAAAAAAAAAAAAAAAAAAAAAAAAAAAAAAAAAAAAACAGTCGAGTACCTTAAATTTAAATCGACCTAAAGTAAAGTACATTTTTATACGATTTGCCCTTTAAAATAAAACGTGTTATGAATCAGGGGCGGAGGTACATGCAAGCCAGGGGTAGCGGTCGCTACCCCTAAACTTTTACCCGGTAGTGGAATTTTTGGCCATTTTTTGCGATTTCGCTACCCCTGAAATAAATTTTCGCTACCCCTAAACAAATTTTCGTATTTCGCTACCCCTGAACTTGGCTCCTAGTTCCGCCACTATTATGAATCATGCCTTTATTGTTATTGAATTGTTTTTTTGAAACAAGTTCCCGGTTTGACTGGTTGAACCGGCCAGGTCACAACCAAGTTTCAAAACATTGTTAAGATAATTTTTGAATTGACCATGCTAATAAACGTTGATGTTTACATTCTGGAAAGATATAAAATTATTTGAAAGATTGCGTTCGTGCAAGTCCATTTGTTTTCAGACCTTTACTCTGTCTTAGCTGAGTTACATAACTAATTTGTTGGGAGTTAGTGGTAATTACTAATTAGTTTAGCATTAAACCATCATGTTTATAGAACTTTGGTATATTTCTCGGGAGATATAAAAAAGTACCTAAAGTATATTAGGAAAAAACCAACTTTTTGAGCTTAAATATGCTCATGTAACATATCTATCTAGCTAATCTAATCTACGTATAATATAAAAGTTGAGTTGTATGGTGAGTAATGACATGTATATTGATAAATTAAAAACTTACTTGAGGTAATTTTTAGAGTCATGTAGGGAAAAATACAATTGAACTTTCACAAAACTTTATTAAATCTCAATTTAACAAAATCACAAAACATATCCTAATCAGTTTAAACTAAATCAGCCACAAGAATACCTCAACTAATCTGTTGTATTCCTAATATCTAAATGATATTTATTCTATTACAATCAAAACCAGAAAACTAAAATCAAGATGATCAAAATATCTTGTGTTTGTGTGAGAGAATGAATAATTGCTTTTGAGAGAGAATGAACATGGAAAGGCCTCCTAGGGAGAACAAACATGTGGCGATGCATCAAAATTTTATTACTCCAAAAAGCATGTAAAACACGATCGTTTAATGTGATGTATCAATTTGTATAAGTTAACATATATTCAAAATCGTTGCATTTAAGATATCTTTTATAAATGGGGAACTAGATGTAGCTGGATACAAAGCCCATTGCATGTATGTATTCCATACTCAAATACTCATTCCGTCTCAAAATTATTGCCCCCCGACAAAAAACACACAGTTTAACAAAATATAATCACTACTGCATTCTCTCTTACTTTTTTGCAAAATGACACTATTACCCTTATGCAATTAATTATATATTTGAATGATCTTTGTAATTTTTAACATCATTAGGTGCAATATAGTAAACTTATTACATTTTTCATAACTATATTTGAAAAGAGACAATAATTTTAAGGCCATCCAAATTGAAAAGAGAGACTAATAATTTGGGAATGAGGGAGTAATCAATATGGGCTAACACCTTTGACTCTGATCGATTGTTTCATTGTTTGGATCATCTCTTCCTTGTCTTTCCATTTGTCTTCTTCATTAATATCATGCCTTTTCATCGATCATTCCTACAATCTTCAACAATTTTGCAAAACAACTTTGTCGATAATTTAAAACTACATTATAAAAATTAATAATAATAAAATAAATAAATAAATTTGATGATAACAATGTAATAGGTACCATAACAAATAGAATAAATTGCAAAAACCGTCCTTAAAGTTTGGCCAAATTGCAAGTTTCGCCCCAAATGTTTGAAAAGTGCAAGGATCGTCCTTGTGGAAAAACTTTGGGGCAAAAATCGTCCCTGACCAACATCAAATTACTGAAATACCCTTGTCTTTTCCTTTTTCTATATTTTTTTTTCAGTTTCTTACACAAATGGTCCTTGTGTTTCGCCAGATTTTACAAATTTAGTCCTTTTTTTTCTAATCATTCATTTAACTATTATTATTATTAGTATTATTTTTTTTATACATTTTCGTCCGTATTTCTTTTTTTTTGTTCGTTTTTCTTATATTTTTTTCCGTTTTCATATGTTTTTGTCCATTTTTCTTACGTTTTTGTCCCTTTTTTTTACGTTTTTTTCTCCATTTTCTTACGTTTTCGTCCATTATTCTTACGTTTTTTCTGTTTTCATAAGTTTTTGTTGAGGATTCGACACACTGATAAGGTGGTTAAACCTTTGTTGCTTTGTGTGTATGATATGTTGAGTTAATATGATCAAGTACACGGAATTTACTTAATCACACTTAGAAGGTTATTTTGGTTATGGAAATGAAACAGTTAAGCTCGTGTGATTAACAAAGAACACATAAAAGGATATCACCAAACGATTAATATTATTGAAATTGATACAAAGGTTCGATGTGCTTATGTTGAGATTGTTCTATGTTCTTGAGATATGAATTAAGCACTTTAGTTATGTCACTAAATTATCACACGTCAAGACACACATGACTACTAGGTTAAGATCTCCTTTTAAACTCCAAGGAGATCTTTTACAATATGAAAAGTTATGTCGAGCTACTAGCTAGTTTCTATGAAGTGTGTCAGTCAACATGTATCTTACAATACAACTTGTTATGTAAAAATAACACTGTGACTGATCACATGGGGTAAGATATTATCTACCGAGTATTATTGACTTTAGTACACAAATATCTTCTCCATACTTATCCATCTAGCAGCAGTATTACAATACTAGCAGCAGTATCACTCAGCAGCAGGATTAACGCTAGCAGCAGAAACAACCAGCAGTAATGAATACACTACCAGCAGCAATGAAATGCACTACCAGCAGTAATGAAATGTACTACCAGCAGCAATGATACTTAGAGATTTTCCCGATACTTAAACATCAGAATATTTAATTCCCAACAATCCTCCCCTAAACATGTTAATCCATTTCAACATGTTTTTTGAATTAAATAAGGATTGTGAAGATCTTTCAAACAATTCATAGTCAGACCCTTGATCTGAACTTTCTTCTATTATGAAAGATTAAAATCTATCTCAGTAACTCATCTGCTTTCTTTTCTTGGATGGAGGAATTATAAGAAACAATGATGCAAGGAATGAACAAACGTAGTGAACTGAAATTGAAACTGAAAGCTCCTAGATAGAACTTTCTCCTTTTGAATGCTTCATCCCTTCTGAATATATAGAATACTCAATCTCTTGTTCTTGTCATTTTCAACCTCCTTCCTTTATTGGCTAATCTTCTTCCCTTGATGTATCTATCCTAAGCTTTTGAAGATTTCTCACCATGTATACCTCCCCTGGGATGTAAATAACATTTCCTCCCCTGTTTGGAAGATCTCTCACTATCATCTGATCGACCAATTATTGCTTTATTTTCAGACAATGTTGTACATGAAGCCATCAATTCCTTAAGAGTGTAATTTGCTGCCCTCATCACTTCTAGGTGTGTTAACTCCTATGAGAGGTAATTCATGGGGCAATAACTCATAATCTATCATTGGATGATTTTCTAAGTTAGTTTTATTCCAAAATCATTCCTTTTAAGAATTTTTTTTCCTTAGCAGTATGTACTTGATTTTATTATGAAAAACCATACTGCTTCCAACCATTTTGAAAGGATTAAGCGTGTAACAGCCACTTAATCAAAATTTCAGTTTAAAGCAACCTCTGGTTGTGTAAGAACCAATGTTTTTCAGTTATAAATAACTGCCTGTGTAAAGATAAACCTATTCAAAAGGCTTTCTTGACAGGGTTTTCAGCTCATAGTAATTGTTACCTCTAATACAAGTGTTAGATTCACTTTCACTAGCTGTTCTTTCTATCAGATGTTCTTAGACTTGCACATTATACTTAAAAGTATAAAATGATAGAAAGTGAGTTGAGTCAGTTACTATCTGACCAACTAAGTCATCAATTCAATGTGAAATTTCATAATCAGGTTTCTAGAAAGAAGTTTTAAGGAGGTTTAAATTCCTAAACTCTTTCTTTCACTAACCCATCATATCAGCAACTAGTATCTCAATTCTGCTGCTCACATATTTCACTTGAAAACTCCTTTTGTGTTCAAATGTTCATACCTGAAATAGTTAGTCTAAAACCAAAAGAACAATGTACAAAGTACTTGTCTTATATTAGAATAATCATATAACTAACTGTATGAATCAACACAATTTTAAAGTAATAGCTAGTACCAATTTACAAAGACAACAACACAAACAAAAATTAATATATATACAAAAACACATAGATTGAAAAATTTAAGGATTAAGCATTCCAATACTTGCTACCAAGTACTGAAACCTTCCAACATCAAAAGCTTTTGTTAGCAGATCTGCAAAGTTATGTTCTGAAGCAATTTTAAGAACTTGAATTAACTTTTTCTCATTGCAGTCTCTTATAAAGTGATGTCTAATTTCAATGTGCTTTGTTTTAGAATGCTGCACTGGATTTTTAATTATGCAAATTGTACTACTATTATCAATATGAATGACAGTGTTTAAGAAATTGTACCAATAGTCAAGAAGTTGGTTTTGAAGCCATAAGACTTGACCACAGCAACTTGCAGCAGCTACATATTCAGCTTCAGTTGTTGAAGTAGCCACCATTGTTTGTTTCTTACACTGCCATGAGATAAGTCTACACCCAAGGAATTGACATCCTCCGGTTGTTGACTTTCTGTCCAAGCTAGCACCAGCATAATCACTATCCGAAAATGCTACCAAGTCAAAAGGTGATTCCCTAGAATACCATAAACCCAACCTAGGTTGACCTTTGAGATATCTAAAAATCCTCTTGACTGTAGTTAAATGAGAAACCTTTGGAGTTACTTGAAATCTTGCACAAACACAAACAGGGAACATGATATCAGGTCTTGATGATGTAAGGTACATCAAAGAGCCTATCATAGATCTGTATGTATGTACATCTATATTTTCTCCATCTAAATCTTTTGGAAGTGGCTTCTCAGAGTCCATTGGTGTGCTTGCTACTCTTGAATCAGCAAAGTTGAACTTCCTAAGTATCTCAGCAACATATTTATCTTGGCTAATAAATATGCCTTCAGATGACTGTTTAACTTGCAAACCCAAAAAGAATGTAAGTTCTCCCATAGAACTCATCTGAAACTTATCATGCATAAGTTTCTCAAACTCTAAACACATTTCCTTCCTAGTAGATCCAAAGATAATGTCATCCACATAAACTTGTACCAGCAGCAAATCATTCTTGTGCTACTTGATGAAAAGTGTTTGATCAATCTTTCCTCTTTGAAATCTGATGCGCGTGATGTATCGTTGCGGTTTAGCAGTATTAATGCCTACTCAAGTTTTAAATTTATATTTAGCCGACTTATCAATGACACACACACTTAACAAGCAGTGTACCCAGTCAGTATGAATATAATGGTAAGTAGAGTGTCGATCACTAAGAGTGGAACGTATTATCTAGTTATTCTAATCAGTATTTTAATATCCTAAGTTAGCTATACAACCTAATCTAACGCAAGGGGGGTCAGCCTGAGAGACTGGCACGGTTTGGTTATAATTAAGTAGAAAACTAAACTAATGAGCACGAATCAGCGATTAGCACACACGTACACAGATAGATACTTGAGACAATAAGAAGACCTGTCCTGATAATTAAGTAGCTTGTCACTTGTTTTATTGATAGTTTTATATGAAGTGTATATAATTAAACCTTTCTCGTTGGCTCTAATCTTATCGGCGAGTAAACCCTTAATGATTACTTATGTCTATCCTATTTATTCAAGAGACGCTAAAACAAATAGGCGAGGAAGGGGCATGGCGACCCAAGCAAGACTCAGCTAGACACAGAGGTTATCAATGCACTAATAAAAGTCACCAAAGACATCAACATATAAACTTTAATTAATGGGAAGGCAATATTAAGGGGAGTGCATGATCTTTCGTAGTCACATGACACAAGCCCATCAATCCTGATGAATTAAAGCGTACTAATACAATAAAACAAAACTACTAAATGAATTGAATACATGCAGGACCTTCTTACAACTCTTGTATCTTCGTTTAGGTGTGTCTTGTGCTGCTTGGTCGTTTGAATTCGGCTCTAGGGTTATATCTTCACACACTGTCCAAGACTCCGAGAGCTCTCAAATTCGTCTGTCCTTAGGGTATTTATAGTTTCTGCCTGAGGGATCGATGCGGCGCATTGAGTGAATAGATGCGGCGCATTGACCTAACTTTGCGTGGGGTCCAAGATTAATATATTCTGGAATATTCGTACACCGTCTTCAGATGCGGCGTATCTTGATCTCTGTATGCGGTGCATGTACTTTAGCTGTCTTGGATTGTAACTTGTGAAATCTTGATAGTGATACGCCGTATGTTAGAAGTATATTGCGGCGTATCTGGAGTAGAACGAGCTTGATCTTCTGGATTTCAGTAGGCTTTTGACATCTTGCTTGTTTTGCTCCATAATTAGTCCAAAATCGCCAAGTTTCACATAATGCTTGTTTTTACCTGAGAATTACTAAAGTAAACATTAATGTATCGATTCTCATATATAATATAATAAAACAAGTCAAATAAATAGGATAAATGATGATAATAAAATGCACTTATTTGAGTTCATCAAAATCCATTTGCTTTTAAGTAGGAAGCAAGTGTTTCATACCAAGCTCTTGGTGCCTGATGTAGGCCATATAGAGCTTTAACTACCTTGTACACCTTGTCTGGATGGTCAGGATCAATGAAACCAGGAGGTTGTGAGACATAAACCTCTTCTTGAATATTTCCATATAAAAATGCACTCTTGACATCCATTTGATAAACTGTGAAGCCTAAAAATGAAGCATAAGCTAAGAAAAGCCTAATTGCCTCAAGTCTTGCTACTGGAGAAAAAACTTCATCATAGTCTATACCTTCTTGTTGTGTGTACCCTTGTGCTACTAATCTAGCCTTATTCCTAATCACTATGCCCCGTTCATCCCTTTTATTCTTGAAAACCCATCTAGTGCCAATTACCTTTTCATCTTTAGGTAAATCAACTAGCACCCAAACCTTCTGAATCTTGAACTGAAGAAGCTCCTCTTCCATAGCTTCTACCCAGCTTGAATCATCTAAGGCTTTCAGAATGTTCTTTGGTTCATCTTGTGAGAGAAAACATACAAACAAACAAGAGTTTGAAAACTCATGTTATTTTGAAGCATAAAGGGCATCAAGAAGCCCTTGTTGGTATGAAGACATCAGTTGTTGTCTTGTCTTCACACCGGATTGTACATCTCCAATCACATTATCCAGGGAGTGGACTTTGTGAATCCTTGTGTGTGGTGTAAGTGGAACTTGATAGTTTGGTGGAAGATTATTGAAATCCCCCTCATTGTCTGAGAATTCAATTCATTTGTTTCTGAAGGCCCAGCAGTAGTATCACTTGGCCTAGCAGCAGAAACATTAAGCCTAGCAGTAGAATGCTCTGTCTCAGCAGCACTATCAACAGCAGAAACATTTTGTTGTTCCTTTGTTCCATCTTCTTTGTCTTCATCTTCAACACCTTCTTTATTTTCAAATGAAGAAGATTCACCAATTGTTGAAGTTGATTCCACACTTGTTCTTGACCATATAGGCATCATCACATAATCTTGATTTGTCTCCTTTTCTAACCTTGCCTCATCTGTTGCTTGTGAACCTGAAAAATCATTAGTTGCTGCAACAACAGGCACATAATTCATTGATTTGGTTAGACTCTCAAGATCAAATAGCCATTTTGGTCCTTGACCTTCTACATTGGATTTATGTTCTAAAAACTCCACATGTAGGTTCTCCTCTACAAACCTAGTTCTTGTGTTGTATACTCTAAAAGCTTTGCTATTAAGAGAATATCCAACAAATAATCCTTCATCTGCTTTACCATCGAATTTTCCTAAATGGTCTAAGGTATTGAGTATTGTCACATGACATCCAAAAGGTCTAAGAAATCCTATTGCAGGAGTTCTACCTCTAAACAGTTCATATGATGTCTTATTGTGAGGTTGCACAACTAAAACTCTATTTTGAACATAGCAAGCAGTGTTGACTGCTTCAGCCCAAAAAGTTATAGGTAGCCTAGAATCAGCTAACATAGTTCTAGCAGCTTCAATTAGTGTTCTATTCTTTCTTTCAACTACTCCATTCTTTTGTGGAGTTCTAGCAACACTAAATTCTCTCCTAATACCTTTTTCTTTGCAGAAGTCATCCATAACTCTATTTTTGAATTCTGTCCCATTATCACATCTAATGACTTTGACTTTCTTGTCTACTTGATTTTCTATCTGTGTAATGAAAGTCTTAAGGATGCTAGGTGTCTCATCCTTAGTAGCTAAAAAGAAAACCCATGTAAATCTACTAAAGTCATCAGTAATAACTAGACAAAATCTCTTATGCATTATACTACTTACTGAAACAAGTCCAAATAAGTCCATATGAAGCATAAACAATGATTGATTGATATAGTTAAAAATCTTGGGCTTACAAGTGGCTTTGTGTTGTTTGCCTTTAAGACAAGCAATGCATGTTTGATCATTTTCAAATCTTTTGTGAGGTAAACCTCTTACCAAACCATTCTTAACAATTTTATTTATGGTTTTGAAGTTAATATGACCAAGCCTCCTATGCCATTTCATTGATTCATCCAATGTGGCCTTTGCAACAAGACAAGTTAAATCCTCTTTAGGAACAATGTTGTTCATATCAACACTGTACATGTTGCCCTTTCTTGGAATTCTAAGAAGCACTTGACTTTCATCAGGCATCTTAAAATCAGAAGAAAGTACAAGACATTCAGTGTCAGTAAAAAGAGCTTTGTTCTTTTTGTCACACATTTGTGAGACACTAAAGAGATTATACTTTAGCTCTTGTACATAGTACACATCTTCAAAATCTAATTTACTGGTTTTGATAGTACCTTTACCAGTAATCTTTCCACCAATTCCTCCTCCAAAGGTAACATATCCACCATCAATTGATTGAAAATTTGAAAGGTAAGACTTGTTGCCTGTCATGTGCCTTGAACACCCACTATCTGAATAGCCTTGATCTTCCTGATCTATTGGTGAATGTCCCTGCACTCAAATAAAAGAATTAGTTTCCTTGGGACACCCAAGCCATTACTGACTTGGTTGTGCCTCGTGCATCAATATAAGTTATTCGTTGGAGAACAGCTGATGCACCAGTGGATTTAAGGGGTCTCCAAATCCAATTTGCTGAGGTCTTAACAACATTGACCCTCTTTTCCTTAGCAGTAAAACCTTTAGGTTTCCAAATTTGTTTTTGAATCACTGCTTTTGATTGAAAAGGTCTTCTAGTAGTTTTTAATGCATATGTGAAAGTTGATTTTGCATTTTTAACTACTGATTTTGGGTTAACAGAGTAAAATAGTCTAACAGCAGGATCCATATGCTTAGCAGCAGAATCCACATGCTTAGCAGTAGGAACTGGTCTAGCAGTAGGAACTGCTTTTGGTCTAACAACAGGAACTGTTTTTGGTCCAGACTTTAATAAAACTTCTCTGGGGGTTGTTCTAGTGAAGTTATAGTGACTTTTAAGTGGTTGCCTTTTTAGATTCACTCTATTGTTTGTATACCCAGATTCCCATTGGTTGCAGAAAGTTGTATGATGGTCAAAACTTCCACAAGAGAAACAAGCTTTATTGTAAAATCCAAAGTCATCATTTTGGTGAGACTTGAAGGTATTCCATTTTCTATGGTCACCTTTGGGCTTGTTTGTGGACCTATATTGTTCACAATATCTTACTGGTTGCCTAACATGTTTAACATTTATCATAGGCCTATCAGTATGATTTCTAACCAACTTAGGAACACTTGTTCCTACTTTCTTAACCACTTCAGGTTTAGACATAACCTGATCTTCATCACTATCAGATGTACAGTCTTCAACAACTATATCATCTAATTTCTTAACAAAGGACACCTTGTCCTTAAGAAGTGAAGTTTTACTTAAACTCTCACTTACTGTAACACCCCCAATTTTGTAATATGCAGCGGAATTTAAATTGGGTGTTACTTCATGGCACAACAGTTGAATAGTAGAAAACGATCACCAATTTGGTCGTTTTAAAAGATTTATCATTCGAATATCAGAGTTTACAAAGTAAGGTCCCCGTGGTTTCAAAGTTTATTAAATAGGTTTTCGAATGATATTTTTAGCCTTCATAAGTATTCGTGCTTCTCCGTGCCATCCGAGCTCATTGTGGACCAGAGATAAATACATGCTTAAAATGTCAACACAATGGTTGGTGAGTTCGTGGAGTTTGATAGAAAATAACTTTCTTTCAATGAATTTAAAAGGTGTATAGCGGTTGTCGAAATGAATAATAGTTCTTCATGAAATCAATAACAAGATGAGTTGAATAAAAATCCACAATTGATTCATGTATGATCTCAAGTGATCATAAGTTTCAAGTTTTTAAATGAAGATGAGCTACGTTGTTATATGCTCGAAATAAGGTGTTGGGTCAACTTTTAGGAGTAACAATATACCAAGAAATCTATGCGGTCTTTTGTAGGATTCACAATTTAGTCATATATGATAACAACTAAGATTCAAGTACATGATTCATAATCATAACACATAGTGAAAACATTAATCTAGTGTCTGAAATCTATCAGTGTAAAGTGGTGGTTACTAAATACAGCTGTATCCTAATATATATGAAATATTCATATATTCATAAAGTTATATTGCCCTAAGCCTCATGACACGCAAAACGTTAACAATTTCCGTAAAATGGCGGTGTCCCACCAGGGTTACTGATGGGTGTTTATAGCCCTCATGTTAATAGGTGATTTGCCAATTCTTATTTTTCTCAAATATAGTGCATCGCGACTAAATACGACTAACCATATAGGCATTCCGTCCAAATATTTAGTGGGATAGGTCGTCAGCCTCTAACAGGTTTCGAATCTGTTCACTATATTCGCGCTCACCGCAGTGATTAATGGCTCATGATCAAGGGACTTTATGGAAATAAAGTAAACTTAGGCAATATAGGGTTCAGGGGTTCATAAAATATACGTATTCTGGTCTTGGCAATTATTTCCAGTGAATTGTAGAAATATCATAGTAAAGTAACAGTACATCCATTTGTTATATGAATGCCTACAATGAGTCTTAGTATCATGTTATACCAAGTAGTTTAAAAATGTTATCTTCCAAGTTCCGTGTTTAAGCTAAGCAAGCAGTTTGTACATACAACGAACATATATTTCTCTCAAAGGTGATTCAAACATGTAAAGCATAGTGGATGATTTTGAGTAAATCATGAGAGTTTTATATAAGTAACTTAAAACAGTTAAAGCATGTATCTCCCCCGAAAGAGTTATTAAAAATAAGTGTTAAAAGTAGGGGCCACGACTCACCTGGAGCGTTTCTGACAAGATAGAATTTATAAGATCTAGGGAAACGATCACGGAAACGTCTTTGATACGAAACCTGAATATAAGGGAAGTCTAAGATTCTGACTTACTACTAACAGTGAGTGTGATGTGAGAAATCGTATAACGATTTGATCGGTGATATGAGTGTGATATGCTTAAAATGCCTCAAGTTAAAAATATAATATATCTATAATATTATCTTAATTCTTATTTCAATCGACCCAAAATATTACTTTCTCAAAATATGCTGAAATAATATGCAAGTGAAGTTACTAAATTTCTAATAATGAAACTTCAAATAATGCATAACTTAAAATGTAAAATGCATATGAAGTGAAGGGTGCAAAATGAAAAATAAACTAAGAATGTCAAGTGAAATTAAATAGGTCCTTGTCCTTTTTAGATTTTATACTTTTTAGTCTAACTGCGATTGCGTTACGTCGTTATCTTCGGTTAAGTCCAAAGTCCACAATAGTCCAAATCTTGTCCATATGTCCATATAAGGCTTGAAGTCCAAAGGTATGTCAATTTAAGTCCTCTATGAACTGTTTTCACAGCTTCAGACCATCAGTTTCATAATTTGGCAGTTTTGGTCCCTCTAGTTAGATCGCGTTACATTTTTAGTCCAAAAGTGATAAAATTGTAAGGAAAAAGGTGGCGACTTTTTATAAGTTACTTTTAAGATTATTAAAGCTTATTTCACTAGCTTATTCGGTTGTTTGCTTATTTTTACTACTAATGGGCCCTTAACGAGCCAAAACACTAAGCCCATTAATGAGTTTGTATTTGTACGTTTGGGGGGTGAGTTGGGTATGTCAAAAGTCTATTTTTAATTCCTCATTTCATGTATTTAAGTGCCAAAAAGGTCGGCTTATTTATGACTTACAAAACAGTGCAGTGGGTTATAAACCCACTTCGCTAGTTTTTGACTGTTTTAAAAAAATGGTTTGTGCGAATTGCTTGAGCTGTTTTAGAGGGTCGTATCTCAGTTATTTTTACGTGATGTTTAAACGAAAATGGTAGCTAGTTGGGAGTTTTATTGGGTCGTGTAAAAATGGGATATTATCCTTCGTTCAAATCGCGAGTTAATGTGGGATTTAATAGGTGACTTGGGCTGTTTTTAATAAGTGAAATTCTTTGTAAAAATTCTAAGGGTCCTCGAGTTTGCATGGTATGTAATATAAAGGGTTTATATGTTCGGTTAGTGCATGCAATGCATTGCTATCGTGTGAGTAGTGTGAGAGATGTGAGTGACAACTTCTAAACGCTCCAAGATGAAGGTTCGACATATATTGGGTTCGCATAAAATAACGAGTATATCTAGTGACATTATATATAATCGATTGAAATGAAGGGTCAATGCATGATGAGATATTTTAAATGTAAAAGTGAGTTGCGAGATGACTATTAAGACTCCACAAAAGTGGGTTCGACAGTGTTCGTGGTTCCACATAGACTACTGTGATTTCAAAATAATAAAATGTTATACGTTAGAGTAAAAATGATGCATGATAGTGTCGTGATACTTTAACGTGCAGTAGTGGGTAGTGCGATTTCTAACATCGTTCATAATGAGGGTTACATATATGTGGGTTTCATGCATTTCACTCATGCAATATAAACGTATGATGCATTCGAATATAAAGGAAATAGAATATGCATGCATGTGTGGGTTTGTGTACGTGAGAATGGAAGCAAGAAGGAGTATAATTAATTACCACACCCTCTAGAGGTGGTGAAGAAACCGTGGAAGTCGAATGGAAGCGCACAAATGAAGGCAGTAGCTTGCTAGCGAGCTCGATAGGTGTTTAGTTCTTTACTCGACTTGTTCTTCTAAAGGGAGATAGATGTTTCTGGGTTTGTAAGTTGTCTTGTGAGAGTGAAATGAGTGAATGCTAGGTAGTGCAAGTGGCTAGAAGGAGTAGGATTTTATAGAGAAATAATTTACACGTTTTCTATTGACTCTTGACTTCACCAATGATTGATGGTTACTGTAGTTTGAGGGACACATATGCACATTTCACTGACACTATGAGATATTTGTTAGGTATGGTAACATGGGAATTCTTATTTTGAGTTGTGGTAGTGTGTATGTACACGTTTTGTATATTAGTGTGCTCAAAATTGGAACTAGCGAGCTTAACATACCCACTGTTGTCCTATCCCTTTTCTAAACACTCTTTTATGTTAAAACAAGTATTAATGAGACGTAGAAACAATCGGGTTTTAATAAAATCGAGTTTTGGAGGTTTTGTTTATACGTATGGGTAGTTTTGGGACGAACAAATGGGTCTTCAAAGTATTAGAAATACTTGTTGTCTAATTCTGAAAATTGGCACATATATTGTTTGGTGGGTGGTGAGTAAGATGGTGTAAAAATATTCGTATGTTGTGTTTAAGAAATGAGAAATCGTGTCGCGTTTTTAGAGGTGTTTGGCTGGTCGGCTTATATGAAATAACATAAGAGAAGTGAATTTGAGAGTTGGGCTGGACGTGTGAAAGTTTGGGTGGTGATGGGCCTGGAAATAATTCAAGGGTCCGGTTGGGTTGTAACTTAAATAAATTTGGTGTGTGAAATGAAATATGTTTTGTATAAGTACATGTAGTTAGTGAAATATAAATGTGATTAACGTATCAAGTTATAGGTTTAATAGTTTTAACTATATCGAGTAATTTGTGTAGTATAAATTTAGTGTAGATGGAGTTTTTGTGAATCACCGAGTCCCGAGGTACGTGTTGTCATTTAATATATGTTGTTAAAACGTAATGTGGTAATGATAACAATAAAAGAAAATTTTAAATTTCCCCGTAAAAATGGGTTTTGTTAAACGGTAACTCGAGGTTATTATTAATTAACAAGGATTATCATAATGGATTTTTTTTGTGGAATCCTACAGTATCTACCCCTAAATTTTGAACTTCGTCCCGAAGTTCAGTCCGTGATAGGTGTTGAATATTGTGATGTTCTGAGGTGATAGCTTTATGGAAGATGTTGTCGATAGATTTCTTATTTGAATATCAAAGAGGCGAGATTCCAACTAGGTTTATTCGTACTAGACGAAATAAATTCGAATGTTTGGTTAACAATTTAATTCTTAGGCTGCGAATAGCGAAAATAACGGTCGAGAGTAGGAAGTATTTAACACTTAATGTTTAGTGTTCTAACGGTCGAGACTAGTGGATTTTTAATGGTAGCGATTTGAAATTTAATGATCGTGAATAGTAAAATAACGGCTAATTTCTCCACTTATATTCCCTATTTAAACCCTATCTACCTTTTTCCTTTTTCACCTTTTCGCTCCGCCCTTTTCATTCATCTTCTTCCCCAAAGGTATGCCGCCGATCGCCATTGTTGTTGCCTCCGTATACATTGTTCTAGTTGCCGCTTATCTGGCCTTCTTCCCCGATGAAAACTCCGATTACTTCATCGCATCTCTGGTGTTCATCGTACCTCTCACAGTTTTAGCGATTAACGTGGACAAGCTGTTGGGGTGAGGATTTCGAGTTAGTGTGATTAGAATGTAGCTTTGTTGTGTGTCGATGTAACCTTTAATGAATGTGGAATAAAATCTCGTTTATGTTTAGTTATAAGTCTCGATACAGCTTTTAATATTTTGTTGTATTTATGACGCAGAATAATCAAGGTGCTTCATCCTATGGTGGCTCTTGCTATTGCTGGGTTGGTGGGGGTTGTTGTTTCTATGGCAGGCCAACCTATTGAAGATTATATGCCTTATATTGTGTTTATTGTACTATTAGCACTTCTGATGTTAATCATTTCTCTATGTATTAACTTCCATGGTTTTTAATGAAATTTATGTTATTTGTGCTTTCCACATATTGTTGTGAATTTTTAAAGTTTCTACATTCGTATTTTTTTTTTCTCAACTTCGTATGAGAAAATAATGGTTAATGGGTGTAGATCTGACTGGGGTTGGGTAAAAGTGAGGTTTATGAATAAATTATTTTGTCTCGAGATTCTGTTTTTGGAATGAAAATTGTTATTCCATCGTGTTTTGAAAATAAACATGATTCATAATTTTTGAAAATCACAAATTTATGGGGTAGCCTACTCGTCAAACAAAGAGTTTGTAAGTAATAGATTTTTTTTTTTAACAATGAGGGTTTCGGATGAGAACTTGATGAATGTAAAGATAGTTGTTGAAATTTAGCTTTTGTAAAGAAAAACTTGTTAGATAAAGTTTTTAGTGACAACCTAGAATTGGTTCCAAGTTTTTTTTTTTTTTTTTTTTTAATAACCAAGGGTGCGTTAGGTTACTGTAGCCATGGGCTGAGGCCCAAACGTTTCAAGGGTAAGTTTGGTTTGGCGAATATGAAATGTTGAACACACGTTCCATGACATATATAGTTACGAGGTAGTTTCGAGATCATCGAACTCTCGTATAATGCCTGAGAGTTTTGAGAGGGCGTTAGGAGGTTCACAATTTCCTAGAGATTGAGGAGTCAAATCGTACAGAAAGTGTTATTCATACGTAGTGCGTTCATGATTTTTAAGTCATGGTGTGGCGTGTTTAACGCGATTTGTTCCTGCCTCTTGCGTTGAAATGCGAAAGTCAAAGTAGAATTTTTACCATGTATTCTAGAACTAGTTGCTAGTTTTAATAGACACAATATTTTGAAAGTTTTACCGTTCGAATACAAACGGTTATATTTAAAATAATTGAAAAATATTTTTCAAACCCTTATAAATACCATTGGCATGCTTGTGTTATCCATACACACATAATCAATGGCTTGTAAACTACCACATACCGCTGAACAATTTCAATTGTTTATCAAAGCAGAAACTGAGGGTAGTGACGTGGATCGTCAAAATGCTATTGTGAAGGTCATCCTGCAGTTTGAGGCTATGAAACAACTGAAACGACGACTTAGAGAAAGCTACGCCATGTGCACAGACATTTCAGATGGTAGGAAGTATGTGATCGACACGTTTTTGTATGAAGAATATTGTAAGGATTCTGCTGTCATCGAATCGCTATGGGCTTGTGTTCATTAGATAGATGGCCAGATTTCCAACAAGGTCCGTTGGAGTCTTGAAGAGAATGTTGAAGCTGCTAGGGTTGAACATCAACAACAACAACAACAACAACAACAACAACAAAATCCACCACCACTACAACAACAACAACAACCACAACTACAACAAGGTGCATCAAGTTCATCTACCCCAAGGGTGGTTGTGCAACAACAACATTTGCCCCATCTGGATCACTTTCAGCCAAGTTTTGAGGAAAATGTGGCAGTTGATGATGGTGGTTGGACTTCTGACATAGAGCGGAATCTGAGCAGGTTGGAAGCTCAATGGGAAGAAGAGAAGTTGGCGAGCTTTGATCCTTATGATGACGGTTATCATTCCAACAATTCTCAGACCTGGGATCATCCGGACTACCTTTGAAGTCTATGTTTATGTTCATGTGATGTTTTAATCCAGTATCGTTTGTAATGTTTAAGTATTTCTGTCAAGTTTATTTGAATAATATGGTGTTTGAATTTAATTGAGATTACTGTAGAATTTACAGTGCCTGAGATTGAAATATAGGGATCACTGTATCACTTACAGTGTCCAAGAAAAGTAGAGGCCACTGTATTTACTCACAATGTCTGCTAAGAAAATAGAGACCACTAGAGTTTTGTGATAAATTCAAAGTGGTAAGACGTAAGGTTACGAAGAGATTTTGAGACCATTGTACATACAATGTCTGGGGGTTTAGAGGAAGCATCATGAAATTCACAACGTTAGAGGAATGAATAGGACCATTGTGTAGTTCATAGTGTCTTAATAGTGGATGAATTTATTGTAATTCCATGTGAAATTTGCTATTTCCCAATTAACACAACTTGGAAAAAATTTCCTTTGGAATAACTATTGTTATTCTTTTATGAAATTTCACATGGTTTCCAATTACCAGGATCTGTGCGGGTAACCTACCTGTTAAACCAAAGAGTTTTGTTGATAACAGATTCTTACACACAGATATTTGAATAAGGATTCGGTGTATGTAGAGAAAGTTGCTGAATCCCAGATTTTAGGTGATGAGAAATCTTGTTTGTCCTTGTGTGAGGAATAGTTAATGCAAGTGGTTAGAATAGTAAGAGATAGTATTACGATAAGAGTGTTGCTTTGAACCCGTATAGTAACATCATGTATTAATGTTTTATTGTATTAATAACTTGTGTATTCTTGTTGTACAGGATATTCGAGGTGTTGAACTCAGTCGTGGTTCTTGTTCTTGCTGGTGTAGTGGTGTTTTTCATTGGTATAGCGGGTCAATCGATTGGTGATGTTATGCCTTTCTTAGTGATATTCGTAATGTTAGCATTACCAACGCTAATTATATCATTATGTATCAATATTTATGGTTTCTAATGAGAGTTATGCCGTGTGTTTGATGAATTTTTGTGGTTATTGGTTTCTTACTAGTGCCCTTACAGATAAAAACAAGCACACTTATTTATAATTCGTTATTTACATAGAGAGGCGTCCCAAACAATGTAAATGAGGAAATATAAACTTATGGTTCAGCACTTTACAATTTCTTTATTTAAATAAAAGGCATCCCAATCATTCAAATAAAGACATTGTAAACCATCCTACTTAAGAATTTCTGGTTTAACACTCGTACTAATCCACACAATAATCCATGCGCGGATTTTCCGGAAATACAGAAAAAAAATATTTCACACGCATCTATAAAGATATGAGTAAGATAATCAAGGGTAGTTGGTACGGTACTCTAAATAGTTGGTGAGTATATATATATATCAATATATTATAGTGTTGGTGTAGCAAAACTATCTAGAAGTCACATAAGCGTCTGGCGGATGGTAAGCACGGAGAGCGAAAGGCTATAAAATGTTTTGTTTGTAAAAGTAGTTATAGTTCGGACCTCATTTAGACCCGTTTCTCTATAACTGTAGCTCTGATACCAATCTGTAACACCCCCAATTTCGTAATATGCAGCGGAATTTAAATTGGGTGTTACTTCATGGCACAACAGTTGAATAGTAGAAAACGATCACCAATTTGGTCGTTTTAAAAGATTTATCATTCGAATATCAGAGTTTACAAAGTAAGGTCCCCGTGGTTTCAAAGTTTATTAAATAGGTTTTCGAATGATATTTATAGCCTTCATAAGTATTCGTGCTTCTCCGTGCCATCCGAGCTCATTGTGGACCTGAGATAAATACATGCTTAAAACGTCAACACAATGGTTGGTGAGTTCGTGGAGTTTGATAGAAAATAACTTTCTTTCAATGAATTTAAAAGGTGTATAGCGGTTGTCGAAATGAATAATAGTTCTTCATGAAATCAATAACAAGATGAGTTGAATAAAAATCCACAATTGATTCATGTATGATCTCAAGTGATCATAAGTTTCAAGTTTTTAAATGAAGATGAGCTACGTTGTTATATGCTCGAAATAAGGTGTTGGGTCAACTTTTAGGAGTAACAATATACCAAGAAATCTATGCGGTCTTTTGTAGGATTCACAATTTAGTCATATATGATAACAACTAAGATTCAAGTACATGATTCATAATCATAACACATAGTGAAAACATTAATCTAGTGTCTGAAATCTATCAGTGTAAAGTGGTGGTTACTAAATACAGCTGTATCCTAATATATATGAAACATTCATATATTCATAAAGTTATATTGCCCTAAGCCTCATGACACGCAAAACGTTAACAATTTCCGTAAAACGGCGGTGTCCCACCAGGGTTACTGATGGGTGTTTATAGCCCTCATGTTAATAGGTGATTTGCCAATTCCTATTTTTCTCAAATATAGTGCATCGCGACTAAATACGACTAACCATATAGGCATTCCGTCCAAGTATTTAGTGGGATAGGTCGTCAGCCTCTAACAGGTTTCGAATCTGTTCACTATATTCGCGCTCACCGCAGTGATTAATGGCTCATGATCAAGGGACTTTATGGCAATAAAGTAAACTTAGGCAATATAGGGTTCAGGGGTTCATAAAATATACGTATTCTGGTCTTGGCAATTATTTCCAGTGAAATGTAGAAATATCATAGTAAAGTAACAGTACATCCATTTGTTATATGAATGCCTACAATGAGTCTTAGTATCATGTTATACCAAGTAGTTTAAAAATGTTATCTTCCAAGTTCCGTGTTTAAGCTAAGCAAGCAGTTTGTACATACAACGAACATATATTTCTCTCAAAGGTGATTCAAACATGTAAAGCATAGTGGATGATTTTGAGTAAATCATGAGAGTTTTATATAAGTAACTTAAAACAGTTAAAGCATGTATCTCCCCCAAAAGAGTTATTAAAAATAAGTGTTAAAAGTAGGGGCCACGACTCACCTGGAGCGTTTCTGACAAGATAGAATTTATAAGATCTAGGGAAACGATCATGGAAACATCTTTGATACGAAACCTGAATATAAGGGAAGTCTAAGATTCTGACTTACTACTAACAGTGAGTGTGATGTGAGAAATCGTATAACGATTTGATCGGTGATATGAGTGTGATATGCTTAAAATGCCTCAAGTTAAAAATATAATATATCTATAATATTATCTTAATTCTTATTTCAATCGACCCAAAATATTACTTTCTCAAAATATGCTGAAATAATGTGCAAGTGAAGTTACTAAATTTCTAATAACGAAACTCCAAATAATGCATAACTTAAAATGTAAAATGCATATGAAGTGAAGGGTGCAAAATGAAAAATAAACTAAGAATGTCAAGTGAAATTAAATAGGTCCTTGTCCTTTTCAGATTTTATACTTTTTAGTCTAACTGCGATTGCGTTACGTCGTTAGTCTTCGGTTAAGTCCAAAGTCTACAATAGTCCAAATCTTGTCCATATGTCCATATAAGGCTTGAAGTCCAAAGGTATGTCAATTTAAGTCCTCTATGAACTGTTTTCACAGCTTCAGACCATCAGTTTCATAATTTGGCAGTTTTGGTCCCTCTAGTTAGATCGCGTTACATTTTTAGTCCAAAAGTGATAAAATTGTAAGGAAAAAGGTGGCGACTTTTTATAAGTTACTTTTAAGATTATTAAAGCTTATTTCACTAGCTTATTCGGTTGTTTGCTTATTTTTACTACTAATGGGCCCTTAACGAGCCAAAACACTAAGCCCATTAATGAGTTTGTATTTGTACGTTTGGGGGGTGAGTTGGGTATGTCAAAAGTCTATTTTTAATTCCTCATTTCATGTATTTAAGTGCCAAAAAGGTCGGCTTATTTATGACTTACAAAACAGTGCAGTGGGTTATAAACCCATTTCGCTAGTTTTTTACCGTTTTAAAAAAATGGTTTGTGCGAATTGCTTGAGCTGTTTTAGAGGGTCGTATCTCAGTTATTTTTACGTGATGTTTAAACGAAAATGGTAGCTAGTTGGGAGTTTTATTGGGTCGTGTAAAAATGGGACATTATCCTTCGTTCAAATCGCGAGTTAATGTGGGATTTAATAGGTGACTTGGGCTGTTTTTAATAAGTGAAATTCTTAGTAAAAATTCTAAGGGTCCTCGAGTTTGCATGGTATGTGTAATATAAAGGGTTTATATGTTCGGTTAGTGCATGCAATGCATTGCTATCGTGTGAGTAGTGTGAGAGATGTGAGTGACAACTTCTAAACGCTCCAAGATGAAGGTTCGACATATACTGGGTTCGCATAAAATAACGAGTATATCTAAGTGACATTATATATAATCGATTGAAATGAAGGTTCAATGCATGATGAGATATTTTAAATGTAAAAGTGAGTTGCGAGATGACTATTAAGACTCCACAAAAGTGGGTTCGACAGTGTTCGTGGTTCCACATAGACTACTGTGATTTCAAAATAATAAAATGTTATACGTTAGAGTAAAAATGATGCATGATAGTGTCGTGATACTTTAACGTGCAGTAGTGGGTAGTGCGATTTCTAACATCGTTCATAATGAGGGTTACATATATGTGGGTTTCATGCATTTCACTCATGCAATATAAACGTATGATGCATTCGAATATAAAGGAAATAGAATATGCATGCATGTGTGGGTTTGTGTACGTGAGAATGGAAGCAAGAAGGAGTATAATTAATTACCACACCCTCTAGAGGTGGTGAAGAAACCGTGGAAGTCGAATGGAAGCGCACAAATGAAGGCAGTAGCTTGCTAGCGAGCTCGATAGGTGTTTAGTTCTTTACTCGACTTGTTCTTCTAAAGGGAGATAGATGTTTCTGGGTTTGTAAGTTGTCTTGTGAGAGTGAAATGAGTGAATGCTAGGTAGTGCAAGTGGCTAGAAGGAGTAGGATTTTATAGAGAAATAATTTACACGTTTTCTATTGACTCTTGACTTCACCAATGATTGATGGTTACTGTAGTTTGAGGGACACATATGCACATTTCACTGACACTATGAGATATTTGTTAGGTATGGTAACATGGGAATTCTTATTTTGAGTTGTGGTAGTGTGTATGTACACGTTTTGTATATTAGTGTGCTCAAAATTGGAACTAGCGAGCTTAACATACCCACTGTTGTCCTATCCCTTTTCTAAACACTCTTTTATGTTAAAACAAGTATTAATGAGACGTAGAAACAATCGGGTTTTAATAAAATCGAGTTTTGGAGGTTTTGTTTATACGTATGGGTAGTTTTGGGACGAACAAATGGGTCTTCAAAGTATTAGAAATACTTGTTGTCTAATTCTGAAAATTGGCACATATATTGTTTGGTGGGTGGTGAGTAAGATGGTGTAAAAATATTCGTATGTTGTGTTTAAGAAATGAGAAATCGTGTCGCGTTTTTAGAGGTGTTTGGCTGGTCGGCTTATATGAAATAACATAAGAGAAGTGAATTTGAGAGTTGGGCTGGACGTGTGAAAGTTTGGGTGGTGATGGGCCTGGAAATAATTCAAGGGTCCGGTTGGGTTGTAACTTAAATAAATTTGGTGTGTGAAATGAAATATGTTTTGTATAAGTACATGTAGTTAGTGAAATATAAATGTGATTAACGTATCAAGTTATAGGTTTAATAGTTTTAACTATAACGAGTAATTTGTGTAGTATAAATTTAGTGTAGATGGAGTTTTTGTGAATCACCGAGTCCCGAGGTACGTGTTGTCATTTAATATATGTTGTTAAAACGTAATGTGGTAATGATAACAATAAAAGAAAATTTTAAATTTCCCCGTAAAAATGGGTTTTGTTAAACGGTAACTCGAGGTTATTATTAATTAACAAGGATTATCATAATGGATTTTTTTGTGGAATCCTACAGTATCTACCCCTAAATTTTGAACTTTGTCCCGAAGTTCAGTCCGTGATAGGTATTGAAAAATGTGGTGTTCTGAGGTGATAGCTTTATGGAAGATGTTGTCGAGAGATTTCTTATTTGAATATCAAAGAGGCGAGATTCCAACTAGGTTTATTCGTACTAGACGAAATAAATTCGAATGTTTGGTTAACAATTTAATTCATAGGCTACGAATAGCGAAAATAACGGTCGAGAGTAGGAAGTATTTAACACTTAATGTTTAGTGTTCTAACGGTCGAGACTAGTGGATTTTTAATGGTAGCGATTTGAAATTTAATGATCGTGAATAGTAAAATAACGGCTAATTTCTCCACTTATATTCCCTATTTAAACCCTATCTACCTTTTTCCTTTTTCACCTTTTCGCTCCGCCCTTTTCATTCATCTTCTTCCCCAAAGGTATGCCGCCGATCGCCATTGTTGTTGCCTCCGTATACATTGTTCTAGTTGCCGCTTATCTGGCCTTCTTCCCCGATGAAAACTCCGATTACTTCATCGCATCTCTGGTGTTCATCGTACCTCTCACAGTTTTAGCGATTAACGTGGACAAGCTGTTGGGGTGAGGATCTCGAGTTAGTGTGGTTAGAATGTAGCTTTGTTGTGTGTCGATGTAACCTTTAATGAATGTGGAATAAAATCTCGTTTATGTTTAGTTATAAGTCTCGATACAGCTTTTAATATTTTGTTGTATTTATGACGCAGAATAATCAAGGTGCTTCATCCTATGGTGGCTCTTGCTATTGCTGGGTTGGTGGGGGTTGTTGTTTCTATGGCAGGCCAACCTATTGAAGATTATATGCCTTATATTGTGTTTATTGTACTATTAGCACTTCTGATGTTAATCATTTCTCTATGTATTAACTTCCATGGTTTTTAATGAAATTTATGTTATTTGTGCTTTCCACATATTGTTGTGAATTTTTAAAGTTTCTACATTCGTATTTTTTTTTTCTCAACTTCGTATGAGAAAATAATGGGTAATGGGTGTAGATCTGACTGGGGTTGGGTAAAAGTGAGGTTTATGAATAAATTATTTTGTCTCGAGATTCTGTTTTTGGAATGAAAATTGTTATTCCATCGTGTTTTGAAAATAAACATGATTCATAATTTTTGAAAATCACAAATTTATGGGGTAGCCTACTCGTCAAACAAAGAGTTTGTAAGTAATAGATTTTTTTTTTTTAACAATGAGGGTTTCGGATGAGAACTTGATGAATGTAAAGATAGTTGTTGAAATTTAGCTTTTGTAAAGAAAAACTTGTTAGATAAAGTTTTTAGTGACAACCTAGAATTGGTTCCAAGTTTTTTTTTTTTTTTTTTTTTTAATAACCAAGGGTGCGTTAGGTTACTGTAGCCATGGGCTGAGGCCCAAACGTTTCAAGGGTAAGTTTGGTTTGGCGAATATGAAATGTTGAACACACGTTCCATGACATATATAGTTACGAGGTAGTTTCGAGATCATCGAACTCTCGTATAATGCCTGAGAGTTTTGAGAGGGCGTTAGGAGGTTCACAATTTCCTAGAGATTGAGGAGTCAAATCGTACAGAAAGTGTTATTCATACGTGGTGCGTTCATGATTTTTAAGTCATGGTGTGGCGTGTTTAACGCGATTTGTTCCTGCCTCTTGCGTTGAAATGCGAAAGTCAAAGTAGAATTTTTACCACGTATTCTAGAACTAGTTGCTAGTTTTAATAGACACAATATTTTGAAAGTTTTACCGTTCGAATACAAACGGTTATATTTAAAATAATTGAAAAATATTTTTCAAACCCTTATAAATACCATTGGCATGCTTGTGTTATCCATACACACATAATCAATGGCTTGTAAACTACCACATACCGCTGAACAATTTCAATTGTTTATCAAGGCAGAAACTGAGGGTAGTGACGTGGATCGTCAAAATGCTATTGTGAAGGTCATCCTGCAGTTTGAGGCTATGAAACAACTGAAACGACGACTTAGAGAAAGCTACGCCATGTGCACAGACATTTCAGATGATAGGAAGTATGTGATCGACACGTTTTTGTATGATGAATATTGTAAGGATTCTGCTGTCATCGAATCGCTATGGGCTTGTGTTCATTAGATAGATGGCCAGATTTCCAACAAGGTCCGTTGGAGTCTTGAAGAGAATGTTGAAGCTGCTAGGGTTGAACATCAACAACAACAACAACAACAACAACAACAAAATCCACCACCACTACAACAACAACAACAACCACAACTACAACAAGGTGCATCAAGTTCATCTACCCCAAGGGTGGTTGTGCAACAACAACATTTGCCCCATCTGGATCACTTTCAGCCAAGTTTTGAGGAAAATGTGGCAGTTGATGATGGTGGTTGGACTTCTGACATAGAGCGGAATCTGAGCAGGTTGGAAGCTCAATGGGAAGAAGAGAAGTTGGCGAGCTTTGATCCTTATGATGACGGTTATCATTCCAACAATTCTCAGACCTGGGATCATCCGGACTACCTTTGAAGTCTATGTTTATGTTCATGTGATGTTTTAATCCAGTATCGTTTGTAATGTTTAAGTATTTCTGTCAAGTTTATTTGAATAATATGGTGTTTGAATTTAATTGAGATTACTGTAGAATTTACAGTGCCTGAGATTGAAATATAGGGATCACTGTATCACTTACAGTGTCCAAGAAAAGTAGAGGCCACTGTATTTACTCACAATGTCTGCTAAGAAAATAGAGACCACTAGAGTTTTGTGATAAATTCAAAGTGGTAAGACGTAAGGTTACGAAGAGATTTTGAGACCATTGTACATACAATGTCTGGGGGTTTAGAGGAAGCATCATGAAATTCACAACGTTAGAGGAATGAATAGGACCATTGTGTAGTTCATAGTGTCTTAATAGTGGATGAATTTATTGTAATTCCATGTGAAATTTGCTATTTCCCAATTAACACAACTTGGAAAAAATTTCCTTTGGAATAACTATTGTTATTCTTTTATGAAATTTCACATGGTTTCCAATTACCAGGATCTGTGCGGGTAACCTACCTGTTAAACCAAAGAGTTTTGTTGATAACAGATTCTTACACACAGATATTTGAATAAGGATTCGGTGTATGTAGAGAAAGTTGCTGAATCCCAGATTTTAGGTGATGAGAAATCTTGTTTGTCCTTGTGTGAGGAATAGTTAATGCAAGTGGTTAGAATAGTAAGAGATAGTATTACGATAAGAGTGTTGCTTTGAACCCGTATAGTAACATCATGTATTAATGTTTTATTGTATTAATAACTTGTGTATTCTTGTTGTACAGGATATTCGAGGTGTTGAACTCAGTCGTGGTTCTTGTTCTTGCTGGTGTAGTGGTGTTTTTCATTGGTATAGCGGGTCAATCGATTGGTGATGTTATGCCTTTCTTAGTGATATTCGTAATGTTAGCATTACCAACGCTAATTATATCATTATGTATCAATATTTATGGTTTCTAATGAGAGTTATGCCGTGTGTTTGATGAATTTTTGTGGTTATTGGTTTCTTACTAGTGCCCTTACAGATAAAAATAAGCACACTTATTTATAATTCGTTATTTACATAGAGAGGCATCCCAAACAATGTAAATGAGGAAATATAAACTTATGGTTCAGCACTTTACAATTTCTTTATTTAAATAAAAGGCATCCCAATCATTCAAATAAAGACATTGTAAACCATCCTACTTAAGAATTTCTGGTTTAACACTCGTACTAATCCACACAATAATCCATGCGCGGATTTTCCGGAAATACAGAAAAAAAATATTTCACACGCATCTATAAAGATATGAGTAAGATAATCAAGGGTAGTTGGTACGGTACTCTAAATAGTTGGTGAGTATATATATATATATCAATATATTATAGTGTTGGTGTAGCAAAACTATCTAGAAGTCACATAAGCGTCTGGCGGATGGTAAGCACGGAGAGCGAAAGGCTATAAAATGTTTTGTTTGTAAAAGTAGTTATAGTTCGGACCTCATTTAGACCCGTTTCTCTATAACTGTAGCTCTGATACCAATCTGTAACACCCCCAATTTCGTAATATGCAGCGGAATTTAAATTGGGTGTTACTTCATGGCACAACAGTTGAATAGTAGAAAACGATCACCAATTTGGTCGTTTTAAAAGATTTATCATTCGAATATCAGAGTTTACAAAGTAAGGTCCCCGTGGTTTCAAAGTTTATTAAATAGGTTTTTGAATGATATTTTTAGCCTTCATAAGTATTCGTGCTTCTCCGTGCCATCCGAGCTCATTGTGGACCTGAGATAAATACATGCTTAAAATGTCAACACAATGGTTGGTGAGTTCGTGGAGTTTGATAGAAAATAACTTTCTTTCAATGAATTTAAAAGGTGTATAGCGGTTGTCGAAATGAATAATAGTTCTTCATGAAATCAATAACAAGATGAGTTGAATAAAAATCCACAATTGATTCATGTATGATCTCAAGTGATCATAAGTTTCAAGTTTTTAAATGAAGATGAGCTACGTTGTTATATGCTCGAAATAAGGTGTTGGGTCAACTTTTAGGAGTAACAATATACCAAGAAATCTATGCGGTCTTTTGTAGGATTCACAATTTAGTCATATATGATAACAACTAAGATTCAAGTACATGATTCATAATCATAACACATAGTGAAAACATTAATCTAGTGTCTGAAATCTATCAGTGTAAAGTGGTGGTTACTAAATACAGCTGTATCCTAATATATATGAAACATTCATATATTCATAAAGTTATATTGCCCTAAGCCTCATGACACGCAAAACGTTAACAATTTCCGTAAAACGGCGGTGTCCCACCAGGGTTACTGATGGGTGTTTATAGCCCTCATGTTAATAGGTGATTTGCCAATTCCTATTTTTCTCAAATATAGTGCATCGCGACTAAATACGACTAACCATATAGGCATTCCGTCCAAGTATTTAGTGGGATAGGTCGTCAGCCTCTAACAGGTTTCGAATCTGTTCACTATATTCGCGCTCACCGCAGTGATTAATGGCTCATGATCAAGGGACTTTATGGCAATAAAGTAAACTTAGGCAATATAGGGTTCAGGGGTTCATAAAATATACGTATTCTGGTCTTGGCAATTATTTCCAGTGAAATGTAGAAATATCATAGTAAAGTAACAGTACATCCATTTGTTATATGAATGCCTACAATGAGTCTTAGTATCATGTTATACCAAGTAGTTTAAAAATGTTATCTTCCAAGTTCCGTGTTTAAGCTAAGCAAGCAGTTTGTACATACAACGAACATATATTTCTCTCAAAGGTGATTCAAACATGTAAAGCATAGTGGATGATTTTGAGTAAATCATGAGAGTTTTATATAAGTAACTTAAAACAGTTAAAGCATGTATCTCCCCCAAAAGAGTTATTAAAAATAAGTGTTAAAAGTAGGGGCCACGACTCACCTGGAGCGTTTCTGACAAGATAGAATTTATAAGATCTAGGGAAACGATCATGGAAACATCTTTGATACGAAACCTGAATATAAGGGAAGTCTAAGATTCTGACTTACTACTAACAGTGAGTGTGATGTGAGAAATCGTATAACGATTTGATCGGTGATATGAGTGTGATATGCTTAAAATGCCTCAAGTTAAAAATATAATATATCTATAATATTATCTTAATTCTTATTTCAATCGACCCAAAATATTACTTTCTCAAAATATGCTGAAATAATGTGCAAGTGAAGTTACTAAATTTCTAATAACGAAACTCCAAATAATGCATAACTTAAAATGTAAAATGCATATGAAGTGAAGGGTGCAAAATGAAAAATAAACTAAGAATGTCAAGTGAAATTAAATAGGTCCTTTTCCTTTTCAGATTTTATACTTTCTAGTCTAACTGCGATTGCGTTACGTCGTTAGTCTTCGGTTAAGTCCAAAGTCCACAATAGTCCAAATCTTGTCCATATGTCCATATAAGGCTTGAAGTCCAAAGGTATGTCAATTTAAGTCCTCTATGAACTGTTTTCACAGCTTCAGTCCATCAGTTTCATAATTTGGCAGTTTTGGTCCCTCTAGTTAGATCGCGTTACATTTTTAGTCCAAAAGTGATAAAATTGTAAGGAAAAAGGTGGCGACTTTTTATAAGTTACTTTTAAGATTATTTAAGCTTATTTCACTAGCTTATTCGGTTGTTTGCTTATTTTTACTACTAATGGGCCCTTAACGAGCCAAAACACTAAGCCCATTAACAAGTTTGTATTTGTACGTTTGGGGGGTGAGTTGGGTATGTCAAAAGTCTATTTTTAATTCCTCATTTCATGTATTTAAGTGCCAAAAAGGTCGGCTTATTTATGACTTACAAAACAGTGCAGTGGGTTATAAACCCACTTCGCTAGTTTTTTACTGTTTTAAAAAAAATGGTTTGTGCGAATTGCTTGAGTTGTTTTAGAGGGTCGTATCTCAGTTATTTTTACGTGATGTTTAAACGAAAATGGTAGCTAGTTGGGAGTTTTATTGGGTCGTGTAAAAATGGGACATTATCCTTCGTTCAAATCGCTAGTTAATGTGGGATTTAATAGGTGACTTGGGCTATTTTTAATAAGTGAAATTCTTAGTAAAAATTCTAAGGGTCCTCGAGTTTGCATGGTATGTGTAATATAAAGGGTTTATATGTTCGGTTAGTGCATGCAATGCATTGCTATCGTGAGAGTAGTGTGAGAGATGTGAGTGACAACTTCTAAACGCTCCAAGATGAAGGTTCGACATATACTGGGTTCGCATAAAATAACGAGTATATCTAAGTGACATTATATATAATCGATTGAAATGAAGGGTCAATGCATGATGAGATATTTTAAATGTAAAAGTGAGTTGCGAGGTGACTATTAAGACTCCACAAAAGTGGGTTCGACAGTGTTCATGGTTCCACATAGACTACTGTGATTTCAAAATAATAAAATGTTATACGTTAGAGTAAAAATGATGCATGATAGTGTCGTGATACTTTAAGGTGCAGTAGTGGGTAGTGCGATTTCTAACATCGTTCATAATGAGGGTTACATATATGTGGGTTTCATGCATTTCACTCATGCAATATAAACGTATGATGCATTCGAATATAAAGGAAATAAAATATGCATGCATGTGTGGGTTTGTGTACGTGAGAATGGAAGCAAGAAGGAGTATAGTTAATTACCACACCCTCTAGAGGTGGTGAAGAAACCGTGGAAGTCGAATGGAAGCGCACAAATGAAGACAGTAGCTTGCTAGCGAGCTCGATAGGTGTTTAGTTCTTTACTCGACTTGTTCTTCTAAAGGGAGATAGATGTTTCTGGGTTTGTAAGTTGTCTTGTGAGAGTGAAATGAGTGAATGCTAGGTAGTGCAAGTGGCTAGAAGGAGTAGGATTTTATAGAGAAATAATTTACACATTTTCTATTGACTCTTGACTTCACCAATGATTGATGGTTACTGTAGTTTGAGGGACACATATGCACATTTCACTGACACTATGAGATATTTGTTAGGTATGGTAACATGGGAATTCTTATTTTGAGTTGTGGTAGTGTGTATGTACACGTTTTGTATATTAGTGTGCTCAAAATTGGAACTAGCGAGCTTAACATACCCACTGTTGTCCTATCCCTTTTCTAAACATTCTTTTATGTTAAAACTAGTATTAATGAGACGTAGAAACAATCGGGTTTTAATACAATCGAGTTTTGGAGGTTTTGTTTATACGTATGGGTAGTTTTGGGACGAACAAATGGGTCTTCAAAGTATTAGAAATACTTGTTGTCTAATTCTGAAAATTGGGACATATATTGTTTGGTGGGTGGTGAGTAAGATGGTGTAAAAATATTCGTATGTTGTGTTTAAGAAATGAGAAATCGTGTCGCGTTTTTAGAGGTGTTTGGCTGGTCGGCTTATATGAAATAACATAAGAGAAGTGAATTTGAGAGTTGGGCTGGACGTGTGAAAGTTTGGGTGGTGATGGGCCTGGAAATAATTCAAGGGTCCGGTTGGGTTGTAACTTAAATAAATTTGGTGTGTGAAATGAAATATGTTTTGTATAAGTACATGTAGTTAGTGAAATATAAATGTGATTAACGTATCAAGTTATAGGTTTAATAGTTTTAACTATAACGAGTAATTTGTGTAGTATAAATTTAGTGTAGATGGAGTTTTTGTGAATCACCGAGTCCCGAGGTACGTGTTGTCATTTAATATATGTTGTTAAAACGTAATGTGGTAATGATAACAATAAAAGAAAATTTTAAATTTTCTCGTAAAAATGGGTTTTGTTAAACGGTAATTCGAGGTTATTATTAATTAACAAGGATTATCATAATGGATTTTTTTGTGGAATCCTACAGTATCTACCCCTAAATTTTGAACTTCGTCCCGAAGTTCAGTCCGTGATAGGTGTTGAATAATGTGGTGTTCTGAGGTGAGAGCTTTATGGAAGATGTTGTCGAGAGATTTCTTATTTGAATATCAAAGAGGCGAGATTCCAACTAGATTTATTCGTACTAGACGAAATAAATTCGAATGTTTGGTCAACAATTTAATTCATAGGCTGCGAATAGTGAAAATAACGGTCGAGAGTAGGAAGTATTTAACACTTAATGTTTAGTGTTCTAACGGTCGAGACTAGTGGATTTTTAATGGTAGTGATTTAAAATTTAATGATCGTGAATAGTAAAATAACGGCTAATTTCTCCACTTATATTCCCTATTTAAACCCTATCAACCTTTTTCCTTTTTCACCTTTTCGCTCCGCCCTTTTCATTCATCTTCTTCCCCAAAGGTATGCCGCCGATCGCCATTGTTGTTGCCTCCGTATACATTGTTCTAGTTGCCGCTTATCTGGCCTTCTTCCCCGATGAAAACTCCGATTACTTCATCGCATCTCTGGTGTTCATCGTACCTCTCACAGTTTTAGTGATTAACGTGGACAAGCTGTTGGGGTGAGGATTTCGAGCTAGTGTGATTAGAATGTAGTTTTGTTGTGTGTCGATGTAACCTTTAATGAATGTGGAATAAAATCTCGTTTATGTTTAGTTATAAGTCTCGATATAGTTTTTAATATTTTGTTGTATTTATGACGCAGAATAATCAAGGTGCTTCATCCTATGGTGGCTCTTGCTATTGCTGGGTTGGTGGGGGTTGTTGTTTCTATGGCAGGCCAACCTATTGAAGATTATATGCCTTATATTGTGTTTATTGTACTATTAGCACTTCTGATGTTAATCATTTCGCTATGTATTAACTTCCATGGTTTTTAATGAAATTTATGTTATTTGTGCTTTCCACATATTGTTGTGAATTTTTAAAGTTTCTACATTCGTATTTTTTTTTCTCGACTTCGTATGAGAAAATAATGTGTAATGGGTGTAGATCTGACTGGGGTTGGCTAAAAGTGAGGTTTATGAATAAATTATTTTGTCTCGAGATTCTGTTTTTGGAATGAAAATTGTTATTCCATCGTGTTTTGAAAATAAACATGATTCATAAGTTTTGAAAATCACAAATTTATGGGGTAGTCTACTCGTCAAACAAAGAGTTTGTAAGTAATAGATTTTTTTTTAACAATGAGGGTTTCGGATGAGAACTTGATGAATGTAAAGATAGTTGTTGAAATTTAGCTTTTGTAAAGAAAAACTTGTTAGATAAAGTTTTTAGTGACAACCTAGAATCGGTTCCAAGTTTGTTTGCTTTTTTTTTTTTTTTTTTTTTTTTTTTTTTTTTTTTTAATAACCAAGGGTGCGTTAGGTTACTGTAGCCATGGGCTGAGGCCCAAACGTTTCAAGGGTAAGTTTGGTTTGGCGAATATGAAATGTTGAACACACGTTCCATGACATATATAGTTACGAGGTAGTTTCGAGATCATCGAACTCTCGTATAATGCCTGAGAGTTTTGAGAGGGCGTTAGGAGGTTCACAATTTCCTAGAGATTGAGGAGTCAAATCGTACAGAAAGTGTTATTCATACGTGGTGCGTTCATGATTTTTAAGTCATGGTGTGGCGTGTTTAACGCGATTTGTTCCTGCCTCTTGCGTTGAAATGCGAAAGTCAAAGTAGAATTTTTACCATGTATCCTAGAACTAGTTGCTAGTTTTAATAGACACAATATTTTGAAAGTTTTACCGTTCGAATACAAACGGTTATATTTAAAATAATTGAAAAGTATTTTTCAAACCCTTATAAATACCATTGGCATGCTTGTGTTATCCATACACACATAATCAATGGCTTGTAAACTACCACATACCGCTGAACAATTTCAATTGTTTATCAAGGCAGAAACTGAGGGTAGTGACGTGGATCGTCAAAATGCTATTGTGAAGGTCATCCTGCAGTTTGAGGCTATGAAACAACTGAAACGACGACTTAGAGAAAGCTACGCCATGTGCACAGACATTTCAGATGGTAGGAAGTATGTGATCGACATGTTTTTGTATGATGAATATTGTAAGGATGCTGCTGTCATCGAATCGCTGTGGGCTTGTGTTCATCAGATAGATGGCCAGATTTCCAACAAGGTCCGTTGGAGTCTTGAAGAGAATGTTGAAGCTGCTAGGGTTGAACATCAACAACAACAACAACAACAACAACAACAACAAAATCCACCACCACTACAACAGCAACAACAACCACAACTACAACAAGGTGCATCAAGTTCATCTACCCCAAGGGTGGTTGTGCAACAACAACATTTGCCCCATCTGGATCACTTTCAGCCAAGTTTTGAGGAAAATGTGGCAGTTGATGATGGTGGTTGGACTTCTGACATGGAGCGGAATCTGAGCAGGTTGGAAGCTCAATGGGAAGAAGAGAAGTTGGCGAGCTTTGATCCTTATGATGACGGTTATCATTCCAACAATTCTCAGACCTGGGATCATCCGGAATACCTTTGAAGTCTATGTTTATGTTCATGTGATGTTTTAATCCAGTATCGTTTG
The DNA here is from genome assembly GCA_021014915.2 of Artemisia tridentata subsp. tridentata. Classification (NCBI taxonomy): domain Eukaryota; kingdom Viridiplantae; phylum Streptophyta; class Magnoliopsida; order Asterales; family Asteraceae; genus Artemisia; species Artemisia tridentata. The sequence continues at coordinate 47,225,215 of CP139508.1, forward strand.
TAATGTTTAAGTATTTCTGTCAAGTTTATTTGAATAATATGGTGTTTGAATTTAATTGAGATTACTGTAGAATTTACAGTGCCTGAGATTGAAATATAGGGATCACTGTATCACTTACAGTGTCCAAGAAAAGTAGAGGCCACTGTATTTACTCACAATGCCTGCTAAGAAAATAGAGACCACTAGAGTTTTGTGATAAATTCAAAGTGGTAAGACGTAAGGTTACGAAGAGATTTTGAGACCATTGTACATACAATGTCTGGGGGTTTAGAGGAAGCATCATGAAATTCACAACGTTAGAGGAATGAATAGGACCATTGTGTAGTTCATAGTGTCTTAATAGTGGATGAATTTATTGTAATTCCATGTGAAATTTGCTATTTCCCAATTAACACAACTTGGAAAAAATTTCCTTTGGAATAACTATTGTTATTCTTTTATGAAATTTCACATGGTTTCCAATTACCAGGATCTGTGCGGGTAACCTACCTGTTAAACAAAAGAGTTTTGTTGATAACAGATTCTTACACACAGATATTTGAATAAGGATTCGGTGTATGTAGAGAAAGTTGCTGAATCCCAGATTTTAGGGGATGAGAAATCTTGTTTGTCCTTGTGTGAGGAATAGTTAATGCAAGTGGTTAGAATAGTAAGAGATAGTATTACGATAAGAGTGTTGCTTTGAACCCGTATAGTAACATCATGTATTAATGTTTTATTGTATTAATAACTTGTGTATTCTTGTTGTACAGGATATTCGAGGTGTTGAACTCAGTCGTGGTTCTTGTTCTTGCTGGTGTAGTGGTGTTTTTCATTGGTATAGCGGTTCAATCGATTGGTGATGTTATGCCTTTCTTAGTGATATTCGTAATGTTAGCATTACCAACGCTAATTATATCATTATGTATCAATATTTATGGTTTCTAATGAGAGTTATGCCGTGTGTTTGATGAATTTTTGTGGTTATTGGTTTCATACTAGTGCCCTTACAGATAAAAATAAGCCCACTTATTTATAATTCGTTATTTACATAGAGAGGCGTCCCAAACAATGTAAATGAGGAAATATAAACTTATGGTTCAGCACTTTACAATTTCTTTATTTAAATAAAAGGCATCCCAATCATTCAAATAAAGACATTGTAAACCATCCTACTTAAGAATTTCTGATTTAACACTCGTACTAATCCACACAATAATCCATGCGCGGATTTTCCGGAAATACAGAAAAAAATATTTCACACGCATCTATAAAGATATGAGTAAGATAATCAAGGGTAGTTGGTACGGTACTCTAAATAGTTGGTGAGTATATATATATATATCAATATATTATAGTGTTGGTGTAGCAAAACTATCTAGAAGTCACATAAGCGTCTGGCGGATGGTAAGCACGGAGAGCGAAAGGCTATAAAATGTTTTGTTTGTAAAAGTAGTTATAGTTCGGACCTCATTTAGACCCGTTTCTCTATAACTGTAGCTCTGATACCAATCTGTAACACCCCCAATTTCGTAATATGCAGCGGAATTTAAATTGGGTGTTACTTCATGGCACAACAGTTGAATAGTAGAAAACGATCACCAATTTGGTCGTTTTAAAAGATTTATCATTCGAATATCAGAGTTTACAAAGTAAGGTCCCCGTGGTTTCAAAGTTTATTAAATAGGTTTTCGAATGATATTTATAGCCTTCATAAGTATCCGTGCTTCTCCGTGCCATCCGAGCTCATTGTGGACCTGAGATAAATACATGCTTAAAATGTCAACACAATGGTTGGTGAGTTCGTGGAGTTTGATAGAAAATAACTTTCTTTCAATGAATTTAAAAGGTGTATAGCGGTTGTCGAAATGAATAATAGTTCTTCATGAAATCAATAACAAGATGAGTTGAATAAAAATCCACAATTGATTCATGTATGATCTCAAGTGATCATAAGTTTCAAGTTTTTAAATGAAGATGAGCTACGTTGTTATATGCTCGAAATAAGGTGTTGGGTCAACTTTTAGGAGTAACAATATACCAAGAAATCTATGCGGTCTTTTGTAGGATTCACAATTTAGTCATATATGATAACAACTAAGATTCAAGTACATGATTCATAATCATAACACATAGTGAAAACATTAATCTAGTGTCTGAAATCTATCAGTGTAAAGTGGTGGTTACTAAATACAGCTGTATCCTAATATATATGAAACATTCATATATTCATAAAGTTATATTGCCCTAAGCCTCATGACACGCAAAACGTTAACAATTTCCGTAAAACGGCGGTGTCCCACCAGGGTTACTGATGGGTGTTTATAGCCCTCATGTTAATAGGTGATTTGCCAATTCCTATTTTTCTCAAATATAGTGCATCGCGACTAAATACGACTAACCATATAGGCATTCCGTCCAAGTATTTAGTGGGATAGGTCGTCAGCCTCTAACAGGTTTCGAATCTGTTCACTATATTCGCGCTCACCGCAGTGATTAATGGCTCATGATCAAGGGACTTTATGGCAATAAAGTAAACTTAGGCAATATAGGGTTCAGGGGTTCATAAAATATACGTATTCTGGTCTTGGCAATTATTTCCAGTGAATTGTAGAAATATCATAGTAAAGTAACAGTACATCCATTTGTTATATGAATGCCTACAATGAGTCTTAGTATCATGTTATACCAAGTAGTTTAAAAATGTTATCTTCCAAGTTCCGTGTTTAAGCTAAGCAAGCAGTTTGTACATACAACGAACATATATTTCTCTCAAAGGTGATTCAAACATGTAAAGCATAGTGGATGATTTTGAGTAAATCATGAGAGTTTTATATAAGTAACTTAAAACAGTTAAAGCATGTATCTCCCCCAAAAGAGTTATTAAAAATAAGTGTTAAAAGTAGGGGCCACGACTCACCTGGAGCGTTTCTGACAAGATAGAATTTATAAGATCTAGGGAAACGATCATGGAAACATCTTTGATACGAAACCTGAATATAAGGGAAGTCTAAGATTCTGACTTACTACTAACAGTGAGTGTGATGTGAGAAATCGTATAACGATTTGATCGGTGATATGAGTGTGATATGCTTAAAATGCCTCAAGTTAAAAATATAATATATCTATAATATTATCTTAATTCTTATTTCAATCGACCCAAAATATTACTTTCTCAAAATATGCTGAAATAATGTGCAAGTGAAGTTACTAAATTTCTAATAACGAAACTCCAAATAATGCATAACTTAAAATGTAAAATGCATATGAAGTGAAGGGTGAAAAATGAAAAATAAACTAAGAATGTCAAGTGAAATTAAATAGGTCCTTGTCCTTTTCAGATTTTATACTTTTTAGTCTAACTGCGATCGCGTTACGTCGTTAGTCTTCGGTTAAGTCCAAAGTCCACAATAGTCCAAATCTTGTCCATATGTCCATATAAGGCTTGAAGTCCAAAGGTATGTCAATTTAAGTCCTCTATGAACTGTTTTCACAGCTTCAGTCCATCAGTTTCATAATTTGGCAGTTTTGGTCCCTCTAGTTAGATCGCGTTACATTTTTAGTCCAAAAGTGATAAAATTGTAAGGAAAAAGGTGGCGACTTTTTATAAGTTACTTTTAAGATTATTAAAGCTTATTTCACTAGCTTATTCGGTTGTTTGCTTATTTTTACTACTAATGGGCCCTTAACGAGCCAAAACACTAAGCCCATTAATGAGTTTGTATTTGTACGTTTTGGGGGTGAGTTGGGTATGTCAAAAGTCTATTTTTAATTCCTCATTTCATGTATTTAAGTGCCAAAAAGGTCGGCTTATTTATGACTTACAAAACAGTGCAGTGGGTTATAAACCCACTTCGCTAGTTTTTGACTGTTTTAAAAAAATGGTTTGTGCGAATTGCTTGAGCTGTTTTAGAGGGTCGTATCTCAGTTATTTTTACGTGATGTTTAAACGAAAATGGTAGCTAGTTGGGAGTTTTATTGGGTCGTGTAAAAATGGGACATTATCCTTCGTTCAAATCGCGAGTTAATGTGGGATTTAATAGGTGACTTGGGCTGTTTTTAATAAGTGAAATTCTTAGTAAAAATTCTAAGGGTCCTCGAGTTTGCATGGTATGTGTAATATAAAGGGTTTATATGTTCGGTTAGTGCATGCAATGCATTGCTATCGTGTGAGTAGTGTGAGAGATGTGAGTGACAACTTCTAAACGCTCCAAGATGAAGGTTCGACATATACTGTGTTCGCATAAAATAACGAGTATATCTAAGTGACATTATATATAATCGATTGAAATGAAGGGTCAATGCATGATGAGATATTTTAAATGTAAAAGTGAGTTGCGAGGTGACTATTAAGACTCCACAAAAGTGGGTTCGACAGTGTTCATGGTTCCACATAGACTACTGTGATTTCAAAATAATAAAATGTTATACGTTAGAGTAAAAATGATGCATGATAGTGTCGTGATACTTTAACGTGCAGTAGTGGGTAGTGCGATTTCTAACATCGTTCATAATGAGGGTTACATATATGTGGGTTTCATGCATTTCACTCATGCAATATAAACGTATGATGCATTCGTATATAAAGGAAATAGAATATGCATGCATGTGTGGGTTTGTGTACGTGAGAATGGAAGCAAGAAGGAGTATAGTTAATTACCACACCCTCTAGAGGTGGTGAAGAAACCGTGGAAGTCGAATGGAAGCGCACAAATGAAGACAGTAGCTTGCTAGCGAGCTCGATAGGTGTTTAGTTCTTTACTCGACTTGTTCTTCTAAAGGGAGATAGATGTTTCTGGGTTTGTAAGTTGTCTTGTGAGAGTGAAATGAGTGAATGCTAGGTAGTGCAAGTGGCTAGAAGGAGTAGGATTTTATAGAGAAATAATTTACACATTTTCTATTGACTCTTGACTTCACCAATGATTGATGGTTACTGTAGTTTGAGGGACACATATGCACATTTCACTGACACTATGAGATATTTGTTAGGTATGGTAACATGGGAATTCTTATTTTGAGTTGTGGTAGTGTGTATGTACACGTTTTGTATATTAGTGTGCTCAAAATTGGAACTAGCGAGCTTAACATACCCACTGTTGTCCTATCCCTTTTCTAACCATTCTTTTATGTTAAAACTAGTATTAATGAGACGTAGAAACAATCGGGTTTTAATACAATCGAGTTTTGGAGGTTTTGTTTATACGTATGGGTAGTTTTGGGACGAACAAATGGGTCTTCAAAGTATTAGAAATACTTGTTGTCTAATTCTGAAAATTGGCACATATATTGTTTGGTGGGTGGTGAGTAAGATGGTGTAAAAATATTCGTATGTTGTGTTTAAGAAATGAGAAATCGTGTCGCGTTTTTAGAGGTGTTTGGCTGGTCGGCTTATATGAAATAACATAAGAGAAGTGAATTTGAGAGTTGGGCTGGACGTGTGAAAGTTTGGGTGGTGATGGGCCTGGAAATAATTCAAGGGTCCGGTTGGGTTGTAACTTAAATAAATTTGGTGTGTGAAATGAAATATGTTTTGTATAAGTACATGTAGTTAGTGAAATATAAATGTGATTAACGTATCAAGTTATAGGTTTAATAGTTTTAACTATAACGAGTAATTTGTGTAGTATAAATTTAGTGTAGATGGAGTTTTTGTGAACCACCGAGTCCCGAGGTAAGTGTTGTCATTTAATATATGTTGTTAAAACGTAATGTGGTAATGATAACAATAAAAGAAAAATTTTAATTTCCTCGTAAAAATGGGTTTTGTTAAACGGTAACTCGAGGTTATTATTAATTAACAAGGATTATCATAATGGATTTTTTGTGGAATCCTACACTTACTTTCTTAGTTTCATCAACTATTACATTAGTTTTTGGTTGAACACCATATTTTAACTCAGGTAGTTGAAATTCAGGTAAGCCTGAATGCTCTAGGTCAATCCCTGGGGGTTTTGGGATGCCTCTGTATGGAGGTGGGACACTATTATATCCCAATCCTGACTTAGCTCTATTATTCACTTGACAATCAATCATATGGTTTACACCTCTAGAAGCATGTTCTAGTGATTCTACAGTTAAGTGAATGTTTCCATTTTCTGCTTTGATCCTATCATAAGCCTCTCTCAAAAGCTTAATTTCAGCATCTCTAAAGAATATGTCTTGTTTAAGTAAAGCTTTGTCATCAAAAAAAGCAAGTTCATTTTCTTTGTAGTATAAGATATGCTTCTCAACTGATTCTAAACCACATTTATAATTTACTAATTCTTGATGAATTCTGTTTAGCTCTTGCTTTTGGTAATCATAATGTTTGATTAAAGATTGTAGTTCTTTAAAAGCAGTACAAGCATTAGAACAAGCTTTATGATTTTGTACCTCATGAGTAGAAAAAGACATAAGTGCCATTTGAGTAGAAGTTTCTTCTTCATATTCCATGAAACTCCAATCAAATTCTAATCCATCAATAGCTACCATTGCTTTTGACTCATTTACCTCCTCTGTTTTGGATCTACTTCCAAAACCTCTATTCTTGCTATCTTGCTGCCTTGGTCTTCTGCATTCTCTTGAGAAATGACCCATCATATGGCAGTTGTAGCACTCTATCTTTAACTTGTCAAAACCAGTAGTATCATTACTGCTGATTGTGAGTTTCTTCCCCGTCCTTTGATAGAACTTGTTGGCTCTCATGGTAAGAAGAGAAATTTGCCATTTTAGGTCCATTTCCTCCAGATCATCATCATTGATCTCTTGGAGGTCTTCATAGGTTAACATGGACCCATCATTCTTGCTTGTGAGAAAAGCACAACATGTTTTCTCATCCAAAATACCCATGGTACTGCATGATGAACTAGCAGCACCAACACCAACATCAACCTTGTCACTAGGAGATGACATAAATGCCATATTCCCAGTACTTGAACTAGTACCTCCAGTTTTCTTCAAATCTTGTTCCACAATCTTAAAGTTGCTATACAAGTCCATTAACTTCATTGTGTCAATGTCTGACTTGTTCTTCCATACAACAACATGCATAGCCCACTCTTCAGGTAGACTTTTCAGAAATTTTGAGTTTAAATCTTCTTGAGGTATTTCTACTCCAAGAATAGCAAGTTGGCTCACAATATTCTGAAGCCTGTTAAACATGTGGTCTAATGATTCATGGTTGGTTGAGGTGAAGTTTTCAAACTGTTGCTTAAGAAGAGTCTTCTGGGTCTTTTTGGTGGCTTCATTCCCACCATACCTTGCAATAATGGCCTCAAACAAAGATTTTGCATCTTTGAACTTGCTGAAGTTTAAGAGTTGATCATTTGGAATGGTCATCATCAGCATACTTCTGGCCTTTAAGTCATTCTTCTTCTTTATTCTATCTTCTGCAGATGATGGCTTGGTCTGCAGATGTGTCACAACTTTGCCTTCAACTGTGGATGTGGTGGTTGTAGGCTTGAAAGAGTCTCCATCTTCAATAATTTCCCACAGTGTATAATCTTGCAATTTGAAATATTGCTCTATTCTTAACCTCCACATCTCAAACTCATTCTGTTTGAGCATTGGTAACTTTGCTGCAACATTCGTCTGAATTGTTTCCACGTCCATTTTTACTTCTTCTTCTAAATCAAAATATCAACCTATCTCTGATACCACTTGTTGAGGATTCAACACGCTGATAAGGTGGTTAAACCTTTGTTGCTTTGTGTGTATGATATGTTGAGTTAATATGATCAAGTACGCGGAATTTACTTAATCACACTTAGAAGGTTATTTTGGTTATGGAAATGGAACAGTTAAGCTTGTGTGATTAACAAAGAACACATAAAAGGATATCACCAAACGATTAATATTATTGAAATTGATACAAAGGTTCGATGTGCTTATGTTGAGATTCTTCTATGTTCTTGAGATATGAATTAAGCAATTTAGTTATGTCACTAAATTATCACACGTCAAGACACACATGACTACTAAGTTAAGATCTCCTTTTAAACTCCAAGGAGATCTTTTACAATATGAAAAGTCATGTCGAGCTACTAGCTAGTTTCTATGAAGTGTGTCAGTCAACATGTATCTTACAATACAACTTGTTATGTAAAAATAACACTGTGACTGATCACATGGGGTAAGATATTATCTACCGAGTATTATTGACTTTAGTACACAAATATCTTCTCCATACTTATCCATCTAGCAGTAGTATCACAATACTAGCAGCAGTATCACTCAGCAGCAGGATTAACGCTAGCAGCAGAAACAACCAGCAGTAATGAACACACTACCAGCAACAATGAAATGCACTACCAGCAGTAATGAAATGTACTACCAGCAGCAATGATACTTAGAGATTTTTCCGATACTTAAACTTCAGAATATTTAATTCCCAACAGTTTTTGTCCATTTTTATACGTTTTCACTCGTTTTCATACGTTTTCGTCCGTTTTTCTTTAGTTTTTGTTCGTTTTTCTTACATTTTTGTCTGTTTTTCTTACGTTTTTTCCGTTTTCTTCCGTTTTCTTAAGTTTTTGTCCGTTTTTCTTACGTTTTTTTCGTTTTCATACGTTTTTGTCCGTTTTTATACGTTTTTGCCCGTTTTTATACGTTTTCGTCCGATTTTCTTTAGTTTTTGTCTGTTTTTCTTATGTTTTTGTTCATTTTTATTTGTTTTCATACGATTTTTATCTGTTTTTATCCGTTTTCGCCCGTTTTCTTACGCTTTCATCCGTTTTTATCGTTTTCGGCCATTTTTCTTACGTTTTTGTCCGTTTTATCCATTCTTTGTTCAATTTTCTTACGTTTTCTTAGGGTTTTTCCGTTTTCATAAGTTTTTATACATTTTCGCCCATTTTCTTACGCTTTCATTCGTTTTTATACGTTTTCGCCTGTTTTCTTACGTTTTTATGCATTTTTGTACGTTTTTATCCGGTTTTCTTACATTTTTGTCAGCTTGTCTTACGTTTTTGTCCGTTTTTATACGTTTCTGTCCATTTTTCTTTTTTTTTTGTTCATTTTTCTTACGTTTTTTTTCTATTTTCATACGTTTCATTCATTTTTATACGCTTTCGCCTGTTTTCTTATGTTTTTGTCTATTTTTATCCGTTTTTCTTACGTTTCTGTCAGTTTTTCATACGTTTTTTCCGTTTTTATACGCTTTTTTTCGTTTTATCCTTTTTTTCCGTTTCTGTCTATTTTCTTATGTTTTTGTTCGTTTTTATATGTTTTCATGCGTATTTATCCGTTTTTATACGTTTTCGCCCGTTTTTTGACGCTTTCATCCGTTTTTATACGTTTTTCTCCGTTTTTATATTTTTTGTCCATTTTACCCGTTTTGGTACGTATAAAAATGTAAAAAAAACAGACAAAATCGTATAAAATCGGACAAAAAATTGGCAAAAACGTATAAAAACAAATAAAAACGGACAAAAATGTAAGAAAAACGGATAAAAATGGACGACGAACGTAAGAAAAACGGATGAAAACGTAAGAAAACGGGGCAAAAACGTATAAAAACGAACAAAAACGTATGAAAACAGAAAAACGTAAGAAAAGCTGACAAAAACGTAAGAAAAACGGATAAAAACATACAAAAACGGACAAAAACGTAAAAATACAGGCGAAAACGTATAAAAACGGATGAAAGCGTAAGAAAATGGGCGAAAATGTATAAAAACTTATGAAAGCGGAAAAAACGTAAGAAAAGTAAACAAAAACGGATAAAACGGACAAAACGTAAGAAAAACGGCCGAAAATGATAAAAACAGATGAAAGCGTAATAAAACGGGCGAAAACGTATAAAAACGAATAAAAACGTAAGAAAAACAAATAAAAACGGACAAAAACGGACAAAACCTAAAAAAAACGGACGAAAACATATAAAAACGTATGAAAACGGGCGAAAATGTATAAAAATAGACAAAAACGTATGAAAACGGAAAAAACGTAAGAATAACGGACGAAAACGTAAGAAAACAGGAAAAAAACGTAAGAAAAACGGACAAAAACTAAAGAAAAACGGACGAAAACGTATAAAAACATATGAAAACGGGCGAAAACGTATAAAAACGGACAAAAACGTATGAAAAATGAAAAAACGTAAGAATAACGGACGAAAATGTAAGAAAACGGAGAAAAAAAACTCAAGAAAAATGGACAAAAACGTAAGAAAAAACGGACAAAAATATATGAAAACGGAAAAAACATAAGAAAAACGGATAAAAACATAAGAAATACGGACAGAAATTTATAAAAAATAATACTAATATTAATAGTTAAATAAATAATTAAAAAAAAAGTCTAAATTTATAAAACCTGGCGAAATAAAAGGACCATTTGTATAAGAAATTGAAAAGAAATATAGAAAAAGAAAAAGACAAGGGTATTTTAGTCATTTGATGTTGGTCAAGGATGATTTTTGCCCCAAAGTTTTCTCACAGGGACGATCCTTGCACTTTCTAAATATTTGGGACGAAACTTGCAATTTGGCCAAACTTAAAAGGTGAATTGAGATAAAGTGTATGGTTGGGAAGGAAGTTAACCTCTGTTCTGGTTGTCAGAGTTCTGTTATCAGACATAAGGCTTGTCTGATATCGAGTGGAGCTATTTTGTTTAGTTTCTGAGTTTTTCTTGTGTATATTTCAGTTTGTATTAGATTTGGGAGATGTCCAAATCTTGTTTCCTATTCTTATGATGTAAATCTTTGGAGATATATTTCACCATTGCGGCAAAAAAAACACCTTTGACTCTGATCGATTGTTTCATTGTTTGGATCATCTCTTCCTTGTCTTTCCATTTGTCTTCTTCATTAATATCATGCCTTTTCATCGATCATTCCTACAATCTTCAACAATTTTGCAAAACAACTTTGTCGATAATTTAAAACTACATTATAATAATAATAATAATAATAATAATAACAAAAAATTAAATTAAATTTGATGATAACAATGTAATAGGTACCATAACAAATATAACAATGACCTCTTTTTTGATTTACCTGTTGAACCTTCAAGAACCTATAGTATATAACTCAGAACTGGTGTATAAGGACTTTCACACCAAGAAACAACATTAACAGCATGCATGAGCATCAAGAAAAGCAATTCGTTCAAGAGTATATTCATACTCCTGGTTGTTGTAACTAGGACAACAATGGCCGAGAGCCGGCCAATCTCTGATAGTATATATGTTTCCTTCCATTAGTGCATTTTAAATAGATATCTGTTTGATCTAAACTTAATGAGTTGATATGTTGAAAAGCTTGATGCTTTATTTCTAGAGCTGTATGTAAATATGAGAATAACCTTCGCTGATTGGTTTTGTGTTTGTAGCTCTTGCAATGAGATCACCATACGAACAATATGATACCTTCCCTATTGCTGGTATAAGTCGCTCCAACACAACTCAAAGTACCATCTTCGATGGATTTGGATTCTTCAATTCAATCCAGTTGCAACTGTATTGGAGCATGAACTCAATGTCCGCTAATCACATGAACAAGTACACACAGTTCAAACAGAATGGTGTATATGTAGTACCAGAAACAAGCCATCTCACAAGCAAAGATTTAGCAAGTCATAAAAATTGCAGCACATATTCTAATTTGAGAGACACAAAATAGCTATGAGGCGGTGAGTCTGCTTTATAGAATTCAAATTTTGATATATTGTTTTTAAAAGAATTAGTTTTGCAATCCAAAAAGGGCTAGCGGCGCAGCTTGTTGCTCGTTTGTCTTCTACCTCTATGTAAATCCAAATATGTAAAAGTATAATTTGGTTCCGTAAAATTTGATAGTCTTGGTATGCGTTTTCTTGAAACCTAACATATGTTAACTCAATAATATCACAGCTGGTTTGGCAAAAGCACATTCGTAAAGTCGGATTTAATAGAAATACGCATCCAAATTCAAAAAACCAATGCTATTTGTAAGTATCTTATTGGTAAGTGTTTTTTGTTAGGTTAAATATGATACGAGACGCACTTCCATTAGTTCGATAGCAAATTCTAAAATGGTGTTTGGATGATTAGTTGTATTGTCAAGCTTAAAGGTTTTACGTTAACTTTTAAGCTAAGGGTGACCTACCACCAACATGTGGATTTTGCAATGTTGGGAAGTAATTACACTACAAAAAATAGTGCTATTCTTCACACTTATTTTGCCACGGTATGGTCAACTGTGGATTTTTTTTTATGTGGATAATAATTTTGCTACATTTATAAGTGTCACAAATATTTTAAAAAAATAATCCACATATATAAGTGTGTACAATTATAATAAAGCTACACTTATATGTGTAGCAAATGTTTCCACACTTTTTATTATAAACATTTTTTGCAATTTTGCCACACTTTTAGGTGTGAACATTTAAAAAATATTTCCACATTTTTAAATATAGAAATTTGGATAATATCTCCACACTTATATGTGTAGAAAAATTTGTCACACCCATTATTACCACACATGAGAAAGTGTGGACTCAATAATTTTACACATTTTTAAATGTGGCCATGAATTCAACTAGTTTTTTGTAGTGTAACTGTGTACTTTCGAGACTAGGACTATATCCTAATATCAGTGAAATTTTGGACTAAACATAAGGAGCAAAAGTGTAACTTAAACTTAAACTTAAATGCCTTAGCTCTACGCGGGAATACAATTGTCTATGACGACAGGTTCGATGTGGGACAGCGACTGAATGGTTCACGTTTAAAGTTATATAATGATGTTGTGGTGAAGGTGAACATTGGCAAAGTAAATAGGGCACGCTTAGCAATTTACCATACCTTAATCGATACCATCTCAAGTTATATACGTACATGTATATATCTTTTGTCACTAAGCTAATATGGTAACTGATCAGATATTGACGTCAATGTAATTTTTTTTCTTATTTGTTTCTTTGACGGTCATTGAATTATGTGATTAAACAGAATACAGTGAAAATTTCCTATTCTTTTTTCAATCTGTATATATGCAAGTGATTTTACCTTAATGTGTATCGTTGAAAATATAAGCCACCAGGATAGTTAAACGCTGATGGAAAGTTGTAGCAAATAAGAAAACTGCAATGGACCTGCAACAGATTCATGGGATCAGAAGAGTTCAACAAATTTCGGATAAGGTCAAAAAAGAAAACATTTTTTTGAAAATACATTTTTGGATCGATAATCTGTTTCAATTTCCTACTTTTAGCTCATTTTGTCTTCTGCTACACAAACTTATAGGCGAAGAAAACCTTAATTTATATATAAGCTAGACATAATTAATATATCTAACCGGCTAAGATCCTGGGCAAAAAACACTGGCCAGAAAGTGATTTCATGCATGCTTACCGCATAATCTATTCTACATCATTTGCGTAGTCGATGTGCAAACTTGTGATTTTTGAATAAAAAGAAAACGTATATGAATCTTGAAGCAACTAATTTCTGAATCTTGAAGCATAGAAATAGTAATTTCTGAATCTTGAAGCAATTAATCATGAAAAACTGGAGGATTTCGTGGAGGTAAAAATTCTGTAAAATAATGGAAACTTTTGGCAAAGAACAACCTCTTCTAGGCAAACGTAGCACTGTCTAGCTAAAAACTAATTTACTATATTCAGGTGATTCACTACAACAAAAGAGAGGACGGGCGAGGATGGTTTTGGCGGGGACGCCCTTGTCCCCACCAAAAGTCGCTAAACGACAAAAAGCATGCTGACCTTGCACACAAATTGGCTGACCATTTAGTAAATTTTCAACGCACACTTTTGGCGGGGACATGTCTCCACCAGAAGTCTATATGATTTTCACAAAATTTTGACCAAAGTTATAGCTTACTAATTGTTCCCGCATTTGTTTCCCTCCAACACTTTTGGCGGGGACATGTCCCCGCCGAATGTTTTTGAACAGATTTCAATCTTTTGAAAGTGGATATTTAAAAAAATTTATTTATAAATGATTTAAATTTATTAAAATTTATTAAAATTTATTTAAATTAATTAAAAATGATTTAAAATTATTAAAATTTATTAAAATTTATTTAAAATTATTTATAAATGATTTAAAATTATTAAAATTTATTAAAAGTGGGATATTTAATTAAGTTAAAAATCATTTAAAATTATTAAAATTTATTTAAATTAATTAAAAATGATTTAAACTAATTATAAATGATTTTAAAATGATTTAAACTAAAAATAAATTATTTAAATTACTTTTTGTATTAGACGACGAAACGGAAGACATGTACCGTCATTAACTATTCTATTATATATATTACGACACATTACAAAGTTATGTATATCTATAGCATCTCGACTCATCCGATTAACATCTTATGTATATCTATAGCATCTCGACTCATTCGTTTAACATCTTATGTATATTAATAGGATATCGACTCATCCGATTAACATCTTATGTATAACGATGTCATCTCGACTCATTCATTTAACATCTCATGTATAACCATATCATCTCGACTCATTCGTTTAACATCTCATGTATAACCATATCATCTCGACTCATTCGTTTAACATATCATGTATACCGATATCATCTCGACTCATCCGTTTAACATCTCATGTATATCCATATCATCTAGACTCATTCATTTAACATGTTTTGTATATCCATATCATCTCGACTCATCAGTTTAACATCTTATGTATATCTATAGCATCTCGACTCAATATTGAGTAACCTTAATATTCAGTATAATGTGTGTATCAGAAGTTTTAATGCATGACAAGAAAAGTGCAAGTGGTAGAATATGAACCTCCCTCTCTCGTATGTAACTCCCTCAATGATCATCTATATATAGGCATGATCAGGAGCAGCAAATGAATTATATATACTCAAACACAACGACTATCATAACTTGTCAGAAACAAAATGTTGCTAAAGACGATTAGTTTTATGCTAATTCTCATTTGCACCACCATTTTTAACGCCTTTCCTCCCAAATCAGATGAACTCCAAACCTACATTGTTCACTTAAGTTTACCTGAAGGCCAAGAAGTTTCTCAGCCACACAAGCTTGAAGAATTGTATAACTCGTACTCGTCAAAAATAGCTTCTGGCTCTAATGAGAAACCAAAGATGGTCTATCCATACCGTCGTGTGATTACAGGATTGGCGGCAAAAATGTCGAATGAGCAAGCAAAGGTGATGGAGAATTTGGGTGGAGTCTTACTTGTAAGCCCCGAAAGAAACTATGAATTGTATACAACTCATTCACCCAAGTTTTTGGGCTTGCACCAAAACAAAGGATTGTGGAAAGATTCACACTACGGGAAAGGAATCATAATTGCACTTCTAGACACCGGAATTACTCCGGGACATCCTTCGTTTAACGACAAAGGAATTCCGCCTCCACCACCGAGATGGAAAGGCAAATGTGAGGTGTCCGGGTGTAATAACAAACTGATCGGAATAAGAAACTTTGTTAGTAACGGTTCAGCGATTGATAAGGAGGGCCATGGGACACACACTTCAAGTACAGCAGCAGGGAATTATGTAAACAATGCGAGTGTATTTGAACAAGCTGATGGGACTGCAAGTGGGATTGCGCCACTTGCACACTTGGCCATGTATAAAGTGTGTGGAAAAACTAGTTGCTATGGTAGCGACATATTGGCGGGAATGGACACAGCTATTGAAGATGGTGCTGATGTTATTTCAATTTCGTTAGGTAAACCGTCCAAACCCTTTTACAACGAGTCAATAGCAATTGGTACCTTCACGGCCATAAAATCAGGGATATTCGTGAGTTGTGCGGCAGGTAATTCAGGGCCTGGTAATAAATCATTAGGGAACGAGGCCCCATGGATCCTTACAGTTGGGGCTAGTAATACTGATAGAAGAATAAGAACTACAGTTATTCTCGGGAATAAGAAGATACTAAACGGCGAAGCGTTATACCAACCAAAGAATTACAAACCAAAGGTTCGGCCCCTTGTTTATCCGGCTGATCGAAATGGGTTATTCATGCAATAGAGAATCGCTGAAACACATTGATGTCAAGGGGAAGGTAGTATTGTGTGATGCATATTTGGAAGTCGTGGGAAGCACAATGGGTGAGGCAGTTAAGGAGGCTGGGGGAGCTGCTATGATTATCGCAAATGATAAAATAACTGGCAATAGTGTTGCAGTAGAAGTTCAAGTCCTTCCTTCATCTCATGTTGGTTACAGAGAAGGAGTAGCGATCAAAAAGTATTTGAACTCGACTTCAGCCCCTGTGGCTACTATAATTCAACGTGGAACGGTACTTAATGTGAAATCTGCTCCAATGGTAGCTGCTTTCTCTTCAAGAGGACCTAACGTTGCAAGTCCTGGAATAATGAAACCGGACATTGTTGGACCTGGTGTTGACATTCTTGCGGCTTGGCATAAATCAGTTGATAACAAAACTGGAACCCAAGCAACGTTTAACATCGAATCAGGCACGTCAATGTCTTGTCCTCATCTCGCAGGCGTAGCAGCACTTCTCAAAAGCACACACCCAGACTGGTCTCCCGCTGCAATACAATCTGCAATAATGACCACAGCAAGCAATGTAAGCCTAAATGGCCGTTACATTGTAAATGAAAGAGATCTTCCTGCAGACGTCTTTGCCATGGGATCTGGTCATGTAGAAGCATCAAAAGCCAACGATCCAGGGCTTATTTTTGACATCCAGCCTGATGATTACATTCCCTATTTGTGTGGATTAGGCTATACACCCAAACAAGTTCAAATTATCGTCAAAAAGACTGTTTCGTGCTCAGAAACTATACCAGAGGCGCAACTCAACTATCCTTCTTTTGTGGTTGAGCTAAAAAGATGTGAGAGAAAAGAATACTCAAGGATGCTGACTAATGTCGGTTTGGAAAACTCAACATACACTATTGGGGATATTTCTCTACCACAAGGTGTAGATATTGAGGTCAGCAGCCATTCTCAACAGCTCAGTTTCACAGCGCTGCACCAGAAGTTGCCGTTGAGAGTAATATTTGCTCGAGGTTGTAAGGACCGTGTGAATGTTCCATATTACTATAACTTCATAGTTTTGAAATCAGGAAAATATACCGTTAGAATTCCATATGTGATCATGTACAAATGAAGTAGTCAAAGTATTCTCTTCCATTGGGTTGATACTATGCCGAAGTTGTTAAACATACATGCCCTTGTATTTAAGTTATATTATTGGAATGAATAATAATGAATATAATGCCAGAACCCTTTATATTACTCGAGAATCATGTTAAGTTAAATTCTAAACATTCAGATACTAGCTAAATCAAAATATGGAATGTTCATATTTGTTAGTAGAATTCGGTTAAAGAGAAAGAAAGGGAAAGCAAACTTGGTCACCAGTTTTAGTGTTTGAGGAGTTAAATTTATCCAATAAATATCGCATCCTCCTAACAAGAACAGCAACGCTAATTCTCTCATCCTCTCCTCTCTTAAAACCCAAAGGCTAAGCACCCTTATTTGGGTTTTGATTGTCGTCTTTTGTCTTGCTCATTCCAAGGAAATAATTATGTTGGTTGATTCGTTGGTGCATGACTAGCATTCTGTAAGTGATTGTTGGACGTGTAGTATGGATCAACTTGAAAGAATAACCACCTTGTTTCTTGATCATAACCATAAAGAAGGTACATGTTTCTTGCTTTATTCGCTTTGACTAATCATATAATACATAATTATCCGGTTTGATGTTTCTTGCTTTATTCGCTTCCACTTACTTAGATTTATATTATTTGAATGTCTTATGAATATAATTGCATGTAAAATCGTTTTATAAAACACTAAACGCCTATACGATCGGAGATGGTATACAGATCCACGTTTTCATCGTAGATTTGATATCTTTAAGATTTAGAACCACTACATTTCTCAACGTGATGTGGTGTTACAGTGCAACGACAGTGTATCGATGGTGACTGGACAATGGTGCTAGCCGGAAATATGGTGGAGGTAGTGGGTGACCAAATGGGAGAGATAGATAAGGTGGAGAGTAATATTAGAGGGAGAAAGTGCGAAAAAGTCTGGGATAACAGGTTCTGTGTGTTTTTTATTTATTTTAGTTGAATGTTAAGTATCTTTTATAAAATTGCATTGTATAGTTTATTTCAATCAAGCATTTCCTTAGATATTGCTATTGAGAAATCAAGAAATGGTATATATCGTTCATTCAACTTAAAACAAGACAAAAATCTTAGTTGAGGTATTCTTGTGGTTGATTTAGTTTAAACTGATTAGGATATGTTTTGTGATTTTGTTAAATTGAGATTTAATAAAGTTTTGTGAGAGTTCAAGAGTTGAGATCAATATATATCTCATATTTGCTATGGATACAAAGAAACAATCTTAGCCATCTATTTTCATATAAATTAATAAAAAACTATTTTTCACCCTTTTTTTAAACAACATATCTTGCAAAAAGTAAATCTCCAAGCTATAAAAAATACACTATCACAACGAGAATTAAATTATCTATCTATAGATATGCAATTCTCTATACTTTCGACGAACTTTCTTTTTTCAAAATTTTCACCCAGAAAAATCACATGTGATTTTTACAAATCATATATGATTTTTACAAATCACGTGATTTGTCTGTGTGAAAATTTTAATAAAAAAAATCATCGAAAGTATATATAGAAATGCATATCTATAAAAAGATAATTTAATTATCGTCGCGGTGGTATAATTTTTTTCGTGTAACGATTAAAGGTTTGCGATATATTTAATTTTTAAAAAAATTTGTGAAAGTTTATTTTTTTGTTTTAATAAAAAAGATAAATGACCAAGATTGTTTTATTGTATTTATGACAAATATGAGATATATATATAAAACTTTTGCCGAGAGTTCAATTGTATTTTTCCCCACATGACTCTAAAAATTACCTCAATTCAATTATTAAGTAAGTTTTTAATTTATCAAAATACATGTCATTACTCACCATACAACTCAACTTTTATATATACGTAGATTAGATTAGATAGATATGTTACATGAGCATATTTAAGCTCAAAAAGTTGGTTTTTTCCTAATATACTTTAGGTACTTTTTTAAATCTCCCGAGAAATATACCAAAGTTCTATAAACATGATGGTTTAATGCTAAACTAATTACCACTAACTCCCAACAAATTCAGAATTGTTGATACAAAAGTTGGGCGTTCCTTGATTCCGTACCAATCAGATCTTAATGCTCGAGACCTGCGCACTAAGAAAACAAAAAGACACCGTTAGGCTTATCGTGGGATTGTCTCCCACGATTATCCTCCGGCGTGAGAGTAAGTAATCGATTTAAGGTTTGTAGAAGAGTTAGGGTTCTGTAAGTCGTACCTTTAATGAGAGTCGAAGGACTCTTTATATACACACGAAACCCTAGTTGGTTTCGTGTCCTTCACTCCTCAGCATATCCCGCATAGGGCAGTTATATGATATATATCCATAAATAAGGGATATCTATATCAAAACCATAAATAGCTTTGGGTTTGGGCCATCGTGAGCCCAAACCGCTATTGTGATAGCCCCTTCGTAATGGGCTTGAGTCCATTCGTGATGAACCTGAGTATGGGTCGGGTTCGTGACCCGAATACGGACTATACGTCATCATGTCCCCCCAGTCTAGTGTGCGCAATGCGTAATTGCGGATACTAGACTAACAACTTTAACGAAAAACATTCCTCGATGCGTAGCAGGGAAGTTGCAAATATTTCCCGCCTAAATAATAAAGTTAATCCGGTCCAAATACATCCGTATCTTCATCGGAAATCGTGAGTGGTGGGTAAAAAGTGCTTCGCCTTTTTGGATCCCAGCCACACGATTGGGCAAGTGGGGTACACTTGGCATCCATCTATGGATATGTGTAACCCTATATAAAATCAAGCCATCCTTTCACTGTGACTGCCACAGTAAAAATCATCATTTGCCACCATTGATAAAACTTCGAATAGCAATCAAGAACTCAACGAAACCTAAGGTAAAAACGCTTGCGCTTCAGATTCCTTCTTATTCTAACCATGGTTCAGCAGCTATCCGATTTTCACTCCGATTTATTTGAGGACGATCTGCGGCAATTCGCCTCTGATTATTACATCCCTGGCTTTTTGCACCCGGTTGTTCCGGTTGCTAATGCGTCCATCGCGAACTTCCCTCAAGGGAAGGTGGGGGTTTACACACGTTTCTTCGAATTTGCGAACCAACGTGCGCCCATTTCCCTATTTTTATGCGATATTCTCAATCACTATCGCCTTCATATTTCTCAGCTGCACTGCATAGGTGCAGCAAAAATAACTAATTTCGAAGTAAATTGTCGCCTTTTGGGGATTGAACCCACAGTTCATCTATTCAGCGCGTTCTACCACACAACGTGGTCGAATGGCTGGGTGTCTTTTGCTAAGCCCGCCGGGACATTGCAATGCTATACGGATAAATTAGATGCGCTGAGGGTTTGGAGGGAAAAGTTCTTTTGGGTAGATAGTGCCTTCTTTCCATGGGATTTCGAGTTTTATACCAAAGAATCATTGCCGAAGGATGAGCGCCCAGACCCCAGGTTGTAAAACGAGGCTGATGCGGACACGATAAATACTAATCGCATTCCGATTCAAGCGTATCCAGAAGAGTTTTTGGTGCACATGGGCATCAGTCGCAACTTCTTCGGTAGTCCAGAAGAGGTGCCAACTTTTTTGGATGAAAACAGCCGGGGTGGGTGCTCGTCCTTCCTCCCTTTTCGATTATTATTTGTAAGCGCTCCTCCCTTTGTAAATTATCTAACTTAGTTTTGTGTTTGTTTGTTGCTTGCTGCGCAGAAATGGACCTATTTAGCGTTGTTCGCTTGGAGAAGCCAAAACAAGTGATTGTAGGGGTGCGCCCTTTGAGGGATGACGAAGAGCCGATTTTACAGGCTACTGCAGGGCGCACAATGGTTATTGCGCAGGAAGAGTCAGAGGAGACAGATGAGACAGGGGAGATCCCCCCAGGTGTTACTTTGGCTACTCCTCTACGTAGCGTTCCCGCTTCTGGGTCGCAGATCCCTGTGTAAGTATTACACATAGACTCGTCGGGGAGCGCCATGGATGAGTCTGAGGAAGAGGAGGAGGAGAGCCAAAAGTTAAAGCGCAAGAGATCAGCTGGTGATGATGGCGCAAGTACTTCAAGTAAGCGCCCTGCTATCTCTGTCAGGCAATCATCTGAGGAGGGTGCATCGCAGAAGGATGCTTCTGGAACTCCTCCCTTCAAGTAAGTACTGAAAGTATTGTCTTTAGACTTTTACTCCGTGTTGATATTGTTGTCATTTGTTGACTTTTTGTTACTTGCGCGCAGTTTGGAGGCTGTTATTGATGAGGGTGCGCAAGTTAGGAATTCACCACCCAAGACTGGTTCTGGTGAGTTTATGCCCAAGAGTCCAGTGGGTGAGGAGAGGTCTGCTGAAGATGCGCCAACAGGTCGTCTTATAGAGGAGTTGGCTTCATTGGTTGAGCGGCTACAGACTCAATATAGTGGTGAAGGTAGCTTGGTTGCGCAGAAGGACAGAGAAATTGACATTCTGAGGGCGCAATTGGCTGAAGCGCAGGCTGAAGTGAGGGCTTCTGGTGTGTACGCCCAGAAAGTTGCTGATGAGAAGATGTTGCTCATGGCTGAGCTGGCTCAAGAGCGGAATGGAGCAAGAGAATACAAGGCCTCCTGCCTTTGGGCCTTGAGATATATGGAGCTGAACAAGGGTAGACTCGTCTTAAACATGGATGGTTTCCGCAAGACTGTGGAGAGTTTGTTGGAGAACCAGGAGCGCAAGCTGCGTAAGCTCAGCATCGAATATGATGAGGAGCTGTACCCTCATTTGGTGTCCACCATTGCTGAGCGCAGATGGCTCATTAGCCATGGGTTACGCCTTGCTGCCATGGGTACTTTGGAGTCCCAAGAGGTGCGAGAGGCCTTTGGAGAGGTTGTGGAATGCGCGCTTGCACGTGGCAAGGCGCAAGCTGTAGAGGAGCTCTCTGAGAGCGGACTGCTGAAGGTGCCTGCCGTACAAGTGCCTAATTACAATGCTAATGCTTTTGATGAGCTTGTTGCGGCTATGGAGAAGATGAAGCTGCTGGATCTTCCTCATATCGCTCAACTTGAGCGCGACCAGGATTACCCCATAAGTGTAATTATGGAGGGGTTGACCTTGGCCAAGCATTTAGCGGAGGGCGCAGAGGAAGAGGCTGACTATTTCCTCAAGCCGGACGTGTCACAGCTGCAGGTACCTATTTTTTTCCATCCTCGCAACGTCCAGGATCCATTTGCCCTTGAGACGGAAATCCCCTTGAAGCAATCCTTAGAGGCTCATGCTATGAGGTTGGCGAAGAAGTAGGGCGTGAAGGGGAAGGCCATCCTCTGCGGTGTTGGTGCTGCGCATCTCCCAAGGTCTGATGGGGTACCTGTCAGCGTACCGACAGTCTCGCCCCAAGGTGGTGTTAGTAGTTCTAGGCTCAAGCGTACTCGTAGCCTTTAGATCTTTTTTGCCGTGGTAGTTTTTTGTAATAGATTAACAAAATTAGTTATGTAACTCAGCTACGACAGAGTAAAGGTCTGAAAACAAATGGACTTGCACGAACGCAATCTTTCAAATAATTTTATATCTTTCCAGAATGTAAACATCAACGTTTATTAGCATGGTCCATTCAAAAATTATCTTAACAATGTTTTGAAACTCAGTTGTGACCTGGCCAGTTCAACCAGTCAAACCGGGAACTTGTTTCAAAAAAACAATTCAATAACAATAAAGGCATGATTCATAACACGTTTTATTTTAAAGGGCAAATCGTATAAAAAGGTAATCTACTTTAGATCTATTTAAATTTAAGGTACTCAACTGTTTATTTCTCACTTTAAGGTATCGAACTTAATATTACGTGCAATGTTAGGTTTTTTGACTTTTTGAAATAGGTTATCAGTCATAATTTTAGCCGAAATACTTTTAAATGCTCAATAATAATGATACATCACAATAATTAATCATTTCAACGAAAGCAATGACGGAAAACCTCTTTCGAAAAAACCTCAAAAAACTTTGCATTGCACATAAAAATAACTTTGGTACCTTAAATTAAGAAGAAAAAAAAGTTGGATACCTAAAATTCAAATTGACCTAAAGTAGAATACCTTTTTATGTGATTTGCCATATTTTAAACAACGCAATATTGTAGGTTCCGATAGCACGCATCATTTTACTAAGCTGCACCAACTCAAGTGACCAGATCCAAACTCAATATTTTGAATAATCGGCATTATTAGAATAGTCCAATTATTTAAAGGTTGAATATGCAACGATTAATTATTTGGTTCATTTGATCAATTTAAATTCACTTAGGTTGTTACCTTTTTATCAACAACAAATATTATTAGATCAGGCCAACTCTTCAAGATAATAAGGAGCCGAAAACATAGAAATGCAAGGAGCGTAACACCAAGCTACAAGCCCATATTTAAGAATCAGGATCAACTAGGACAGAAATAAAGTATTGGGTTGAACTCTTCTTTGGTGATTTGACTTCACTTTACTTAGGATTAAAGAGAGGGGTCGGGCGGGCAGTAAAGGCTCATTTAGTAGACAGCGAGCGAGCAGCAAGCACCTACTCCTACCAAAATGATTTCATTCCTAGAATTACTTATTCATTGAGAAAATAACCCACGGGAAGGGCTGATTTGCGGATGAGGAATGCACCCGAAAAATAAGCTCTTCATTTAGTATATACGTTCTTCGATCTGGAATGACATTGACCACCTTGTTACTATTAGAGTATAAATAGGCCCAAGCCCGCTTTGTGGGTTTAGGGTGGGTTTCACCATTATAAATAGTATTGATTTCATATATCACCCTACTTTCATAATTAATTTCATATATACCCAAAGTGCAAGTATTGAATGCATAATGTACAATGTTTTTAATGCATGTTTGGGTATATATGAAATTTCCAACTAAAAGGAGGTGAGATGTGAAATTGCCCCTTATAAATAATGGTCAATAATAAATATATACCTATGGGGTTTTATTATTGTCTAACATGATATCGAAGCGGGTCTGATCCTTAGACCTACGTGGCTACGTTGAGCTGCCTCCGCTAAACCACCCCGTCAAACCCTAGCCGCCACCCTCCAACCAATAAAAAAAATGTTATCTCCGCTTTGCTTTTGCTGCTGCTGCTACTGCTAATATGGTAACTGATCACATATTGACGTCAATGTAATTTTTTTTCTTGTTTGTTTCTAAGAGTAAATTACATCGTTCGTCGGTCAAATCTCTAACTCTGATTTTTTTTCTTTCATGAATGATCCTTAATTTGGAACTTTGTAACACCGTTCGTCTTTGTCACGGACATAGGTGGAGGATAGCGAGGGCAAGGAGGGGTGGTGGCCCTCCCAAGATTCTTATTTGTAGTAGCAATTTGAGTGAAATATGGAATTTTGGGAAAATAGTTTACATTATGACCCCCTCAAAATATGATAACAAAACATAAAAGACTTTAAGATATATTAAAGTTTCAAAAGGAAGTCCTACTCATGCCATTTTCAATGTTCTAATTATCTTTTTTCTTTAAGAAGAAATTTAACAATGTTTGATTATCTTATTTTACTTGTTAATGTTTTGATTTTTTGGTTATTTTTTATAAGATTTTTGTCTTGTTTAAAGTTGAATGAACGATATATACCATTTATTGATTTCTCAATAGCAATATCTAAGAAAATGCTTGATTGAAATAAACTATACAATGCAATTTTATAAAAGATACATGTTATGTGATTTTGTTAAATTGAGATTTAATAAAGTTTTGTGAGAGTTCAAGAGTTGAGATCAATATAGATCTCATATTTGCTATAGATACAAAGAAACAATCTTTTATAAAATTGCATTGTATAGTTTATTTCAATCAAGCATTTTCTTAGATATTGTTATTGAGAAATCAAGAAATGGTATATATCGTTCATTCAACTTAAACAAGACAAAAATCTTATAAAAAATAACCAAGAAATCAAAACATTAACAAGTAAAATAAGATAATCAAACATTGTTAAATTTCTTCTTAAAGAAGAAAGATAATTAGAACATTGAAAATGGCATGAGTAGGACTTCCTTTTGAAACTTTAATTAAGAAGAAATTTAACAATGTTTTGTTATCATATTTTGAGGGGGTCATAATGTAAACTATTTTCCCAAAATTCCATATTTCACTCAAATTGCTACTACAAATAAGAATCTTGGGAGGGCCACCACCCCTCCTTTCCCTCGCTATCCTCCACCTATGTCCGTGACAAAGAAGAACGGTGTTACAAAGTTCCAAAATAAGGATCATTCATGAAAGAAAAAAAATCAGAGATAGAGATTTGACCAACGAACGATGTAATTTACTCTTAGAAACAAACAAATATAAGTTATTGAGTCGTGAAAATACAAGTAAAAAAATTTAGTTTTATCAATAAAACACTTAAAATAAAAATCACAATTTCTTACCTGCGCAATAGCCCGGCATAGTAAAATAGGGCTTGTGTGGTAGATCACCACTAGCATCCCCGCCGTGTGATCTAGGAGCTACACACGCCATCTGTAAAATTACAAGTACAAGAACACACAATTTTGTGGACCAATTAATACTAATACACACATTCATATAAATATACACATTTAAACATAACATAACAATTTCATTCAAATAAAAGTTACACGTTTAAACATATAGTAACAATTTCATTTAAATTACAAATTAAGAACAATTGTCATCATCCGAATCATCGCTAGATAAAACTTCTTCAACAACAGTCGTGGGGTTCACTTCATCATCATCAGACACGTCAACATCATCATCATCAAGGACATGAGCAACGACATCATCTTCATTATTAATAAAATTAGCATCTTCTTCAGGGGCGTCCACTTCTGTTGATTCATCATTTACACTCAAATCCGCAGACTCCAAACCAGTCAAACCAACAGACAATGCAACATCTGATGAACTGCTGCCATGTATAACATCTTGATCAGAATCTACCACATCCCGATGCCAGATCTTCCGATGATGAACATCTTCGATGACCTTCCAATGAGGTGGTCGTCTAGCAGGGTCTTCAAGGTAGAAGACTTGTGTTGCTTGTGTCGCAAGAATGTATTGTTGATTTCTAAAAGCATCCTTATCAGTCAAAATATGACGTATGCCACGTTCAATGTAAGAACGCCTAGAGCGTGCCGTAGGGTTATTAGGGTTACGGGTGTCGAACCATAAACATCGAAACAACACAACCTTTCGGTTGCCCAAAAAAGTGAGCTCCGGGATTTCCTCCAGTTGACCATAATACATTTTTCCATCAGGCCCGGGTGTTGCAACTGCACTGCATTGAGTAGTATGAAGTATATCGCGCTCATGCACCAAAAACTTCACACCGTTAACTATGCAAGCGGGGTATGTAAATGCACGAGATGAAGGTCCACATGCCAAAGAGAATAACTTAGGACTACAGCTTGGGTCTTTTGCCACGCTCTTTTCACGGATCTACGATAGAGATACAAACAGATTCAGATGAGCAAAAACTCTGGACTACAATGTAATATATCTAATGTGTTTACCTTGTGATTGAACCAGGGAGGAAAACTTGTTTCCACGGTATTGTTAGGAAATTCACTACAAAAGTTCATGATATTAGAATAAGTCATCGAAAACAAATAACTTAGGAAAAAAAGGGTTCTTCAAAATATAAAAAAGAAGAAGCATACTCTTTGTACGCCTGGATGTCTGCGTCGATTTCAGTACTGTTGTTAAGTACAAACCATACAACTGCCTGCATAACATATGGCTCCATCCAAGTATCTACATCTCTACCCACCGGTTTGCATACTGACTGGAACACCTGGAATTTACCTGGTTGTTCAGGTGCACTGTCGTCATTTCTGTCAGGACGATTAAATCTCGTCTCGACATCCTTAAGATAATGCGAGCAGAAAGTTAATGCTTCTTCTGCAACATAACCCTCCGCTATAGAACCTTCAGGCCTGGCTTTATTTCGGACATAATTTTTCAGCTTCTTCATGTATCTTTCAAATGGATACATCCACCTATAGTAAACAGGGCCACCTAGAATTGAATAGCCTCTTCGGGTAAATGTATAACCAAATGAATCATTATGTCAAAAAAAGCAGGAGGAAATATTTGCTCTAAATTAATCATAACATCGAGCATTTGTTTTTTAGCTTTCTCCATGTCTTGCTGCATCAAATTTCGAGCACAAATCTGCTTAAAGAATAAGCAGAGCTCGATTAATGGGGGTGAAATGTCTTTGGGTAAGTATTGCTGAACTCCATAAGGAAGTAACTGTTGCATCATAATATGACAGTCATGAGATTTTAGGCCCGTTATGTTGTTATCGTCAGCGGTCACTTTTTTCTTGAAGTTGGATCCAAACCCATCGGGTAGTCTAACTCCTTTGATGAATTTACAAAACCATTTTCTGTTTTCTGGTGTGAAAGAGTACTTTGGATGAGGCTTATCGAACTTCCCGTTTCTTTTATCAACGAGCCACAACTCTATTCGAACTCCCAAAGTTTTCAAGTCTTGCCTTGCCTTTAGCGTGTCTTTGGATTTGTCGTTCATTAACAAGGTATTCAGCACACTCTCAAACACGTTATTTTCGATGTGCATGACATCGAGATTGTGTTTTAGTTGAAGAACGGGCCAATACTCCAGTTCGTAGAAGATAGAACGCTTACTCTAATTTAATTCGATTTCTCGATTAGGTTTAGGGTTATTTTTAACAATAGGTGGATGTTTCCTCGAGACACGTTTAAAGACTTTACTAATTTGAATCATGATTTCTTCATTGGTAAAGTCTCTAGGAGGAAGCTTCTTTTCAGATTTACCATGGAATTCTTTAAATTTCCTCCTCATTGGATGGTTTACGTGTAAGAATCTTCTATAACCAACATAAGCGATTTTATTCTTCACAGGAAGCGATGGAGTGTCCTGATTACATGTTGGGCATGCATAGTAGCCTTGTCCACTCCACCCAGACAAACTACTTCGAGCTAGAAATTCATTTATGGTCCATAAAACCGCCGCTTTCATGTTGAAATGAGTACCCGTAGCAGCGTCTAAAGTCCACACACCTTTCCATAGCTCTTGGAGTTCTTTGATCAAAGGCTGCAAGAAAACATCAATGTCCTTTGCAGGTGATTTAGGGCTGGGAATTAACATCGTCAACATTAAAGAAGTCTCTTTCATACACATCCACGGGGGTGTGTTGTATGCTGTCAATATGACCGGCCACATGCTGTAACTTTGACTCATGTTGCCAAACGGATTGAAACCATCAGTAGCCAACGCTAATCGGACATTTCTAGGGTCACAAGAAAACTCGGGTTTCATTATGTCAAAAATTTTCCATGCTTTACCATCACACAGGTGATTCATCTTACTGTTTTCCTTAGACTGTCCAGTAGCATGCCAAGTCATCCACTTTGCGATGTGTTTGTGTCGAACATACGTTGTAGTCTAGGTTTTAACGGAAAGTAACGCAACACCTTGTTGGTAACTTTCTTCCCCTTTTTGTTTAGGTTTTTCCATCTACTCGCGTTGCAGATTGGACAATTATTCAGACTTTTGTTCTCATCTGATCCCCAAAATAAAAAACAATCATTTATACAAGCATGGATCGATTCGTATCCTAACCCGATATCTTTGTATGTCTTCTTGATTTCATAGTATGATGGTGGGAAGTTGAATCCATTCTTAGGGGGACATGCCTTTTACAAAAGAGCTAGAATCATGTTAAACCCTTTATCAGGTATTTTACATAAGACCTTGATGTGCGAAAGCTCTGACGTAAAGTTTAGTGTAGTCATATCACAACTTGGACCCAACATTTGGGTGGACCTAGCAAGTAACTCTTCGTACTTGTCATTTGATGACGTATAGTCCATATTCGGGTCACGAACCCGACCAATACTCAAGCCCATCACGCGTGGGCTATCACGATAAAGATTTGGGCTTACAACGGCCCAAACCCGAAATCTATTATTGGCCTTGATATAGGATCTCTTATTTATGGGATAAGGATCAAAATAAGGCGGGATACGCCGAAGGGTAAGGAACACGAAACCAACAAGGATTTCGTGTGTATATATAGGGCATCTCGGCTCTCATTAAAAGGTATGATATCATAACCCTAACTCTTCACAAAACCCTAAAACCGATTACTTACTCTCACGCCGGAGGATAATCGTGGGAGACAATCCCACGATAAGCCTAACGGTGTTTTTTGTTCTCTTAGTGCGCAGGTCTCAAGCATTAAGATCCAATTGATATGGGAACCGGAATCCAAACAAGGAACGCCCAACTTTTGTATCAACAAGTGGCGCCATCCGTGGGACCCTACACTAAGAACTCTACGAAGAACTAGAATGACGAAGCACGGAAACCAAAATCAGCGGACTCCGCAGGCGAAGAAAACGCATGGTGACCTACAGGGGCAGAAGCAGCAAACTGATTCAGCCGCTAAGCAGGCCTCTGGAACAACCAGTGCGCCCAAAAACCTAGGATCATACTCAGATCTGGTCTTTACTACAGTAGAACCGCTCGCAAGAACTACCCATGCTACTACAACAACCACTAGCGCGGAAGATCTACAGCGCACTCCTTTCACCATGCCAGAATTAGACCTCACTAAGCCGCCAAATGCGCCTATCCGAAACAAGGGTCCAGATTTGGAAACAGACATCCTCGCGCTAGAAGGAGTCACACCTGAACTAGCGCCAAGTGATTTTGTATCTCAAAACTACGAAACCTTGGCTGCGCTTATGCGAGAGGAAGCGAAAAAAAGGTCAAGCCAGAGTCTGCAAGCCCGACTCAACTTCGACCCTGAGCATGAAGCATCCCCACCGCGTTACCGAAAGGAAAGGCGCGAGAAGGATAGCCACCGACACCCAGTGTTTACTAGGATCGGAAGGAAAGTTGTGGATGATGAAGCAGCCGACTTACAGTATCTAGAGGAGCATGAAGACGATGGACGGCGCACCAATGTCCACACTAGGCTTGGTAGTCGCAGGATTCACGATAGACTTGGGCGACGGGTCTCCCCAAGTGAAAGCCCTTCAAGCTCGGATTCCGAGGATAGTCGGCGCAAGCACCGCAAAAGAGTAAGCTCATCCTCAAGTGACTCCTCGGACAACGAGGACGAAGAAACAGGACACTGGAAGTCCAGGAGAAGATACCGCGACCAGGAGGACGAAGATATGTCTCGTCCCTGGCGCAGCCAAAAGGTTGACGCATTCACTCGGCGCATCAGTGATTTTTTAGAAGATAAGAGAAGGCGCATGCCCGCTAATGTTAAAACTTATGATGGGACAGGTGATCCTGACGACCACCTAAAAATTTTCGAATCAGCAGCAACCATTGAAAATTGGCCACAACCTGTGTGGTGCCACATGTTTAATTCTACGTTAGTAAGGAATGCGCGAAACTGGTTCAGTAAGCTTCCACGTAGAAGCATCGATGGGTTTGAAGAGTTGCGGAAGGCGTTTCGTTTGAACTTTACTCAGAGGAAGAAGTGCGCCAAGAACCCTGTCGAACTCGCTAGGGTGAAACAGCGCCAAGGGGAATCCACAAGCGCTTTTATGGAGCGCTATAAAGACGAATGCATACATGTCAAGGCATGCCCCGAAATACTAAAGATCTCAGGGTTTATGAACGGAATCAATAACCCAGAACTTATCAAAAAGTTAAATGATAGGGTTCCCCAAACCTTTGACGAACTTATGAAGCGCACGAGGTCCTTCATCCAAGGAGAAGCCGCCGCTGCGGATAGTAAGAAAGGCTACTCAAACTATAGGTCACAAGAACAGCCCAGGAGACAATCCAATGACCAGAGTAGCAATCATAACAAAAGCTACTGCAGTCAGGGGGGCGGACGAGAGAATGACAAGTATACCCCACTAACGAAGACTCCAAAGGAGATATTTGCGACGGAAGGCGCGAACTTTCTGAGACCCCCACCGATGCGCACCCCAGAAGATCGGCGCGTAGGGAACGGATACTGCGAGTATCATGGACAGAAGGGCCACACCACTAATGAGTGTGTCCAATTGCGCCAACTAATTGATAAGCTAGTAAAAGAAGGCAGATTGGACCATCTAGTTAAGAACATCAAGGATGGAAAAGACAAACAGAAGACCGGGGGCAAGAAAGAAGCACCTAAGGACAAGGCTGACACAATCTACATGATACAATCATGGCAGCGAAAGACTAGGCAAAAGGTTAGCCAGAAATTTTCTCATGGAAGCGAAATCTCTTTCCCCACCTTGGTTGCGGACAACGCAGTGGCGGAACTACTCACCATCGAGATAAATGCGGGGGGTCACGATATCCACCGCATGTATGTTGATGGAGGGGCATCAGCGGACATAATGTATGAGCATTGTTTCAAGAGATTGCGACCTGAGATACAAAGACAGTTAAGCCCAGCCACGACGTCGTTGACTGGCTTCACAGGAGAAAAGATATGGCCCATGGGACAACTACGACTACTAGTTGTTGTTGGTAATAAGGAACACTCCACGACAGCCTGGATAAATTTTATGGTGATCAAATCTCCTTCGCCATACAATGGCATTATCGGAAGACCAGGAATTTCGGCAATACGCGCAGTACCGTCCACAACACATGGGATGCTCAAATTCCCGGTAGAAGGCGGCATTGTCACCATCTACAATAACGCTGCGCCACCTAGAGAGTGTAACACGATTACATGTGAGACGACGCACACCCCAGAACAGAGCGCAGCTAAAGTATCAAATCTGAAGGTCGCAATTCATCCTGATTACCCGGAACAAGAAGTATCGATCGGGGGATCGCTGTCTGATACAGGCAGAGCTGCCGTGTGCGCACTCTTGCAAAAGAATCTGGATATCTTTGTATGGGAACCAAAGCACATGACTGGTGTGCCACGCTCGATTGCAGAACACAAGTTGAAAATCCGACAAGGATACTCCCCAGTACGGCAGAAAAAGCGCGGCCAGGCTCCAGAGCGCGCAAAAGCCATTCTAGAGGAAGTACACAAACTTGTTGACGCAGGTATCATGCGAGAGGTCTATTACCATGACTGTCTCTCCAATCCAGTGATGATTAAGAAGAGTGATGGTAGTTGGCGGATGTGCGTGGACTTCACTGATCTCAACAAAGCATGTCCACAAGACTGCTACCCACGACCAGAGATAGACTGGAAGGTAGAATCTTTACGCGGATACCCCTTTAAATGTTTTTTAGACGCATACAAAGGGTACCACCAAATCCAAATGGCTAAAGAGGACGAGGAAAAAACAGCCTTCCACACAAGCCAAGGTGTCTACTGTTATACAAAGATGCCTTTTGGCCTCAAGAATGCGGGCGCCACCTACCAGCGATTGGTGGATAATGCATTTGAAAAGCAAGTGGGCCGCAACCTAGAGGTCTATGTTGACGACCTTGTCATAAAAAGCCATACCGAAGGCGAGTTGGTCCGCGACATTGAAGAAACATTTAGAACACTACGATAGATCAACATGAAGTTAAATCCTAAGAAATGCACTTTTGGCGCTACATAAGGCATGTTCCTAGGATACTTGATCGAACCTGATGGAATTAAACCATGCCCAGAAAAAACAGAGGCTGTCATCCAACTCCCTTCACCACGCACGTTGAAAGAAGTCCAGTCTCTGAATGGAAAGCTAGCCGGGTTAAACAGATTCCTGTCCAAATCAGCAGATAAGTCACTCCCCCTCTTTAAAACACTCAAGAAGTGTACAAAAAAGGGAGACTTTCGTTGGACTACAGAAGCGGAAGAAGCTTTCACACAGCTTAAGCAACATATAGCAGCGCTTCCCAAGCTAGTCGCACCCCGACCAGGGGAGGAGTTAATTGTGTATTTGTCTACGACTCATGGAGCAGTCAGCGCGGTGCTACTGACAGATAGGAATTCCGTACAAACACCGGTATACTTTGTAAGTAAAGCGCTCAAGAAGACAGAGATTAACTATAGCCCAATGGAAAAGTTGGTATTGGCATTAGTATTCGCCGCCAAAAGATTGCGCAGATACTTTCAAGCACACCCAATAGCGGTGATCACGGACCAACCAATCAAGCAAGTTATCTCCAAACCTGACGCATCGGGGCGATTACAAAAGTGGAGTGTATTGCTAGGCGAGTATAACATCTCTTATAGACCACGCACTTCAGTTAAGGGGCAAATACTAGCAGACTTCATCATCGAAAAACCAGACACCGATGCTGCACCTCCACTGAGCAAGGTAGAAGTACAAGAGCCATGGGTCCTGTTCACGGATGGATCTTCATGCGTGGATGGGTCGGGCGCAGGCCTCATCCTCACCAATCCAGAAGGAATGGAATTCACTTACGCACTGCGCTTTGAATTCACAGCTACGAATAACGAGGCAGAGTATGAAGCCCTAATCGCTGGATTACACATTGCAACTCGAATAGGTGTACGCAA
Organism: Artemisia tridentata subsp. tridentata; assembly: GCA_021014915.2. NCBI lineage: Eukaryota > Viridiplantae > Streptophyta > Magnoliopsida > Asterales > Asteraceae > Artemisia > Artemisia tridentata. The sequence continues at coordinate 47,258,662 of CP139508.1, forward strand.
CCTAGAAGCAAATGTGGACTCCCGATTAGTAGCCAACCATGTGTTGGGCGAATATGTGGCTAAAGAGGATAACATGGTTCAATACCTCGACCAGACCAAGTCACTAATCCAAGGTTTTGACAGGTTTACCATTAAACAAGTTCCTAGAGGGGAAAACAAAAAAGCGGATGCGCTAAGCAAGATCGCATCTACAAGCTTTGCGCACCTGTCAAAACAAGTGTTGGTGGAGATCCTAAAAAGTAAATCCATCTCGGAGATGGAGATATCCACGGTAATAGAGGAGCAGAATCCTACGTGGATGACCCCTATTGTCGAATTTATAGGCAAAGGCATATTGCCCCATGAGCAGAAGGACACTCGACGGATACGGCGCACAGCACAGAGGTTCGAACTTCGAGATGGTATCCTATATCGGCGCTCATTTCTACAACCATGGCTTCGGTGCGTTGGACCTCTTCAGGCAGATTACGTACTCCGAGAGATCCACGCCGGTTCATTCAGTATGCATTCAGGACTACGGTCCGTCGTAGCACGAGCCTTGCGGTCCGGATACTACTGGCCCACTATGCATCGCGATGCGCGTGAGGTGATAAAGAAATGCAGCGACTGCCAAGTTCATAGACCCATCCCGCGCAGACCACAACAAGAGCTAATGCCTATCACTTCTCCATGGCCATTCTATAAGTGGGGTATCGACATTGCGGGTCCCTTCCCTGTTGCAGCAGGGGGACTGAAATTTCTTATTATGGCAATAGACTACTTCACTAAGTGGATTGAGGCAAAAGCAGTGGCGACAATCACAGGTAATCAAGTAAAACGATTCGTTTGGGAAAATATTGTATGCCGCTTTGGATTACCTAGGGAAATCATTTCGGACAACGGAAAACAATTTCGCGATAACCCGTTCAAAGACTGGTGCGCAGAACTAAATATTACACAACACTTCGCGTCAGTTAAACACCCACAAACCAATGGTTTGGTTGAGCGCGCAAATCGTAGTCTAGGCGAAGGAATTAAAGCGCGCCTAGACAAACACAAAGGAAGATGGGTGGATGAATTGTCGCATGTCTTATGGGCACACCGCACGACAATCAAAGTTAGCAATGGAGACACTCCCTTTTCTCTTGTCTATGGGACAGAAGCTGTCATACCAGCTGAAATTGGGATGCCAACTATTCGTACCGCGGAAGTTAATGTCGCAACCAATGACGACGAACGACGTATAGACTTGGACCTACTGAAAGAAAGGCGTAAACGCGCAGCTATACGTGAGGCAAAAGCCAAGTCAAAAATGAAGGGATACTACGATACTAAAGTTCGAAGCACCTCATTCAGACCAGGCGACTTTGTATATCACGCTAATGATGCAAGCCACGCAGAAGATACAGGTAAACTTGGACCAAAGTGGGAAGGACCCTATGAGGTCGTTGAAGCACTAGGAAAAGACGCGTACAAGCTGCGTGACATGGATGGCCGCGAGCTACAACGCACATGGAATATTTGCAATCTCAAGAGATGCTATCTTTAGGAAAGGTTACGACCCCACCCATGGACACTTCCGCACTTTAGTAAGTGCTCAATAAATATCCGTGTATTTACATTTTTGTTTCATCTAGGCAAATGTCTTTCTTTTTCCAAAAACTTACAAGTATTAATTAAACGTCGCGGTTTCTAGCTAACTCCGCGACACACTTTACTTTGTTGTTTACATATTATTTATGTCTCAATATTGTTGTTATATTTTGCCTACATGGCGTGCATGCACTTATTAAAACCCACGATGGTAAAGGATGAGTAAACCTACTAAATAACTCGTTGAGTAAGAGGGTTGCAAACCCATCAACATCGGATCACGCATCCTTGTTAAACACCTTACTCTCAAGATGTTGGAGTAAGTTCATTGTGCATCCCACGACGGATACACAACAATGCACACTGTGCGCGTTTAACAAATTAGGAGTTAAGACTCTTAACCCCTTGATATGGTATTCGCAGTACGCTGCATGTCAACCCATACACTTGTGCATTTTATATATATTCGCGCTTAACATTAAGTCATGAATTTCATACACGATTATGTTATAAGTGATTATAGATTCCCGTAATATTTTTTAAGTACGTTTATATAATGGTTTGATTCTTAGACATAACATAGACGTCTTGTACGCAAAGACAGATAACTAAGTACAAACATCATAACCACAATCACATACAATATGCGTACAATCGCACTTTCAAAATATCATTTTATTCTGGACTACGAGTTCATACAAGGTATAGATTTAACATGCACACGTGCAACAAAATGTTAACCTATTACAAAAAATATCACCAAGTCAACACAATCTAAAGGCTATGGGAGCGTCTAAGCTCTGAACTACTAACATGATACGCAGCACTCCCAGCCTCCTCAAGCTTCTTTAGGAGATCACCATCCTTGGGCGACACTGTCGGTACGCTAACAGGTACTCCATCAGATCTTGGAATATGTGCAGCGCCAATGCCACAAAGGATGGCCTTTCCTTTCACACCCTGCTTCTTCGCAAGCCTCATGGCATGAGCCTCTAAGGATTCCTTCAGCGGGATTTCCTTCTCGAGGGCAAAAGGATTCAAGATGTTGCGAGGACGAGCAAAGATAGGTACCTGCAGCTGCGACACATCGGGCTTAAGAAAATAATCAGTTTGTGCCTCTGCGTCCTCTGCTGCGTGCCTAGCCAAGGTTAACCCCTACATAATAACACCTATGGGGTAATCCTGATCGCGCTCCAGTTGAGCAATGTGAGGAAGATCTAATAGCTTCATCTTCTCCATAGCAGCGACAAGCTCATCATAGGCATCAGCATTATAACCTGGTACTTGTGCGGCAGGCACTGTCAACAACTTGCTCTCGGAAAGCTCCTCTATAGCCTGCGCCTTGCCACGTGCCAACGCGCGCTCAACTACATCCCCAAATGCCTCCCTCACCTCTTGAGACTCCAGCGTACTCAAAGCAGCAAGGCGCAAATCATGGCTGATAAGCCACCTGCGCTCAGCAATCGAAGATACCAGGTGTGGGTACAGCTCTTCATCATACTCAATACTGAGCTTGCGCTGCTTACTTTCTTGCTTCTCCAGCGACCCCTCCACAGCCTTACGAAAGTCATCCAATCTAGAGAAGTGAGCGGTCTTGTTAAGCTCCATGTACTTCATGACCCACAGACAAGTGGCCTTGTACTCTGTTAATTCAGCACGCTCTTGGCCCACTTGAGCAAGTAATGACATCTTCTCTTCAGCAAGCTTCTGGGCATACGCATCTGTTGCCTTTACCTCAGCCTGCGCATCAGCCAACTGCGCCTTCAGAAGCGCAATCTCCTCATCTTTCTGCACATAGCGGCTACCTTCACCAGCATACCTTGATTGTAGCTATGCAACTAAGGAGGCCTGGTGCGCAGTAGCTAAACCTAGCTCCTCTATCAGATGGTCCGTTGGCACATCCTCAAACGTCTTCGGCTCAGTCTCTTGGCTCTTCTGCGCAAGATCATTAGTATGAGAGGAACTCGCCTTGGGTGGCGAATTCCCAACACGCGCAGCATCATCCTCAGCAGCTTTAACACTGCACGCAAATAACAAAGTTACTCTATAGTATCAACGCGGAATAAAGAACTGAAGATCTAAAGATACAAGTCTCATTACTTACTTGGGGGGAGGAGTTTTAGTTGACGACGCATCCTCTTCTGATGATGATTGCCCGCCAGAGATAACATGGCGCCTTCTTTTAGATGTACCCGCACCATCATCACCAGAAGCTTTCTTACGCTTCACCCCTTGGCTAGCCTCCTCGGGCCCACCTTCAAACATGCCAATCCCCATACTCTCTGACGAGTCTGTGCGCGATGGCTCTTCTACAGGGACTTGTACCCCAGGAGTTGGAAAACTACGAAGGGGAGTCGCCTCTAAAACAACTGGGGGTGTATCCTCTGGTTCCTCCTGTACGATCTCCATAGTGCGCCCCGCGGTAGCCTCCAAAATTGGCTCCTCACCTTCTCTCAAAGGGCGCACTCCTACGGTCACCTGTTTGGGCCTCGCCAAGCGCACCACACTGAATAGATCCATCTCTGCGCAACAAACAACAAACAAACAAAGATGGTTACAAAAGCTATAATAGTGAAGAGCGCTTACACTACTGAGCGAAGGAGAAGAAAGGACAAGCACCCACCCCGGTGATTCTCATCCAAAAAGGTTGGAACCTCGTCAGGACCTCCAAAGTAGTTGCGACTAATGCCCATATGCACTAAAAACTCTTCTGGATAAGCGTTGATAGGGAGGCGATTGGCATTAATCATTTCTGCATCATCTGCGCTATACGTTCCAGGGATGGGGCGCTCATCCTTCGGTAATGACTCTTGGGTATAGAACTCAAAAATCCATGGGAAAAATGCATCATCAACCCAAAAGAATTTCTCCCTCCAATTCCTAAGCGCGTCTAACTTTTCCGTATAGCACTGCAGCCGCCCTGCGCGCTTGGAAAAGGACACCCACCCGTTTGACCACGACGAGTGATAAAACGCGCGGAATAGATGGATTGTGGGTTCAATCGCCAACAAGCGACAATTTACTTCAAAATTTGTTATTTTTGCTGCACCTATACAGTGCAGTTGGGAAATATGGAGACGATAGTGGTTTAAAACATCGCACAAGAATAGAGAAATGGGCACACGTTGGTTAGCGAATTCAAAGAAGCGTGTGTATACCCCTACTTTCCCTTCAGGGAAGTTCGCTATGGATATGTGTGACTCAAGAGTTTTGAGAGTAACCAATTTATTCCAAGTGGTATAACTTTTGTCAAACCCATATTGTGATATGTGTGACTCAAGAGTTTTGAGAGTAACCAATTTATTCCAAGCGTTACCACAACGAACACATGGTAAAAGAATCTTTTTAGTGATGGGGTGTAACAATGGCTCACAACGCGCGACGAATGCAAAAAGACCATCTAAAAACTCAAGGGAATTACGGTTGGATATAGTGGTCCAACTCTTATCAATTGTCATGACTGCGTTGCAAAAAAACACATTCAAATAAATGAATATAATATATATATATATATATATATATATATATATATATATATATAATATATATATATATATTATATATATATATATATATATATATATATATATATTATATATATATATATATATATAGGGTTAATACACAAAAAAGTCACTAAACTTTACAAGAAAGTTCGCCTAAGTCACCCAACTTTCATTTTGTTCACTTAGGTTACTGAACTTTGAAACTTTATTCGACTTGGTTACTGATCTTTGAAACTTTGTTCGATTTAGTTATTGAACTTTTATTTTGTTCACTTAGGTTACTGAACTTTGAAACTTTGTTCGACTAGGTTACTGAACTTTGAAACTTTGTTCGACTTCGTTACTGAACTTTGAAACTTTTTATACGTTTTCGTCTGTTTTTATACGTTTTCGCCAGTTTTTCTTTCGTTTTTGCCCGTTTTTATACGTTTTCGTCTGTTTTTATACTTTATCGCCATTTTTCTTCTGTTTTCGCCCGTTTTCTTCCGTTTTCGTCCGATTTTATACATTTTAGTCCGTTTTTATACGTTTTCGCGAGTTTTTCTTTCGTTTTTGCCCGTTTTTATACGTTTTCACAATTCTTTTCTGTTTTCGTCAGTTTTATCTGTTTTAGTCTGTTTCCATAAAAACATATAAAAACGGAAGAAAACTGTCAAAAATGTATAAAATTGGATGAAAACGAAAGAAAATGGGCGAAAACAGAAGAAAAATGACGAAAACGTATAAAAACGGGCAAAAATGGAAGAAAAACTGGCGAAAACGTATAAAAACAGACGAAAACGTATAAAAACGTACAAAAACGTATAAAAACGGACGAAAACGAATAAAAATGGGCGAAAACGGAAGAAAAATGTATGAAAGCGGGCGAAAACGTCAGAAAAACTGGCGAAAGCATATAGAAATGGTCAAACTAACAGAAATAGTGGTTTATGGACTAAATCCGTGATACCAGACTAACCACAAGGACCGTTTTGAACTATAAAATATGCAATGTCATCATTTTAAAGGTTCAGTAACCAGATCGAACAAAGTTTCAAAGTTTAGTAACCTAAGTGAACAAAATGAAAGTTGGGTGACTTAGGCGAATAAAGTTTCAAAGTTCAGTAACCTAAGTGAACAAAATGAAAGTTGGGTGACTTAGGCGAACTTTCTTGTAAAGTTTAGTGACTTTTTTGTGTATTAACCCTATATATATATATATATATATATATATATATATATATATATATATATATATATATATATATATATATATATATAGGGGGACTTTCTTATGAGAACCATTTTATCTGCGAGAACTGAGAGAACCACAAAAAACATACATGCACGCCTTTTAAAATAAAATAAAAATACATGCAAATCATCAATAATCGTAAGTATCCACCTATGTTCTTCAATATCATCATGAACTCATCATCTTTTTTCACAAAAACCTTACACAAGGCCGCAATATTGTCGTTGCACGCCTTATAAGAACATACATGCACACCTTCAAAGAAAAATGTTGTATTTCCAATTTCTTATCAAATTCTTTAGAACAACTATGTTTCTTTAAAAACATATATGTTGTTTTTAGAACATATGTGCAAAAATACAATTATTGAAGGCGTGCATGTATGTTTTTGGTGGTTCTCTCAGTTCTCGCAGATAAAATGGTTCTCGCAAGAAAGTCTCACTATATATATATATATATATATATATATATATATATATATATATATATATATATATATATATATATATATATATATATATATATATATATATATATATATATATATATATGCAAATAAACACATTCAAACATGAAAAGGCGTAATTATGAACTGTTTTGATTACCTAGTGCAACTATGGAAGGCAATCCTAACCCACTCTTTGAATGTCTCGTCTCATATATGAATGCGTATAACCGATTTACTATTTGAAAAAAATTCGGCAGCATTTCCCCTCAACTCCCCAAATATGTGCATTAAAGACATATTCGTAGGAGTGAAAGGGAAATACTATCGAATTTCTCTCAAATAGTAAAATCGTTATACGCATCCATATCCTAAATGAGATAAAACAATCAAAAAGCAGTCCCAAACATGCAACTTTCTGAAATTAATTTATAATAAATTAATTTCGGACGGGTTTTCTATAGGATGATTAATTCCAGATGGGGGTTGTCCGAAATTAATCACTAAAATCCTAAAAAAAAGTCACATAAGTTTAACAATCACAATATCATACTAACCAAACGGCATATTCACAATATCATGCTAACCAAACGCATATTACAAACCAAACGGCATATTCACAATATCATGTTAACCAAACGCATATTACTAACCAAACAGCATATTCACAATATCATACTAACCAAATGCATATTACTAACTAAACGACATATTCACAATATCATACTAACTAAACGCATATTACTAAGAAAACGCAACCATCAAAGTAATTAAATTATATACCTAGTTCATGGCTAAAATAAAGGAAGAGAAGAAAAGAGATAAAGAGGAAAAGAGGTGGAGCTGTTGTCCTGACTCTCCCGGCTGTCCCGTGGCTGTGGTGCTACTGCTGTCCCGACTCTCCCGGTTGTCCCGTGACAAACACGTAAAAAAACAACCTAAATTAAACAACCAAACTTAAATTAACCAAATTAATTAATAAAAATTTTTGACGACGACATTGTCGTCCCAAAACACATTAACACAATTAAAAAAAAACACCTTTAAACTACCTATACGTGGGGCAGCTGTGGTGGTGGAGCTGCTGCCGATGATGGTTCACGGCGGTGGAGCTGCTGCCGATGATGGTTCACGGCGGTGGTGCCATCTAATTACCAACACAAACACAACAAAAAAGAAACCAAGATTATATTAACAAACCAAAATAAAATAAAGCAAATTTAGAAACAAAAATAAAAAGAAAAAACATACCTTTAAGCAAATCAAAGGTGGGCTGCTGTGGTGGAGCTGCTTGTCCGGTGGCGGATGATAGTGGTGTCGAAGGTGGTTTGTATAGGCGATGTTGAATATATAATAACATATTAAACACATAAACGCAGCGGATAACATCACCAACAACGGGCATATAGCCATATGATCAATCAACAATAAAGATAACAATTATATATACCTTTTTAGCGTGATTCGGGAGTCACTAGCAATCACCAATATCACCAATATAAGATGGAGAAACCCAAGAGATCAATGATGTTGATCTCCTCTAAGAATGAAACACACTACACGTCACGGATAACCACCCGATGCTAGTCTTGATCACGTAACACTTGTTCTTGCAATAACATATGATGGATTTAGCAAAGAAGGGATGAAAGAACACAAACCCTAGAAAGGTGTTATGTGTTTGTGCCGTGGGTTTTCAAGAGGAGGGGGGAGAGAATTGTGGTAATTAGTTAATGTCATTTAATCATATTAATGACAAAATCAATTAGGAGATAATCAAGGAAAAGTTACACTTAACCACCTTGATCTTTCTCTCTTTTTCTCCTTACCATGGCCTGCCATATGGAGCTTCAAATGGGCTTGCCCATTTGTTGGTCCAATCTAATAAACTAAGTACTAGCTTAGTTATTAGTAGCCCGATATCAATCCCAAGTTACGTAGTCATATATATAGTGTAAATACGGTAAATACAATATATAAAATGGTATCTCTGTGTATAAGTGTGTGACCCCATAGGCTCACATATGTCTAGTCATATAATTATTTATTATGACACGAGCATACTCCAACAGCTCCCACTTGCGACGTCATAATAATCAAGTAATTATACAAGCAAAGGTTAGCGTCTAGCAACACGCCAATGCCCCTAGAAATATGTGAGAATAGTTTCTTAAACGTCTCATTTTAAATGGTTTATATGTCATCTATCCTTTTGTTACAGATACCATGTTGAACATTAGACATGGATCAAATGTCATTCTAATTTTTCAACTATTATGTTTCTCGATATAGATATTGAACAAGATTACCAAGTTGATCAAGATTCATCTTAATCTCATTTGGGTACGGTCATACAAACATCTGTCCAATTCATCGAGGAGCCCAATAGTATCTAACTCCATAACATGTGGAGGAACAAATCCCATTTTGACTGCACGTGTCATTCATGTGTTTCATATCACCCCTGAAGATGGTTTTTATAACTACCTTATTCAGGACAGCGTTTAACCATATCAAGGAATGAAATTCCACGCATACAAGACCTACTTGCATCTCAAGTCTAAGGATAAGAGACATAACCACTTGCGAGATTCACTATTGACGACGATCCATGTAGTGAATACTCATAGGTTGGGTCAGTCCAATGTTCATCACAATGAACAACATGTGAGTTTGGTAAATAATCACCAACACGCTCACATTTGCCTTAATTTGATGATACTCCCGTATCGTCAACTGGCAATGGACAATTTTAGAATAAATAAATTATTCATGGATTAAACATGCAAATATAGAACACGGTAGTATAAATGAATATGATCATACTTGGTATATCAATTCATTATATAATACGACTGCTTACAGTTCCATTATCCAAATACTAAAAACAGATATGCATAAGACTACTCATAGGTCGGAATCCGATGTTCCCGCCATGATCAAATTATGTTGTACAGGACAACAAGTAGTCATCTGAGTAAACTTTGAGAATACTTGTTTCAAAACTCATGAAAGGTTTGAATGATGATTGTCCTTTGTATGTGTGCATTCAAGTACAAGATGAGTATTGCAACAATACATTCCAAAGGGTGTTTAAAGCCAGCAAAACACCTACATTAGACAGTCATCTGAACAGTTTCTCAAACTGTAGAGTATTCTTATTCTTTTAATGTATAACGCATTAATGCTCTCAGTCGAGCACATCTAGTCAGCAATGTCATCATTCATGATGACATCTTACCACCTCTAGGGTTGAGCATCATCTCTGTTGAATAAGTATTAGTGTATGCAAATAAAACAGAGCTCCTCAAATATCCGTAAACGTTTGAACATATCTTTGGCACTTTGTAGGCCCATTATAATGTTCGTTTAACAATTATCTAATGACTTTCACTTAGATATTTGTTGTTATCAACTCATCTTGCATTCATGCAAATGATATATATAGTCCAATGCATAATACGACTTGCATAATGAATCCTTTAGTCGAACTTAAGATTTCCATTCATGTGTTCAATCTCATCAAGTGAGATTGATCATTGAGACTCCCCTCAATAACGTGTCATATTGTGTTTAGACTTAATAACCGCTTATGTTTATTCTAATAAACATATATATAACAAGGTTGTATGTCTTATTTTATAAATCCCTTAAGAGAAACTTCATTCCAAGCTAAGGATTAAAGTCTAGCTTAGATGGAATATTGTTTCTAATATGTTAATGACATATGAGATTTAAGAAAATAAATATAGTGCTCCAACTTGCTCTCAGTGTACTTAGGAGTAATCTTATTAATGAAAATCAAATTAATGATTTTATAATTAACTTAAGATCTCTGCTCCTAGATGCATGATCTAATCCACACATGGATTCTTTTATCTTGTATACATAATAAAGATTATATGGATTCATAAACCCTTTTGATTACTCATCGTCCTCGCAAAGGTAATCAACAAGAAAAGTGTTTTGATATCCTATTGTCATATTTCATTTACATGAAAACAGGTATGACAATTAATCATCTTTATACATTTAATGTTTGTAGGTAGGAAGATTTAATCATAGTCAATTTCTTGAGTACGAGTAAACTCCTTTTACTACGCGTGCATTAAATGTGTGTACAAGTTTGTCCTTTTGAGTCTTCTCATCAAGAAACTCATTCTTAACCTCACAGTCTAACTGATTGGTAAGAGATCAATCAAGCTCCATGAGTGATTGTCTTTCAAGGACTGCATCTTAACATTCATAGTTTTGAGCTATTCATCATATTCAAGATCTGATAATGCATCTCTGCAGTTAGCAGGTTCACTATGATCCTCTAACTTATATCCCTTAGCATTGATATAAAAATTATATCATTCAGGTGTAAGAGGAATCCTTGCGGATTTATGAATGAGAGATATCAATCTATGGTTTAACATATGCATGTTCAACCTTAGTATGACATTAGCAAGTGTACTCAGAAGGTTGCTCTTGAATAACTTCAAGATCTAAAGGTGCTCCCACTTGCTTTTGTATGTAGAGACTAATCTCTAGATACTCAGCATCTTGAGTAACAATAAATTGTTTTCAAGTGGGACATCCAGAATACATCGTTAGTTCTTGACTCTAGTTTGTTAATTACTTACTCTTAGGTAGTTAACAAATTCAGAACTTCAATCAAGACATAATGAGATTCATCCCATGCCATAATACAATGGTGTCTTAAATTCCTTCTGGGTTGGAATCATATTGAGTGTACACATGGCACATCCAATTTTCTAACCTTGATAGCTTTGGAGGTAAAACAGTTTAAGTCATCAAAGATCAAACAATATCAATAGTGTTTGATTTTCCATGATGGACATACCATAAAGTTGTGGTATTCCATGAGGACTGATGTTGTGAGACTATCACACAACTCACTAGATGAACTTATACCTTTTGGCTTACATATCTGCCAACCAAGTCAAACCAGATGGCATCAATAGTAATTTTAGCCTACTGCATACTTTACTTCATGTGCATGTTTTGACTAGAAAACATAAACATTTAATATTATACGTCGTAAGTGTACATGTCTTAACAAGAAGACATAACAAATCAACGTCTTACTTTACGTTATAAGTCTTTCAACAATTAACGGAATTGATGTTTGTGTCTTTACAAGAGACCTAAACATATTCAACTAAAGTAATTACGAGCGCCGACACTTGGCCTCAATAGTAAATTCAAGTTAATTTCATACTTCATGATTATGACTTTACAAGAAAACATAATCATATTTACTAAACAATTCAGTGAATATGTTGAAGCAGCTTTTCATGTTATCTTGATATCTGTTCTAATTAGGGAAACATACATTTTATGTGTAGAAGTCCTAGTAGAATCTTAGTTTCTTACCTTGCAGTCAAGAAAAATCATTAGTCATATTGTTATATGTTGTACCTTGCACACAATTAAGATTTCTCCCACTTGTGCATGGCACAACATCATGAGAGTATACAGATAACACTACGCTCGTTTATTTGCATGAGCAATATGATAATGTCTAAGATAACATATGATTTTTAGTCAAAATCAAAATATAGATATGTAGAACTTTATCGTTTTAATAATAAATCATGCATAACAATTTTATAGATAACATTTCAGGAAAGAACATCAGGAACGCGACAAGTTATCTTATAAAATTTATGCAATGGTTCTTATATAAACTATGATGCTTAACATGTGGAAAGTAATGTATTATTTCAAAACCATCTGGAAATAAGATGGGCAACTTGCAAGGTAATAAAGCTTACAGCTCCCACTGGATTAGACAACATTACATGTGTTTCGTCACCAATAATATAATCACGTAGCTCCCACTGGATTAGACAACATTTTATGTGTTTCGTCACCAGTGGAGAGTGAGTGATGATTGGATACTTTCCTTCTTTCTTTGAATATCTACACATTATTGCTAATGTGAGTCACTTTGACTAGTAAACATGTACTTAGGTATTCAAGGAAGTGCATCAAGTTCTACCATATAGATGATGGGCTAGCCATCATTGCTATTTTAACTTGAAAATAGGCATGCATTTCCTCCATAATTGGTCTACTTTACCACAAGGGTATGTAGGACCTTAATAGGTTTATTGGGTTAAGACAAACTGCTAGGTAATCATGCTAGTAATTGCCTTTACCACTTTTGCGGTTTATTGATATTTCCGTCTTCTAATTATTTAAACTCATTTTAGTTTGGTAGCTATAGAAAACGTGTTCTCTAGTTATCCAAATATCTTATTTTTCTTCAAGGTTTCAAAACTGAAACTAGGGTTATAAAACAACCTTGAAGGAGTAAGATGTGTAACCATACTTAACCGTTTTGACTTTTACAAGACATCACGATTTCTAGAGTAGGTGTTCTTGAGTTTGATTAGAATTAGGAAAATTCAAATATTCCTATTATGGCTTTTCCTTATAAAGAAAAAAGATAGGAACAATTCTCTTTCTTACAAGGAAAGAACAACTTAGTTCGTCCTTTTAACAAGAAAAGAAAAAACTCTTGTTTACGGTTTGTGTTGCATTAATTCATTAATTGAATTTTCAAAGTTCATTTTCAGTATTTTCTATAATTATCCCTTTGTAATTTAACTACCCCATGTTTACAATTTAAAACAATTAATTTACAAAGAGGGTAAGATCCACATTGTGCTTCTACTATCACATCAGTTGATCTGCTAGCAATAGTAGATTCAATTGATAGGCGACGATCCCCAATTGTATTACACGTACAACTCTTAGATCCTTATGGGACTCATGGCATCTAATGTCAAACAACTAGTGTCATGTAGGCATGTTTAGTCCCATCTTTGCCTCGGGTCAAGGTCTAACCACTTAACTCGATTAAGTCATCCAATTTGAAAATGTGTGAGAATGTATCTAGGTTCCACACATAGAGAATAGTCACCTTGGGTTACAATTCAACCTAGGTCTCACGCATAGGCAAAAGGTAATTGCAAGTGTTCTCAACAATTGGATGGCATGACTTAAATTTTGACGGGTAAAATATTTGATGTGGATCAAAAAGTGTACGAAAGAAGCATGCATTCATTCTTCGTAGCACAAGTTAAAAACTTTTCTTAACTTAAGTCTAATCATTGTTTTAATTTATGTGTGTCAAGTTGTCCATTTTCAAGACTAATATAAATCCTAAGTGGATTATAATTAAGTTTGGACAATACAATAAATAAACAAGCTTAACTAGTTTAAGTGTTATTTAAAAAACAATGATTTTAAGTTTCAAATCCATATTTAAACTTAGTTAAACTAAATCATAAGACTTAGTTTAAATTGGTTTATGTTTCGTTTCAAGTTTTTAGAAAACAATTTGCGTTTTACGTATAATCATAGCATATATAAAAGCAACCAAACAAACACACAACCACAATATGCAAAGCCTCAATCGATGAAAATCCTATGCTTGGTCTCGTGAGCCATCACGAGAACCAAGAGTCAACTAGGGACATGATACACAACCACACGGAGGGCTCCCACTTGCTCCAAGACGATCATGAGCAAGTAAAAGCCCATTATGCACATGGAATATAGATTATGTCCGATCAGTTTTTCTGTCTTTGGAGGCCCAAAACGCCTAGAAGGAGACCTCCTTTTGCTTCGGCCCAAACTAGAAAGTTGTAGGCCCATGTCTTGTGAACCTGCACAAAAAAATTTATCCCAAAATACCTTACCAAGCTCCTGGAAATCGCGTTTTTCTGCAGTGTGTCCAGCAACCATTATTCGTTCTAAAGTCTTTCATTCTTTTGCCATTCGATTACAAGCTTTGATTACATAATATATGAATTAAAATACAACTAATCTACTTCCTACCTATTGTAAAAATGCCCAAACAATGGCAAAACAAAAATGAAATACATTACATAAGTGCCGAAACAATGGCAACCCCAAAAACAAGAAATCAACGACAAATCACAACAACACAAGGCACAAGTGGTCTAGGTTTTCATCGGCTTTGCATATACACATAATAATACAATAATATTATGAACAGAACAAGGTTTTGGCTAACTCCATGGTCAAACATGCATGTATTTTCCATGGATACAAAATTAATAACAAGAATTCAATAATTAGCCAACGAAACGAAGAAATTAATTAACTAGAATTAAAACCCCCGAATGTTACTCGTGTCAAATGGCCTTAGGTTCAAAACCCATTGATATTAGGACCTTCTAATTATCATTTTATCATAGAAAATTAAGCCATAGGGGCTGATTTGAAATCGTTTCACAAATCGATCAAATTAATGCGTTTTTGGCTATTTTACTAGTACCCGACAAGTAAACAAATAAGCATATGCATAAAAAAATGGCTATGAGGTAAAAAATCACAGATCTTATGACCTCTAAAGGGTTGAATTTTGAAAGAAAATAGAGCCCGGGGCTGTTTAATTGGTGGTTTCATAAATCATCAAAAAAACACCCGTTTTAGCCACTTTTATGCATACCCGATAATCATATGGCACATATGATGGCTCGTGATACCGCTATAGGCGACGTTGAATATATAATAACATATTAAACACATAAATGCAGCGGATAACATCACCAACAACGGATCCATATAGCCATATGATCAATCAACAATAAAGATAACAATTATATATACCTTTGTAGCGTGATTTAATTGGGAGTCACTAGCAATCACCAATATCACCAATATGAGATGGAGAAACCCAAGAGATCAATGATGTTGTTCTCCTCTAAGAATGAAACACACTACACGTCACGGATAACCACCCAATGCCAGTCTTGATCACGTAACACTTGTTCTTGCAATAACCTATGATGGATTTAGCAAAGAAGGGATGAAAGAACACAAACCCTAGAAAGGTGTTATGTGTTTGTGCCATGGGTTTTCAAGAGAAGAGGGGGGAGAGAATTGTGGTAATTAGTTAATGTCATTTAATCATATTAATGACAAAATCAATTAGGAGATAATCAAGGAAAAGTTACACTTAACCACCTTGATCTTTCTCTCTTTTTCTCCTTACCATGGCCGGCCATATGGAGCTTCAAATGGGCTTGCCCATTTGTTGGTCCAATCTAATAAACTAAGTACTATCTTAGTTATTAGTAGCCCGATATCGATCCCAAGTTACGTAGTCATATATATAGGGTAAATACGGTAAATACAATATATAAAATGGTATCTCTGTGTATAAGTGTGTGACCCCATAGGCTCACATATGTCTAGTCATATAATTATTTATTATGACACGAGCATACTCCAACAGTTTGATGGTGGTGTCGAAGGTGGTTTTTTTTTTGGTGGTGTCGATGGTTTTTTTTTTTTTTTTTTTTTTTTTGGTGGGTAAACGAGAAAACAAGAATGCAGATCCAGCTCTTATCAATAATTGAGCCAAAATAGGACGACATTGTCGTCCCAATCTCCTTCCTGTACTTTTTTTTTAAAATTTGGCGGGGTGGTTTAACTTTTGACGAAAATTTTGGTGGTAAAATTAGGGACGACAACCGTTTTTATATTCTTTTCCTTCATCTTATGTGTATAAAAATGATTTAAATTATTTAATCAATATTAAATAAATTAAAAATGATTTAAATTAGTTATAAATTATTGAAATAAATTAAAAATGATTTAAATTAGTTATAAATTATTGAAATAAATTAAAAATGATTTAAATTTGTTATAAATTATTTAAATAAATTAAAAATGATTTAAATTAGTTATAAATTATTTAAATAAATTAAAAATGATTTAAATTATTTAAATAAATTTAAATTATAAATTATTTAAATAAATTAAAAATGATTTAAATTAGTTATAAATTATTTCAATTACATTAAAAATGATTTAAATTTAGTATCGTGATACATGACATGTTAAAAACGGATGACTTAATATAGTATCGTGATACATGAGATGTTAAACGAATGAGTCGAGATGATATTGTTATACATGAGATGTTAAACGAATGATTCGGGATGATATGGATATACATGAGATGTTAAACGAACGAGTCGATATGATATCGCAGGGTGATCTCTTTTAGGACCCCATCCCTCCTTCCTGTTCCATCCCCAATTACTCCCTTTATCAGTAGTCTGTTCATTTGACCCTTCAGTCCGATCAACATCCATTTCATCAATATTCAGGTCTAAACCGTCTTCAAATACAGGTTTAGAACCGGATTCGAGCTCAGGAGATCCCGCCTCCATGTAATTATCCTCTAGTTCATAATAGTCGAGATCACCACCTTTACATAATTCTCAACACATTTAATGTACGAGAAGTCTTCTTCACGGCCATCGGTTGATACAACAAAAAAGCAACGAGTTTCTTGGAACTTTGTTTTCTGAACTTTATATGGATAGGTGAACTTTCAAAAGACTTAAATGCATAGCCAAACAAAAAATTGTTATCGGTTTATACAGAGGTCAATGGCGTTAAAGAAGTCTCGTGAAATACTTAAGTTTTCACAACAACAACAACATTTTATTAAACAACAACAACAACAACAACAACAAGAACGACAACAACAACAACAACATTACATATGACGATTGTCCAAGTCACCTAACAGCTCACGGAGTATTGCAGCCGACTGACATGCATGCGTGGTCGGGGTTGTCGGGATTCGTTGCCATTTCAAGTCTTACCTCTAGCATCCTTACTCTTGTCTCTAGCACCTGTTTTTGTGATTCCAGCATGTTTACTCTTATCTCTAGCACCTGTTTTTGTGATTCCAGCATATTTATCCTAAGATCTTTGGCATTACAGTTTGAGCACTCTGTTGGTGCAGATCCATCACCTTGAGATGTTGAAGCAGAAGAGATTACTCGTAACCGAATCATCAAATTCACTCTTCCATATAAAATATCCACATACATGATCTTTTTCTCTTGGTTGTTACATAATAAGGAAATGTTACGATGGTTTGTATATTTACATAAATAAGAAATGTATGATTGTTCAACTTCGAAAGAGGACATGCATAATATTTCCATCCAAAGGTATCTTCTTGATGTGATGTTCTTAGTTTTATATTTCGTTAATCATCTCTTGCTCATCCGCTGTGAAGATATCGAGCCTTTGTCTCATTGCGGTAAAAGGTCCTCCTGGTCTAGGACCATCATTTGTTCCTCCTTCTTGTTCCATCCCCAATTACTCCCTTTATCAATAGTCTGTTCATTTGACCCTTCAGTCCGATCAACATCCATTTCATCAATATTCAGATCTAGTTCATAATAGTCGAGATCACCACATTTACATAATTCTCAACACATTTAATGTACTAGAAGTCTTCTTCACGGCCATCGGTTGATACAACAATAAAGCAACGACTTTCTTGGAACTTTGTTTTCTGAACTTGTTGGGAATTAAATGTTCTAAAGATTAGTATCGGGAATTAAACTTTCAAAAGGTTTGCTCTGCTCAAGGAAATACACTAAGTATCATTCTACTGCTAGTGCATTCATTCTACTGCTAGTGTTAGAGATTCTGCTGCCGCAAGAATACTACTGATGGTGCATCAGATTCTACTGTTAAAGAGATAAGTGTCGCGTATTCTACTGCTGTATGGATAAGTATACAAAGATATTTTGTGTATAAAAGTCAAAGATATATGGTAGATAAAATCTTTGATAGATGATCAGTCAACAAGTTGTGTACACAGATACAAGTTGTATCTGAGGGACTGACACACTCAAGCAAAGCAAGTAGTTCGACAAGACTTATCATTTATTGTAAAAGATCTCCTTAGTTGTATAAAAGGAAGATCTTATCATTAGTTACATGTGTGCTTAATTCATATCAGAATACGAATAGATAGTGCAAATATTGTAACTAGTTGAATACTAAGAAAACTTGCATTGTGAAGAACATAACAGAAAAATAGTTTTCTTCGTAATAGAGATTCAAGGTTTGTAACCCTAGTGATAGTGAAGATCACTCGTATTATTTAATAATATTGAATCGTTTGGTAATTATCAAATTCAACAACCACCACTGTTCCATTTCCAATAACAATAACCTTCTAAGTGTGGTTAAGTAGATTCCGCATACTTAATCATATTCACTCAATGTATCACATACACTTGTACTAAAGGACTAACATTCTTCCATAGTGTATTATCGAATCCTCTCAATTGGTATCAGAGCAAGGCTGATATCTTTGATTTAGAAGAAGAAATGGACGTTGAATCTATTCAGACGAATGTTGCTACAAAGTTACCAATGCTCAAACAGAATGAGTTTGAGATGTGGAGGCTGAGGATAGAGCAATATTTTCAAGTGCAAGATTATACACTTTGGGAAATTATTGAAGATGGAAACTCCTTTAATCCTACCACCTCTACATCAACAGTTGAAGGTACAATTGTGACAACTATAAATACCAAACCAACAACTGCAGAAGATAGAGTCAGAAAGAATAATGACCTCAAGGCAAGAAGTATGCTGATGATGACCATTCCAAATGATCAACTTTTAAACTTCAGCAAGTTCAAAGATGCAAAATCTTTGTTTGAGGCCATTATTGCAAGGTATGGTGGGAATGAAGCCACCATGAAGACCCATAAGACACTTCTCAAACAGCAGTTTGAAAATTTCTCCTCAACAAACAATGAATCACTAGACCACATGTTTAACAGGCTTCAGAATATTGTGAGCCAACTTGCGATTCTTGGGGTTGAAATACCTCAAGAAGATTTAAACTAAAAATTTCTGAGAAGCTTACCTGAAGAGTGGGCTATGCATGTTGTTGTCTGGAAGAACAAGCCATACCTTGACCACATGGAACTTATGGACTTGTATAGCAACTTTAAAATTGTGGAACATGATTTGAAGAAAACTGGAGGTACTAGTTCAAGTACTGGGAATATGGCATTTATGTCATCTCCTAGTACCTCAAATCCAGTTGAAGAGGTAAAGATTGATGGTGGAGTTGGTACTGCTAGTTCATCAAGCAGTACTTTTGGTATTTTGGATGAGAAAACATGTTGTGCTTTTCTCACAAGCCAGAATGATGGGTCCATGTTAACTCATGAAGACCTCCAAGAGATGAATGATGATGATCTGGAGGAGATGGACCTGAAATGGCAAATTTCTCTTCTTAGCATGAGGGCTAGGAAGTTCTATCAAAGGACGGGGAAGAAGCTCACAATCAGCGGCAATGATACTGCTGGTTTTGACAAGTCAAAGATAGAATGCTACAACTGCCACATGATGGGGCACTTCTCAAGAGATTGTAGAAGACCTAGGCAGCAAGATAGCAAGAACAGAGGTTTTGGAAGCAAATCCAAAACAAGGGAGGTTTCTGAGCCAAAAGCTATGGTAGCTATTGATGGCTTGGGTTTTGATTGGAGTTTCATGGCTGATGTAGAAGAAGATTCTTCTCAGATGGCACTCATGGCTTTTTGTGCTACTGAGGTACAATCTCATAAAGTTTGTTCGAATACTTGCACTGCTCTTAAAGAACTACAAACTTTAATCAAACATTATGATGATCAAAAGAAAGAGCTAAGCACAACTCATCAAGACCTAATAAACTATAAGTGTAGTTTAGCTTCCTTAGAGAAACAGATCATACATTATAAAGAAAATGAATTTGCTTTTTCAGATGACAAAGCTCTTCTTAAACAGGATATATTTTTTAGAGATGCTGAAATTAAGCTTTTAAGAGATGCATATGATAGGATCAAAAAGAAAAATGACAATATTCAATTAAGTATAGAAACACTAGAACATGCTTCTAAGGGTGTAACTAACATGATTGAATGTCAAGTGATCAATAAAGCCAAGTCAGGATTGGGATATAAGAATGTCCCACCTCCTTATAGAGGAATTCCTGTTCCCCCAAGGATTGACCAGTTAGATATTGTGAGCAATATAGAACCAACAACAAGCCCAGAGGCAACCAAAGGAGTTGGAATTGCCTCAAGTCTCACCAACTAGGAGATGACTTTGACTTTTATAACAAAGTTTGTTACACTTGTGGTAGTTTTGACCATCTTGCAGCTTTCTGCAACCAAAAGGTATCTGGGTATTCCAAAACTAGGGTGAATCTAAAAAGGAAAACTCCTAATTGTCACTCTAATTATACAAGAACAACCCCCAAAGCAGTTTCAAAAGCAGTTCCTACTGCTAGACCATTTATGACTGTTTAACCACAACAAACAGTTAAAGGTGCAAAAACAAGTTACAAACATGCATCAAAAACTGTTCAAAGGCCCATTCAAACAAAAGCAGTGGTCCAAAAACAAGTTTGGAAACCAAAGGGTACAAATGCAAGGTTACCAGTTTCTACTGCTAGGCAAGCAGTTCATACTGCTGCTAGGGAAAATAGGGCAAATGATGTTAAGGCCTCAGCATGTTGGGTCTGGAAACAAACTAAACCCAATGGTGCATCAACCATTCTTAAAATATTACATTACGTTGATGCACGAGGCAGATCCAAGTCAGTAATGGCTTTGGTCCCTAAAGGAAACTAATATTCCTTATTTCTGTGCAGGAACATTCAACTGATAAACAAGAGAATCAAGGATACTCAGATAGTGGATGTTCAAGGCACATGACTGGCAACATGTCTTATTTCTCAGATTTTCAATCAATAAATGGAGGATATGTTAGCTTTGGAGGAGGTATTGGTGGCAAAATTTCCGGTAATGGTACCATTAAAACTGGAAATTTAGATTTTGAAGATGTGTACTATGTGCAAGAGCTAAAGTATAATCTTTTTAGTGTCTCACAAATGTGTGATAAAAAGAATAAAGTTCTTTTTACTGACATTGAATGTCTTGTGCTCTCTTCTAATTTTAAGATGCCTGATGAAAGTCAAGTACTTCTTAAAATTTCAAGAAAGGGAAACATGTACAGTGTTGATATGAAGAACATTGTTCCTAAAAAGGCTCTTACTTGTCTTGTTGCAAAGGCCACATTGGATGAATCAATGCAATGGCATAGAAGGCTTGGTCACATAAATTTCAAAACCATAAATAAGATTGTTAAGAATGGTTTGGTAAGAGGTTTACCTCAAAAACGATTTGAAAATGACCAAACATGCATTGCTTATCTTAAAGGCAAACAATACAAGGCCACTTGTAAGCCCAAAATTTTTAACTCTAATGATCAATCATTGTTTATGCTTCATATGGATTTATTTGGACCTACTTCTATTAGTAGCCTAAAGCATAAAAGATATTGTCTAGTTATTACTAATGACTATAGTAGATTTACATGGGTATTCTTTTTAGGTTCTAAGGATGAGACTTCTAGCATCCTTAAAACATTCATTACAGGGATAGAAAACCTAGTAAATAAAAGATTAAAAGTCATTAGATGTGATAATGGGACAGAATTCAAGAATAGAGTTATGGATGACTTCTGCAAAGAAAAAGGTATTAGGAGAGAATTTAGTGTTGCTAGAACTCCTCAGCAGAATGGAGTAGCTGAGAGGAGAAATAGAACACTCATAGAAGCTGCTAGAACCATGTTAGCCGACTCTAAGTTGCCTATCACTTTTTGGGCTGAAGCAGTTAATACTGCTTGCTATGTCCAGAATAGGGTTTTGGTTGTAAAATCTCACAATAAGACATCATATGAACTTTTTAGAGGTAGAACTCCTGCAATAGGATTTCTTAGACCTTTTGGATGTCATGTGACAATTCTAAATACCTTAGACCATCTTGGAAAGTTTGATGGCAAAGCAGATGAAGGATTCTTAGTTGGATATTCTCTTAATAGCAAAGCTTTTAGAGTATACAACTCAAGAACTAGAAAAGTAGAGGAAAACCTGCATGTGGAATTTTTAGAGAATAAATCCAATGTAGCAGGTGAAGGTCCCAAATGGCTATTTGATCTTGAGATACTAACCCATTCTATGAATTATGTGCCTGTTGTTGCAAAAACTAATGATTTTTCAGGTTCACAAATAACAAATGAGTCACGGTTAGAAAAAGAGACAAATCAAGATTATGTATGGATGCCAATATGGACCAATGTGGCTTCAACTTCAATGAATGATGAACCTTCTTCAGGAGAAGCTAAAGAAGGTATTGAAGGTGAAAACAAGGAAGATGGAACCAAGGAACAAGAAAATGTTTCTACTGCTGAGACAGAGCATTCTACTGCTAGGCTAAATGTTTCTACTGCTGAGGTAAATGTTTCTACTGCTGGCCCTTCAGAACCACATGAAGCAAAATTCTCAGAAGATGAGGTGGATTTCAACAATCTCCCACCTCAATATCAAGTTCCTTCTACACCACACATCAGGATTCACAAAGTCCACTCCCTAGACAATGTGATTGGAGATGTACAATCAGGGGTGAAGACAAGACAACAACTGATGTCTTCAGACCAACAAGGGCTTCTTGATGCTTTTTATCAAAGCAGCATGAGTATACCAACTCTTGCTTGTTTGTATGTTTTCTCTCACAGGCTGAACCAAAGAATGTTCTAAAAGCCCTAGATGATTCAAGCTGGGTAGAGGCTATGCAAGAGAAGCTTCTTCAGTTTAAGATTCAGAAGGTATGGCTGCTAGTTGATTTACCCAAAGATGTAAGGGTTATTGGCACTAGATGGGTTTTCAGAAATAAAAGGGATGAAAGGGGCATAGTTATTAGGAATAAGGCTAAATTAGTAGCCCAAGGGTACACACAAGAAGAAGGGATAGACTATGAAGAGGTTTTTGCTCCAGTAGCAAGGATGGAAGCCATTAGGTTATTTTTGGCTTATGCTTCATTTATGGGCTTCACAGTTTATCAAATGGATGTCAAGAGTGCTTTTCTATATGGTACTATTGAAGAAGAGGTATATGTCTCACAACCTCCAGGGTTTACTGACCGAGATCATCCAGACAAAGTGTACAGAGTAGTTAAAGCTCTTTATGGCCTTCATCAGGCACCAAGGGCTTGGTATGAAACACTAGTTTCCTATTTAATTGAAAATGGATTTCAAAGAGGCAAGATAGATCAAACACTATTCATCAAGAAGCACAATAAGGATCTTTTGCTAGTACAGGTGTATGTGGATGATATCATCTTTGGATCTACAAGGAAGGAGATGTGTTTGGAGTTTGAGAAGCTTATGCATGATAAGTTTCAGATGAGTTCCATGAGGGAACTTACATTCTTTTTGGGTCTGCAAGTTAAGCAATCAAGTGAAGGAATCTTTATTAGTCAAGACAAATATGTTGCAGAGATTCTTAGAAAATTTCAATTTGCTGATTCAAAAGTAGCAAGCACACCAATGGACTCTGAGAAGCCACTTATTAAAGATGTAGATGGAGACAATCTGGATGTACACACTTACAGATCTATGATAGGTTCTTTGATGTATCTTACATCATCAATACCTGATATCATGTTCTCTGTTTGTGCTTGTGCAAGATTTCAAGTAACTCCTAAGGTTTCTCACTTAACAGCTGTCAAGAGGATTTTTAGATATCTCAAGGGTCAAACTAGGTTGGGTCTGTGGTATTCTAGGGATTCACCTTTTGACTTGGTAGCATATTCAGATAATGATTATGCTGGTGCAAGATTGGACAGAAAGTCAACAACTGGAGGATGTAAATTCCTTGGGTGTAGACTTATCTCATGGCAGTGTAAGAAGCAAACAATTGTGGCTACTTCAACGACTGAAGCTGAGTATGTAGCTGCTGCAAGTTGCTGTGGTCAAGTTCTATGGCTTCAAAACCAACTTCTTGACTATGGGTACGATTTCTTAAACACTGTCATACATATTGATAATAGTAGTACAATTTGCATAATTAAAAACCCAGTGCAACATTCTAAAACAAAACACATTGAAATTAGATATCATTTTATTAGAGACTACAATGAGAAAAAGTTGATTCAAGTTCTTAAAATTGATTCTGATCACAACATTTCAGATCTTCTCACTAAAACTTTTGATGTTGGAAGGTTTCAGTACTTGGTAGCAAGTATTGGAATGCTTAATCCTCAATGATTTAAAACTATGTGTTTTTGTACATAATTTTTTGTTTATACTGCCAGCATTGTTAATACTACTGTTACTGAAAAATTTGTACTGCTAGTACAAATTTTTGTTTGTTAAGTTCATACTGTTAGTCATATTATGATATTGCTATAAGACAAATGTTTTGCATCTTGTTTCTTGGTTTTGGACTAACATTTTCAGGTATGAACATTGAGCAAAAAGGAAGTTTCAAGTGAAATGGAAGCAGCAAAATGATTATATTAGTTGCTGACATAATAGGTTCATGATGGACCGAGTTTGGGGATTCTTCACAAGGGTTTACACCTAAGTTAATTAATTCTTTAAAACTTCTTTCTTGAAGCCTGATTATGATGTTTCACATTGACTTGATGGCTCAGTTGGTCAGATAGTAACTGACTCAACTCACTTTCTATCATTTTATACTTTAATTAGTATAATGAGCAAGTCTAAGGACATCTGATAGAAAGAACAGCGAACAAATGTGCATCTAACACTTATGTTAGAAGACACAATTGTCACGAGCTGGAAAACCTGTCAGGAAAGCTCTTTGAATGAGTTTATCTGCACACAGACAGTTATTTATAACTGAAAATATTGGTTCTCACACAACTAGAGGTTACTTCAAACCGAAATATTGATTAAGTGTCTGTTACTACACTTAATCCTTTCAAAATGGTTGTAAGCAGTATGATTTTTCAATCATAAAATCAAGTTTATACTGCTAAGGCAAAAGTTTCTTAAAAATGATTTTTCAAAGGGACTCAGAAAAACCATCAAATGATGGACAATGAGTCAAATGCCCCATGATTCACCACTCACAAGAGTTAACACACCTGGAAGTGATGAGGGCAGTAATTAAACTCTTAAGAATTGATGGCCAACATGTACACCATTGTCTGAAAACATGTTATAATTGGTAGATCAGATGATAGTGAGAGATCTTCCAAACAGGGGAGGAAATGTTATTTGCAACCCAGGGGAGAAAGAAAGACCCTCTCAGGATAGGAAATATTTTGGTACATGGTGAGAGATCTTTCAACTTCAGAAAAGAAAAAAGGAGATGAACCAATAAGGGAAGAAAAGATGCTCAGATTAAGGGGAGGAAAAGACAGCAGTTGTTGTATCTTCTCCTACAATGGAAAAGACAAGAGCATACAAGATGATGATGTCAGCTTTTTGAGAAGCTAACATGTCTTATTATTCAGCCAATAATAAGAATGAACATTCAGTTGATGGTTGCTGGGAATAAACTTTTTCAGTTGATGGATACTGGGAATAAGCTCTTCAAATGAAGAAAGTTCAAATGAAGATTCTGGAGTATTTTATATATTCAGAAGGGATGAAGCATTCAAATGGAGAAAGTTCTATCTAGGATCTTTCTGTTTCAATTTCAGTTCACTACGTTTGTTCATCACTTGCAAAGGCATGCTGGAAGATGATTTGACTTCTTGGAACAAGCATCCAAAATACACAGCACCATTGCCTCTTATAATTCCTCCATCCAAGAAAATTGCACCATATTTTATTCAAGGTATTGATTGTGTTCAAGATAAAGAAAGATGATGTTATTTCTAAAAAAGATTCACAGAAAGCAGATGAGTTAAACAGAAAGATAGTTAGTCTTACAAGAACAAAGAAAAAGCACATATCAAGAATCTGACTATTTAGTGTTTGCAAGATCCTCACAATCATAATTTAATTCAGAAGAAACATTTTGATAAGGGAATCACATGTTTAGGGGAGGATTGTTGGGAATTAAATGTTCTAAAGATTAGTATCGGGAATTAAACTTTCAAAAGGTTTGCTCTGCTCAAGGAAATACACTAAGTATCAATCTACTGCTAGTGCATTTCATTATACTGCTAGTGTTAGAGATTCTGTTGCCGCAAGAATACTACTGCTGGTGCATCAGATTCTACAGTTAAAGAGATAAGTGTCGCGTATTCTACTGCTATATGGATAAGTATACAAAGATATTTTGTGTATAAAAGTCAAAGATCAGTCAACAAGTTGTGTACACAGATACAAGTTGTATTTGAGGGACTAACACACTCAAGCAAAACAAGTAGTTCGACAAGACTTATCATTTATTGTAAAAGATCTCCTTAGTTGTATAAAAGGAAGATCTTATCATTAGTTACATGTGTGCTTAATTCATATCAGAATACGAATAGATAGTGCAAATATTGTAACTAGTTGAATACTAAGAAAACTTACATTGTGAAGAACATAACAGAAAAATAGTTTTCTTCGTAATAGAGATTCAAGGTTTGTAACCCTAGTGATAGTGAAGATCACTCGTATTATTCTTTAATAATATTTAATCGTTTGGTGATAACAATGTGTGTTCATTATCAAATTCAACAACCACCACTTTTCCATTTCCAATAGCAACAACCTTCTAAGTGTGGTTAAGTAGATTCCGCATACTTAATCATATTCACTCAAAGTATCACATACACTCGTACTAAAGGACTAACATTCTTCCATAGTGTATTATCGAATCCTCTCAGAACTTTATATGGATGGTGATTGAAGACGTTATCAATAATATAAATTTGATCATCGTCGGACAAAGGATCACCATCATTGTACCTTCACCAATTACTCCCTTGCGATTCCGTTTTTTCTTCAACTTTTTTACTCCAATCTAAACCCTGTGGTTTATCAGATTCCACAAAACCCCATTATAATTAATATTTTTAACATCAAAAATATTTTTGATAAATAGTAAAGTATTGATTTTGTAAATTTTTTAATTTATGTAATTTTTAAAATTAATTTTTACACTAATATATAATTTTAAAGCAAATAATTTTCTAAAATTAATTTATATACAATTATTTTTAAATAGATTATTAGATGAAAAATGCTATTTTAAATGTTTAGTAAAAATGGGACGACATTGGCGTCCCATTCTGTTTTTAAAAAGGGTTTTATATTGAGTTAAAAATAAAAATTGATTTACAAAGTTTTTAAATTAAAAAAAAAAAATACTCGCAAATTGGGACGACATTGTCGTCCCATTTTGTTTGGCAGGACTAAATTTGTTGGCGGGATGTTTTATTTTTTGGGAAATTTCATTTAAAATGCCAAAAATCATATATATATATATATATATATATATATATATATATATATATATATATATATATATATATATATATATATATATATATATATATATATGTCATCCCATTTTGTTCAAATTGCAACATTTCTTTGACTGACTTTTTAGTTGAAAAAAGTGTGGGCCATGGCCAAAATTTGGGACGAAAATGTCGACTCAAATTTTTTGCTGGTCCCAAATCCTTTGCTTTGGTGTAGTGAATCTGTTGTATTCCTAATATCTAAATGATATTTATTCTATTACAATCAAAACCAGAAAACTAAAATCAAGATGATCAAAATATCTTGTGTTTGTGTGAGAGAATGAATAATTGCTTTTGAGAGATAACAAAAATGTGGCGATGCATCAAAATTTGATTACTCTAAAAAGCACTGACAGCCTGTAAAACACAATCGTTTAATGGTGAGACAAAAGATCAATATAGATCTCATATTTGTCATAGATCCAATCAACCAATCATGGCCATTCATTTTTTGATCAAAACAAAAATAAATAAACTTTCACCATTTTTTTAAAAATTAAATATCTCGCAAACCGTTAATCGTTACGCGAAAAAAATCATACCATCGCGACGAGAATTAAATTATCTTTCTATAGATAGGCACTTCTATATACTTTCGACTAATTTTTTTTTTCCAAAATTTCCGCTTAAAAAATCACATATGATTCGGAAAAATCACATGTGATTTTAAAATGAATCACATGTGATTTTTACAAATCACATGTGATTTTTTCTAGTCGAAAACTTTGAAAAAAAAATCGTCGAAAGTATATAGAAGTGCATATCTATAGAAAGATAATTTAATTCTCGTCGCGATGGTATATTTTTCGTAGCTTAAAGATTTACCGTTTGCAAGATATGTTTGTTTTAAAAAAAAAGTGAAAAATAATTTTTTATTAACTTTGATGAAAAATGAATGGCTAAGATTGATTCATTATATCTATGGCAAACATGAGATCTATATTAATCTCAACTCTTAATGGTGATGCATCAATTTGTATTTAACATATATTCAAAATCGTTGCATTTAAGATATCTTTTATAAAGTACTAGATATAATGCCCGCGTACGCGTGGGGTTTTTTCTAATCATTTAAATAAATTATTATTTTTAATTTCGGGTTTTAATTATTATAACAGGACCTTCAAAACCATTGTACTTTGATTGAGGTATTGAATTAGGGTTATTTACGAATATAGTGGGTTTTAATATTAATTAGATTTGGAGGAGATGTTCTTGCGTCAATGATTGTGCGTGAATGAATGATAAGAGATCGAGTTTGATTGATGGAGGAGGAATTTGGGAATGTTGGGATTTCAAATATTTAGTGGGAATGATACTGAATTTTAAGTTTCAGCCCAAATCTTTGAAAAACTTGCTCCACCGTTTTCAAGTTTTAATTTTTTATATTTTGACACATATATTTTTGTAAGTTTTTATTGAATGATTATAAATCACATTTTTTTTTTTTTTTTTAGAATATGGATAAATTTAGAAGTATTTAAGCTTTTCTTATTTAATATTTAAGAAAATAATAATAATAATAATTTAATTATTACTTAATAAGGTATGATTTGATTTTTTTAAAATGTAAAAGTTCCTACTAGGGGTTTTGTTTTATTATATAAAAAAGATGTATTCCATACTCAAATAATCAATATGGGCTAACACCTTTGACTCTGATCGATTGTTTCATTGTTTGGATCATCTCTTCCTTGTCTTTCCATTTGTCTTCTTCATTAATATCATGCCTTTTCATCGATCATTCCTACAATCTTCAACAATTTTGCAAAACAACTTTGTCGATAATTTAAAACTACATTATAAAAAATAAATAAATTTGATGATAACAATGTAATAGGTACCATAACAAATATAACAATGACCTCTTTTTGGATTTACCTGTTGAACCTTCAAGAACCTATAGTATATAACTCAGAACTGGTGTATAAGGACTTTCACACCAAGAAACAACATTAACAGCATGAGCATCAAGAAAAGCAATTCGTTCAAGAGTATGATCATACTCCTGGTTGTTGTAACTAGGACAACAATGGCCGAGAGCCGGCCAATCTCTGATAGTATATATGTTTTTCCTTCCATTAGTGCATTTTAAATAGATATCTGTTTGATCTAAACTTAATGAGTTGATATGTTGAAAAGCTTGATGCTTTATTTCTAGAGCTGTATGTAAATATGAGAATAACCTTCGCTGATTGGTTTTGTGTTTGTAGCTCTTGCAATGAGATCACCATACGAACAATATGATACCTTCCCTATTGCTGGTATAAGTCGCTCCAACACTACTCAAAGTACCATCTTCGATGGATTTGGATTCTTCAATTCAATCCAGTTGCAACTGTATTGGAGCATGAACTCAATGTCCGCTAATCACATGAACAAGTACACACAGTTCAAACAGAATGGTGTATATGTAGTACCAGAAACAAGCCATCTCACAAGCAAAGATTTAGCAAGTCATAAAAATTGCAGCACATATTCTAATTTGAGAGACACAAAATAGCTATGAGGCGGTGAGTCTGCTTTATAGAATTCAAATTTTGATATATTGTTTTTAAAAGAATTAGTTTTGCAATCCAAAAAGGGCTAGCGGCGCAGCTTGTTGCTCGTTTGTCTTCTACCTCTATGTAAATCCAAATATGTAAAAGTATAATTTGGTTCCGTAAAATTTGATAGTCTTGGTATGCGTTTTCTTGAAACCAAACATATGTTAACTCAATAATATCACAGCTGGTTTGGCAAAAGCACATCCGTAAAGTCGGATTTAATAGAAATACGCATCCAAATTCAAAAAACCAATGCTATTTGTAAGTATCTTATTGGTAAGTGTTTTTTGTTAGGTTAAATATGATATGAGACGCACTTCCATTAGTTCGATAGCAAATTCTAAAATGGTGTTTGGATGATTAGTTGTATTGTCAAGCTTAAAGGTTTTACGTTAACTTTTAAGCTAAGGGTGACCTACCAACAACATGTGGATTTTGCAATGTTGGGAAGTAATTACACTGCAAAAAATAGTGCTATTCTTCACACTTATTTTGTCACGGTATGGTCAACTGTGGATTTTTTTTTTATGTGGATAATAATTTTGCTACATTTATAAGTGTCACAAATATTTTAAAAAAATAATCCACATATATAAGTGTGTACAATTATAATAAAGCTACACTTATATGTGTAGCAAATGTTTCCACACTTTTTATTATAAACATTTTTTGCAATTTTGCCACACTTTTAGGTGTGAACATTTAAAAAATATTTCCACATTTTTAAATATAGAAATTTGGATAATATCTCCACACTTATATGTGTAGAAAAATTTGTCACACCTAATATTACCACACATGAGAAAGTGTTGACTCAATAATTTTACACATTTTTAAATGTGGCCATTTGGCCTTTAAAATGTGGAGAATTTAACTAGTTTTTTGTAGTGTAACTGTGTACTTTCGAGACTAGGACTATATCCTAATATCAGTGAAATTTTGGACTAAACATAAGGAGCAAAAGTGTAACTTAAACTAAACTTAAATGCCTTAGCTCTACGCGGGAATACAATTGTCTATGACGACAGGTTCGATGTGGGACAGCGACTGAATGGTTCACGTTTAGCAATTTACCATACCTTGATCGATACCATCTCAAGTTATATACGTACATGTATATATCTTTTGTCACTACTCACTAATTAAGCTAATATGGTAACTGATCAGATATTGACGTCTTTTTTCTTATTTGTTTCTTTGACGGTCATTGAATTATGTGATTAAACAGAATACAGTGAAAATTTCCTATTCTTTTTTCAATCTGTATATATGCAAGTGATTTTACCTTAATGTGTATCGTTGAAAATATAAGCCATCAGGATAGTTAAACGCTGATGGAAAGTTGTAGCAAATAAGAAAACTGCAATGGACCTGCAACAGATTCATGGGATCAGAAGAGTTCAACAAATTTCGGATAAGGTCAAATAAGAAAACATTTTTTTGAAAATACATTTTTGGATCGATAATCTGTTTCAATTTCCTACTTTTAGCTCATTTTGTCTTCTGCTACACAAACTTATAGGCGAAGAAAACCTTAATTTATATATAAGCTAGACATAATTAATATATCTAACCGGCTAAGATCCTGGGCAAAAAACACTGGCCCAGAAAGTGATTTCATGCATGCTTACCGCATAATCTATTCTACATCATTTGCGTAGTCGATGTGCAAACTTGTGATTTTTGAATAAAAAGAAAACGTATATGAATCTTGAAGCAACTAATTTCTGAATCTTGAAGCATAGAAATAGTAATTTCTGAATCTTGAAGCAATTAATCATGAAAAACTGGAGGATTTCGTGGAGGTAAAAATTCTGTAAAATAATGGAAACTTTTGGCAAAGAACAACCTCTTCTAGGCAAACGTAGCACTGTCTAGCTAAAAACTAATTTACTATATTCAGGTGATTCACTACAACAAAAGAGAGGACGGGCGAGGATGGTTTTGGCGGGGACGCCCTTGTCCCCACCAAAAGTCGCTAAACGACAAAAAGCATGCTGACCTTGCACACAAATTGGCTGACCATTTAGTAAATTTTCAACGCACACTTTTGGTAGGGACATGTCCCCACCAGAAGTCTATATGATTTTCACCAAATTTTGACCAAAGTTATAACTTACTAATTGTTCCCGCGTTTGTTTCCCTCCAACACTTATGGCGGGGACATGTCCCCGCCGAATGTTTTTGAACAGATTTCAATCTTTTGAAAGTGGATATTTAAAAAAATTTATTTATAAATGATTTAAATTTATTAAAATTTATTTAAATTAATTAAAAATGATTTAAAATTATTAAAATTTATTAAAATTTATTTAAAATTATTTATAAATGATTTAAAATTATTAAAATTTTTTAAAAGTGGGATATTTAATTAAGTTAAAAATCATTTAAAATTATTAAAATTTATTTAAATTAATTAAAAATGATTTAAACTAATTATAAATGATTTTAAAATGATTTAAACTAAAAATAAATTATTTAAATTACTTTTTGTATTAGACGACGAAACGGAAGACATGTCCCGTCATTAACTATTCTATTATATATACTACGACACATTACAAAGTTATGTATATTTATAGCATCTCGACTCATCCGATTAACATCTTATGTATATCTATAGCATCTCGACTCATTCATTTAACATCTTATGTATATTAGAGAAAAGTTCAATACGAATCAACATTTATCTAAAAAACAAATAACAAGATCTCAACCATCCATTCTTCTTTCATTCAACGGTTTAGATTAAAATGAACAAATATATTGAGGGGCATTTTAGTCATTCAATATTTCTACCGAACCCCCTAAACTAACCCCCTAAACACACACATTCTACACACACTTACAATCATCTCTCTCATCTCTCTTTCTACCTAACCCTCCGATCTGTGGTGATGGCTGATTGACGGTGAGATGTACGGAGGAAGGAGCGTGGTTGGAGATCTGGCGGTAACATGGTGGTTTTGACGGTGGTTCGCCGGTAGTCTGTGGTTGATGTGAGATTCAGCGAAGGTTCATCCGGCACCATGGCAAAAAACGACTATTATTTCCGGCGGTGCTTTCTGGTGACACGATGGTTAGTAGTAGCAGAAGTCCATGAACCAAGAAGTCAATAATTCGAGATTGTATTTTTGAGGTTTAAAGTCATCTAAGCAAGCTGTATTTCTTTGTGATGAGTTTTTGTGATTTTTTACGGCGACATGGTGGTCGGAGCAGACAAAGTCGATGCAACATATTTGGAATAAATGTTTTGCAGCGACAGTAGGAATGAAATGTGTAAAAGAATCCATGTACTATCTTTTTATTCTTTTTCTATTTTTTACTTTAAGATTTTTTTATTCTTATTTACATATGATACTCCGTACTTACCAAGTATAGTTTTTTTTAATGGTGTGTATATATATATATATATATATTTTTTTTTTTGAGACAAATTGTCATATATTAACATACTAAAAAAATCCCACGTGATGCACCAAAGAATCCTATGGGATTCACAATGAATCCCTTGAGATTCATACTGAATCCCATGGGATTAACATTTATCCTTGGTGTAAAAAAGAGGAACTACTTATATATAAAAGTTTTGCTTTGAAAAGTCAGTTGTAAAAATACAAACGATTATGTTTGCTCCACTAAACAAATAGTATTTTTTTATCATCTACCACATGGGTTGTCACTGCAAATTCATAAAAAAATATTCCCTTGTGATTTCATACATAATCTCATGGGATGCACCAAAGAATCCAATGGGATTCATACAGAATCCCATGGGATGCACCAAAAAATCCCATGGGATTCACAATGAATCCCATGTGATTCACCAAAGAATCTCATGGGATTCATACTGAATCCTTTGTGATTTATCGTCTTTTTACGAATCCAGTGGGATTTTTCTGGACGGAAATTTTGAAGAAAAAAAAATTCGTATTTTTACGAATCCCATGGGATATTTCTGGACGAAAATTTTGAAAAAAAAATAATCTTTTTACGAATCATGTGGGATTTTTTTACGAATCCCGTGGGATTTTTCTGGACGGAAATTTTGAAAAAAAAATTCGTCTTTTTACGAATCCCATGGGATTTTTACGAATCCCGTAGGATTTTTTTGGACGGAAATTTTGAAAAAAAATCGTCTTTTTACGAATCCCATGGGATTTTTTACAAATCCTGTAGGATTTTTCTGGACGGAATTTTGAAAAAAAAGTTCGTCGAAAGTATATAACAATGCATATCTATAGAAAGATAATTTTTTTCTCGTCGCGATGGTGTATTTTTCGTAGCTTGAAGATTTACCGTTTGCAAGATATGTTGTTTTAAAAAAAAATGTGGAAAATGGGTTTTTATATTAAATGAGCTAAAATGTCAATTTTGCCCTCCCTTTTTTATTTTTTGATTTGATCTTAGCCATTAGATGAAAGGTGGATGGATGGTTGAGATTGATTTATTTGTTTTTTAAGTGATACTTGTTTTGCATCGATCTCATCTCATGTATATTAATAGCATATCGACTCATCCGATTAACATCTTATGTATAACGATGTCATCTCGACTCATTCATTTAACATCTCATGTATAACCATATCATCTCGACTCATTCGTTTAACATCTCATGTATAACCATATCATCTCGACTCATTCGTTTAACATATCATGTATACCGATATCATCTCGACTCATCCGTTTAACATCTCATGTATATCCATATCATCTACACTCATTCGTTTAACATGTTTTGTATATCCATATCATCTCGACTCATCAGTTTAACATCTTATGTATATCTATAGCATCTCGACTCAATATTGAGTAACCTTAATATTCAGTATAATGTGTGTATCAGAAGTTTTAATGCATGACAAGAAAAGTGCAAGTGGTAGAATATGAACCTCCCTCTCTCGTATGTAACTCCCTCAATGATCATCTATATATAGGCATGAGGAGCAGCAAATGAATTATATACTCAAACACAACGACTATCATAACTTGTCAGAAACAAAATGTTGCTAAAGACGATTAGTTTTATGCTAATTCTCATTTGCACCACCATTTTTAACGCCTTTCCTCCCAAATCAGATGAACTCCAAACCTACATTGTTCACTTAAGTTTACCTGAAGGCCAAGAAGTTTCTCAGCCACACAAGCTTGAAGAATTGTATAACTCGTACTTGTCAAAAATAGCTTCTGGCTCTAATGAGAAACCAAAGATGGTCTATCCATACCGTCGTGTGATTACAGGATTTGCGGCAAAAATGTCGAATGAGCAAGCAAAGGTGATGGAGAATTTGGGTGGAGTCTTACTTGTAAGCCCCGAAAGAACCTATGAATTGTATACAACTCATTCACCCAAGTTTTTGGGCTTGCACCAAAACAAAGGATTGTGGAAAGATTCACACTACGGGAAAGGAATCATAATTGCACTTCTAGACACCGGAATTACTCCGGGACATCCTTCGTTTAACGACAAAGGAATTCCGCCTCCACCACCGAGATGGAAAGGCAAATGTGAGGTGTCCGGGTGTAATAACAAACTGATCGGAATAAGAAACTTTGTTAGTAACGGTTCAGCGATTGATAAGGAGGGCCATGGGACACACACTTCAAGTACAGCAGCAGGGAATTATGTAAACAATGCGAGTGTATTTGAACAAGCTGATGGGACTGCAAGTGGGATTGCGCCACTTGCACACTTGGCCATGTATAAAGTGTGTGGAAAAAATAGTTGCTATGGTAGCGACATATTGGCGGGAATGGACACAGCTATTGAAGATGGTGCTGATGTTATTTCAATTTCGTTAGGTAAACCGTCCAAACCCTTTTACAACGAGTCAATAGCAATTGGTACCTTCACGGCCATAAAATCAGGGATATTCGTGAGTTGTGCGGCAGGTAATTCAGGGCCTGGTAATAAATCATTAGGGAACGAGGCCCCATGGATCCTTACAGTTGGGGCTAGTAATACTGATAGAAGAATAAGAACTACAGTTATTCTCGGGAATAAGAAGATACTAAACGGCGAAGCGTTATACCAACCAAAGAATTACAAACCAAAGGTTCGGCCCCTTGTTTATCCGGCTGAAATGGGTTATTCATGCAATAGAGAATCGCTGAAACACATTGATGTCAAGGGGAAGGTAGTATTGTGTGATGCATATTTGGAAGTCGTGGGAAGCACAATGGGTGAGGCAGTTAAGGAGGCTGGGGGAGCTGCTATGATTATCGCAAATGATAAAATAACTGGCAATAGTGTTGCAGTAGAAGTTCAAGTCCTTCCTTCATCTCATGTTGGTTACAGAGAAGGAGTAGCGATCAAAAAGTATTTGAACTCGACTTCAGCCCCTGTGGCTACTATAATTCAACGTGGAACGGTACTTAATGTGAAATCTGCTCCAATGGTAGCTGCTTTCTCTTCAAGAGGACCTAACGTTGCAAGTCCTGGAATAATGAAACCGGACATTGTTGGACCTGGTGTTGACATTCTTGCGGCTTGGCATAAATCAGTTGATAACAAAACTGGAACCCAAGCAACGTTTAACATCGAATCAGGCACGTCAATGTCTTGTCCTCATCTCGCAGGCGTAGCAGCACTTCTCAAAAGCACACACCCAGACTGGTCTCCCGCTGCAATAAAATCTGCAATAATGACCACAGCAAGCAATGTAAGCCTAAATGGCCGTTACATTGTAAATGAAAGAGATCTTCCTGCAGACGTCTTTGCCATGGGATCTGGTCATGTAGAAGCATCAAAAGCCAACGATCCAGGGCTTATTTTTGACATCCACCCTGATGATTACATTCCCTATTTGTGTGGATTAGGCTATACACCCAAACAAGTTCAAATTATCGTCAAAAAGACTGTTTCGTGCTCAGAAACTATACCAGAGGCGCAACTCAACTATCCTTCTTTTGTGGTTGAGCTAAAAAGATGTGAGAGAAAAGAATACTCAAGGATGCTGACTAATGTCGGTTTGGAAAACTCAACATACACTATTGGGGATATTTCTCTACCACAAGGTGTAGATATTGAGGTCAGCAGCCATTCTCAACAGCTCAGTTTCACAGCGCTGCACCAGAAGTTGCCGTTGAGAGTAATATTTGCTCGAGGTTGTAAGGACCGTGTGAATGTTCCATATTACTATAACTTCATAGTTTTGAAATCAGGAAAATATACCGTTAGAATTCCATATGTGATCATGTACAAATGAAGTAGTCAAAGTATTCTCTTCCATCGGGTTGATACTATGCCGAAGTTGTTAAACATACATGCCCTTGTATGTAAGTTATATTCTGGGAATGAATAATAATGAATATAATGCCAGAACCCTTTATATTACTCGAGAATCATGTTAAGTTAAATTCTAAACATTTATATACTATTTTATCGATTTTTTGATAAGTATGAAAAAATATATATAAGTAATTATATGTATGTTTTTACTGTGTTTCAGCTATTTTATATGTTTTTAAACTGATTCAGGTTATTAAAATCGTAACAAATTAAAATAAGTTGTGATTTTATGAAGATGAAGAAGAGGCAAACAGGCAAATTTTAAGTATTCCAAAAAATCATGAAACGTATCTTGTAACAGTGCTTTCTGCTTTAACTTATTCCTTAGGTTTTACAGCTAAAAACCAATGATTTAAATTTTGGATATAAACCTTGCAGCGATTGATCCATCTGTGTTTAACCTGCATATATAACGCCCTTCAAGAAATTCTACCAGTTCATAACCTCTCTTGTATCTTTTGTTTCTCATTCTCATCACTCCTATTAACACTGTTGAATATAAAAGTGATTTACGACTGTGATAGTTTTCACACACACTTTCTAGTGTGAACAACTGTGATATAATAGATCATATAATCTAACAGAGGGAATCACATTAAATAAAAGTGGTAACATATAGTGATATAGACCTGATCACCTTACTAATCGATGTCGTAATACCTGCAACCTGTGTACACAAAGAACCGTTAAAGAGCTCCGCACGGGATCAAACTCCTTGTCCTTAAAGGTGTTTACGCGCTCAATTCGCTGCAAGCCTCATGCGTAACGGACCCCAGGATTTGATGCAGACGCAATGTTGTTGATCACCAGCGATTGATAACAACATAATGACAATGGCGGAGCAGAAAACTCGAGATGGCAAGGTGTAAAACACAACAGAATGGAAGGAGCTTGAGATATAAATTCGTGTGTGTATCTTGTGTATTTTCTAATATTTCTTATATGTTGAAGACAGGAAAATCCTTCTTAATATAGGGTCAAGGTCACTACACCAAAGAGATTACCATAATCTCGTTAGTGCCAAAAGAATAGGTCTATGGGCTGGCGGTTGCAACTGAAATTGCCATCCAAAGCAACCCACTTTCCTAGAATTTTGTTGACCATTTCACATATACACTTACACACACGTTTTTGCTTCTCACACATGCTTTCCATGTTGTACATGAGGTTACTGCATTAACCATGTGTACACTATATTTCATTTGCATCAAAATGAAACATTACCATAATTAGCCATCTAAAGATTAAGTAATCAAGTGTATATGCGCATGCATACGTATCCACATTTAGTTCCATCATACACCAAAGTGGGACACTTAGAAAACTTACCAAACTCTCATAAAGTTACAACAATCCCCCACCTGGGAAGTTTTCCGCTTCTCTGATAGGTTGTGTCACGAAGGTGTCATTATGATTAAACCCCGTTTACTTGAAGCATGCAAAGTGAAATCGATTTAATGGTGTCCTAAGGAATTAAACCACGAATCTTGTGATCTCACCGGCATACTTCTACACACTTCCCACCATAACCATCTCATTCTCACTGAGCGCTAATATGGCCATGCGCTAAAATCCTGTTTCATGACCCTCTAAGAGAGAAACCACAACTCTCCATTCAAGGCGGCACCACCTCTAGGTCATATAGGCATAGCTACTCTAACGTCTTCGTTGCTAAGACGCCTCAAAAGCTTTGTTAAGAGAATAATCTCATCCTCATCTCGGCAACGCCATGCTATCTTTGCTATACATGAGTCAATTCGTTGATAGCATCTTCTATCGATAAATAACTTCGTTATTACCCATTAAACTCGAGAGGTAGGAGCACTACAGTCAAGTTGGGTTTCCATCACTAACCGATTCACATATGGTTTCAGACTCATGCCTCTAGCATCTCTCAATAAGTCTCTCGTCAGAGGCTTAAAGGAGAAATATCGATAAGTTATCACAATGGTTACCGACCTCATCACAAACACTCACTAAATCTCTCGTCAGAGTCTTAGTGGTGTCACAGTCAAGTTTCTAGCTCACTTGACAAACATGTCACTAATGGCCATTCTCACTTTTATCTAGAATTCATAAACAACGGAATATTGAGGTATTCAGTCTCTATTCCGCTAAACCTTCTCTATTGCCACGACTAGGCACACACCTTCCATCTTGAAGTGTAAATACACACTTGTTTCTTGCACATTCAAGAATCAATGTATTGTGTATGAGTTTAACGATCCACCAACTTGTGAATTTTCTTATTCATGTGTATTGATAATTCTCAATATAGTCTATTAGTATCTCGATTACACTATTAGAGGGACGAAAAGGAAAGAATCATGATCATAGTGATCAGTTATGATCACAATTCCATCCTAAATAAGGGACATAGGGCGACGGTTTCAACTTCATGTTGCTTGCCAGGTCACCCTTGCTATATCAATCACATACACATGAAACGCTATACACAAAACTCATTCAATAGGTTA
This sequence comes from Artemisia tridentata subsp. tridentata, assembly GCA_021014915.2. Classification (NCBI taxonomy): domain Eukaryota; kingdom Viridiplantae; phylum Streptophyta; class Magnoliopsida; order Asterales; family Asteraceae; genus Artemisia; species Artemisia tridentata. The sequence continues at coordinate 47,298,870 of CP139508.1, forward strand.
AGCATAAGGGTATAACTCGCCTCTTAAACCCCCACCATAAATCTCAACATTAAATTTATGTCATTTAGAGTTCACATATAACTAACTGCATTTGGTTCAATCACTTACCAATGTGGTACTCTAAAGTTGCCAAAATTCACATATCAGATTCTCTGGTTTTAGTAGCAACACAAATGTTTTTCCCAAACTTCATATATTGTAAAGTATTAGCATTGTCGAAATGATAGTTTTGAAACCAATTTATGTTTTACTTGTTCATTGTATAACCCATGTAGTAATAAACAAATAAAACATACAACTTCGTAATCAAAACAGACTTTAAAAAGAACTCACATTGTCAACTTCAATTCAAAACTAATTACAACTACTTCTTTGAGAAAACAAAGGGTGCACATCATCTGATATCTCAATGGCGATACATTCCTTCTTAAATGTATGCTCACAAACAACAAATCACCCAAAACTTATACATGATCTCTCCTTAGCCATTTGAACTATGATCATGATTTCATCTTTAATATATAAGCCAACATGCTAAAACATATTAAAATAGTTTAAAGATTTTCGAAACAACTTTAATCATGACTTTTAGTGTTAATAAATATAAACACCAAGTGCATATCTCAAATATCACACGTGTGTCTTAAAACCAATTAAAAGTCAAATGAATCAATCAGCCTATATATTTATCAAGTTTGACTTCTTGATTGTTTCATCTTATTTCGAAAGGAAAACATATCTCATTGTAATACAGTAAATAAGCTTCATAACAATCATGGCCCAAAATCGATCTCGTACCCCTTTTATGAACTCTTAAACAAACATGTCTTTCATAACGTTAAACACCTTTAAGATTGTTGAATATAAAAGTGATTTAGGACTGTGATAGTTTTCACACACACTTTCTAGTGTGAACAACTGTGATAATAGATCATATAATCTAACAGAGGGAATCACATTAAATAAAAGTGGTAACATATAGTGATATAGACCTGATCACCTTACTAATCGATGTCGTAATACCTGCAACCTGTGTACACAAAGAACCGTTAAAGAGCTCCGCACGGGATCAAACTCCCTGTCCTTAAAGGTGTTTACGCGCTCAATTCGCTGCAAGCCTCATGCGTAACGGACCCCAGGATTTGATGCAGACGCAATGTTGTTGATCACCAGCGATTGATAACAACATAATGACAATGGCGGAGCAGAAAACTCGAGATGGCAAGGTGTAAAACACAACAGAATGGAAGGAGCTTGAGATATAAATTCGTGTGTGTATCTTGTGTATTTTCTAATATTTCTTATATGTTGAAGACAGGAAAATCCTTCTTAATATAGGGTCAAGGTCACTACACCAAAGAGATTACCATAATCTCGTTAGTGCCAAAAGAATAGGTCTATGGGCTGGCGGTTGCAACTGAAATTGCCATCCAAAGCAACCCACTTTCCTAGAATTTTGTTGACCATTTCACATATACACTTACACACACGTTTTTGCTTCTCACACATGCTTTCCATGTTGTACATGAGGTTACTGCATTAACCATGTGTACACTATATTTCATTTGCATCAAAATGAAACATTACCATAATTAGCCATCTAAAGATTAAGTAATCAAGTGTATATGCGCATGCATACGTATCCACATTTAGTTCCATCATACACCAAAGTGGGACACTTAGAAAACTTACCAAACTCTCATAAAGTTACAACAAACACAAAGAAGACATTTCTAACTTAAGTAAGTTTAAGAAGACTATCTAGCCAATCAATCCAATCATGCAAGGCAAGTAACTTATAATACTCGTGCACGCACGCAGGGCGGAGCCCGAAAGTTTTCTTCGAGGGGGCACACTTTGATAAATTTTAGAGACTACATAAGAAATTGGTTTTTAGGGGCAAATTACAAAAAAATGTAAAATATTTTAGAAAATTTACACTACAATTTCTTTCGCTAGAGGGGCACGTGCCCCCTTTGACCCCCCTTTATCTCCGCCACTGCACGCACGGGGATTTTTCTTAGGTTTTTAATTATGTGTTATAATTAATTATAATATAAACAAATTAATCTAAATGGACAAGTTCAATCCGTCATCAACCGTGCTCAATACTCACTTCAAGTGTCCTTTGCCCATTGAGAAGCAAGTGTCATGGACTAGGACAAACCCGAGCAGGAGGTTTAAAGCTTGCCCCATTTATGTAAGCTTCTTTGTTTATGTACTTACATTATTATTATATGATGAAAGTATAATCTTATTCTGGCTTTTATAAGTTCAGGGACTAACTTTGTGCATTTGTAAAGTTTCAGTTATACTTGTTTGAGCTGTTAGCATCATAAGGCAAGAGTACAAAGTTAAAGGGCTAAAGCTGTCAAGTGGAGAAAGTTAGTGAGCTGGACTATATAAGCTGGAACTTCTCTCATTCTTCTCATAACCCTAAATTGATACAAGCCGTTTTCTCTCAACTCACAAACCCTTCTCAAAGGCTGTTAAGCTTGTTTGATAGATTTTGTTGGGAATTAAATATTCTGAAGATCCTAAGTTCACAAAGTTAGTACTGCTGAGAAGAATACACTAACAGTTCCTACTGCTAGTGTATATCTAAAGCATCTCAAGTTATAACTAACAGTACAAACTGAAGTTAGTACTGCTGGTACAAAGAAGGTACTGCTGGTTGATCCTACTGCTGGTGTAACTCATACTACTGCTAGATGGATAAGTGTCAAGTATTCTGCTGCTGAGTAGATAAGTATGAAAAAGATATTTGTGTATAAAAGTCAAGTATATACGGTAGACAATATCTTTTTCAGTTGTTCATAGAACAAGTTGTAAAACACAGATACATGTTGTATCTTAATGACTGACACACTCAACACAAGAAAAGCATGTGCTCGACAAGACTTGACAATATTGTAAAGATCTTTCTTGGTCTATAAAAGAAAGATCTTAGCTTAGATATAAGTGTGCCTTTCATATAACTTTCATATTAGTTAACAAGAACAAACACAACAATATCTCAAGTCATTGAAACATAAGATTCAAGGTTTGTAACCCTAGTGATAGTGAAGATCACTCGTATTATTTCTTGAATAATATTGAATCGTTTGGTGATATATTTTCTTTGTTCATTGTTCAAACAACAAACATAACTGTTCCATTTCCATAACCAAATAACCTTCTAAGTGTGGTTAAGTAGATTCCGCATACTTAATCATATTAACTCAAGATATCATATACACACGTTATAAAGGTCTAACACCCTTTCAGTGTATCGAATCCTCTTAATTGGTATCAGAGCAAGGCTGATATCTTTGATTTAGAAGAAGAAGAAGAATAAATGGACGTTGAATCTATTCAGACGAATGTAGCTGCAAAATTACCCATGCTCAAACAGAATAAGTTTGACATGTGGAGGCTGAGAATAGAGCAGTATTTCCAAGTGCAAGACTATGCACTTTGGGAAATTATTGAAGATGGAAACTCTTACCAGCCTACAACCACTACATCAACAATTGAAGGCAAAGTGGTGACAACTCTGCAGCTCCACCCAACATCTGCAGAAGACAGAATAACGAAGAAAAATGACCTAAAGGCCAGAAGTATGCTGATGATGACCATTCCTAATGATCAACTTTTAAACTTCAGCAAATTCAAAGATGCCAAGTCATTATTTGAAGCCATTGTTTCCAGGTATGGTGGAAATGAAGCCACCAAGAAAACCCACAAGACTCTGCTCAAGCAGCAGTTTGAAAACTTCTCCTCAACCAACAATGAATCTCTTGACCACATGTTTAATAGGCTTCAGAATATTGTGAGCCAACTTGCTATTCTTGGGGTTGAAATACCTCAAGAAGATTTAAACTCAAAATTTCTGAGAAGCTTACCAGAAGAGTGGGCTATACATGTTGTTGTCTGGAAGAACAAGCCAGACCTTGACACCATGGAACTAATAGACTTGTATAGCAACTTCAAAATTATGGAACAAGATTTTAAGAAAACTGGAGGTACTAGTTCTAATACTGGGAACATGGCATTTATGTCATCTCCTAGTACCTCAAATCCAAGTGAAGAGGTTAAGGTTGTTGATGGTGTTGGTGCTGCTAGTTCATCAAGCAGTACCATGGGTATTTTGGATGAGAAGACTTGTTGTGCTTTCCTCACAAGTCGAAATGATGGGTCCATGCTCACTTATGAAGACCTCCAAGAGATCAATGATGATGATCTGGAAGAAATGGACCTAAAATGGGAAATTTCTCTTCTTAGCATGAGGGCTAAGAAGTTCTATCAAAGGACGGGGAAGAAGCTCACAATCAGCAACAATGATACTGTTGGTTTTGACAAGTCAAAGATAGAATGCTATAACTGCCACATGATGGGGCACTTCTCAAGAGAATGTAGAAAGCCAAGGCAGTAAGATAGCAAGAACAGAGGTTTTGGAAGCAAATCCAAAACAGGGGAGGTTTCTGAGCCAAACTCAAAAGCTATGGTAGCTATTGATGGATTAGGTTTTGATTGGAGTTTCATGGCTGATGAAGAAGAAGCTTCTTCACATATGGCACTCATGGCTTTCTCTACTGAGGTACAAAATCATAAAGTTTGTTCTAATTCTTGCACAGCTCTTTCAGAACTACAAACTTTAATCAAACATTATGATGACCAAAAGAAAGTCCTAAGCAGAACTCAACAAGACTTAGTAGATTATAAATGTGGTTTAGAATCCCTAGAGAAGCAGATCATTTACTACAAACAAAATGAATTTTCCTTTTCTGATGACAAAGCTCTTCTTAGACAAGACATATTCTTTAGAGATGCTGAAATTAAGCTTTTAAGAGATGCTTATGATAGGATCAAAAAGGAAAATGGAAACATTCACTTGACTGTAGAAACACTAGAACATGCTTCTAGAGGTGTAACCAACATGATTGAATGTCAAGTGATTAATAGAGCCAAGTCAGGGTTAGGATATAATGTTGTCCCACCCCCTTACAGAGGAATTCCTGTTCCCCCAGGGATAAACATAGAGAATTCAGGAGTAGCTGAATTTCAACAACCTGAGCTACAATATGGTGTACAGCCAAAAACCAAGTTAGTTGTTGATGAACCTAAGAAAGTAAGTGAAAGTTTAAGTAAAACTTCACTTCCTGAGGACAAGGTGTCCTCTGATAGAAGATCAGATATAGTAGTCATTGAGGACTAGATATCTGATGATGATGAAGATGAACAGGTTATGTCTAAACCTGAAGTGGTTAAGAAAGCAGGAACAAGTGTTCCTAAGATAGTCAAACAAAATACTGATAGGCCTAAAATCAATGCTAAACATGTTAGGCAACCAGTTAGGTATTGTGAGCAATACAGAACCACAAACAAGCCTAAAGGCAACCAAAGGAATTGGAATGGCCTTAAGTCTCACCAACTAGGTGATGACTTTGACTTTTATAACAAAGCTTGTTTTGTATGTGGAGAATTTGACCATCTTGCAGCTTTCTGCAACCTAAGGGTATCTGGGTATAAACACAATAGGGTGAATCTAAAAAGGCATACTCTTAAAGTCACTCTAATAATACTAGAACAACACCCAAAGCAGTTTCATATAAGTCTGGACCAAAAGCAGTTCCTACTGCTAGACCAAAAGATTCTACTTCTAGACAAGCAGTTTCTACTGCCAGACCTTTTTACTCTGATTACCCTAAACAAGCAGTACAAAGTGCAAAAACATCTTACAAACATGCACAAACAACTGCTAAGAGACCTTTTCCAACAAAAGCAGTTTCACAAAAACAAATTTGGAAACCTAAGGGTTCTACTGCTAGGGAAAAGAAGGCCAATGCTGTTAAGGCCTCAGCATGTTAGATTTGGAAACCTCTTAAATCCAATGGTGCATCAACTGTTCTCAAGAGATTTAATTACATTGATGCACATGGCAAATCCAAGTCAGTAATGGCTTGGGTTTCCCAAGGAAACTAATTTCCTTATTTGTGTGCAGGAACATTCACCAACAGATCATGAAGATAAAGGCGATTCAGATAGTGGGTGTTCAAGGCACATGACAGGCAACATGTCTTATCTTTCCAACTTTCAATCATTAGATGGTGGATATGTTACCTTTGGAGGTGGTATCGGTGGCAAGATTACTGGTAAAGGTACTCTTAAAACTGGTAAATTAGATTTTGAAGATGTGTACTATGTGCAAGAGCTAAAGTATAATCTTTTTAGTGTCTCACAAATGTGTGACAAAAAGAACAAAGTTCTTTTTACTGACACTGAATGTCTTGTACTTTCTACTGATTTTAAGATGCCTGATGAAAGTCAAGTACTTCTTAAAATTCCAAGAAAGGGCAACATGTACAGTGTTGATATGAAGAAGATTGTTCCTAAAGAAGCACTTACTTGTCTAGTTGCAAAGGCCACATTAGATGAATCTATGAAATGGCATAGGAGGCTTGGTCACATTAACTTCAAAACCATAAATAAGATTGTTAAGAATGGTTTGGTAAGAGGTTTACCTCAAAAACGATTTGAAAATGACCAAACATGCATTGCTTGTCTTAAAGGCAAACAACACAAAGCCACTTGTAAGCCCAAAATTTTTAACTCTATTGATCAATCATTGTTTATGCTTCATATGGACTTATTTGGACCTACTTCTGTTAGTAGTATGATGCATAAAAGATATTGTCTAGTTATTACTGATGACTATAGTAGATTTACATGGGTTTTCTTTTTAGGTTCTAAGGATGAGACTTCTAGCATCCTTAAGACATTCATTACACAGATAGAAAACCAAGTAGACAAGAAAGTAAAAGTCATTAGATGTGATAATGGGACAGAGTTTAAAAATAGAGTTATGGATAATTCTGAATACCTTAGACCATCTAGGAAAGTTTGATGGTAAAGCAGATGAAGGATTCTTAGTTGGATATTCTCTTAATAGCAAAGCTTTTAGAGTATACAACTCAAGAACTAGAAGAGTAGAGGAAAACCTGCATGTGGAATTTTTAGAGAATAAATCCAATGTAGCAGGTCAAGGTCCCAATTGGCTATTTGATCTTGAGACACTAACCCATTCTATGAATTATGTGCCTATTGTTGCAGAAACTAATGATTTTTCAGGTTTACAAACAACAAATGAGGCAGGGTTAGAAAAGGAGACAAATCAAGATTATGTATGGATGCCAATATGGACAAGTACAAGTGTGGCTTCAACTTCAATAAATGATGAATCTTCTTCAGATAAAACTAAAGAAGGGATTGAAGATGAAAACAAGGAAGATGAACAAGAAGAACAAGATAGCAGTACAATTATTATTCCTACTGCTGAGACAGAGCAAGATACTGCCAGGCAAACAGTTCATACTGCTAGGCCAAATGTTTCTACTGCTGGCCCATCAGTCTCAACTAAAGCAGATTTCTCAGATGAAGAGGTGGATTTCAATAATCTCCCACCTAACTATCATGTTCCTACTACACCACACACAAGGATTCACAAAGTCCACTCCCTGGATAATGTGATTGGAGATGTACAATCAGGAGTGAAGACAAGAAAACAACTGATGTCTTCAGACCAACAAGGGCTTCTTGATGCCCTTTATGCTTCAAAGCAGCATGAGTTTGCAAACTCTTGCTTGTTTGTATGTTTTCTATCACAAGCAGAACCAAAGAATGTTCTTAAAGCCCTAGATGATTCAAGCTGGGTAGAAGCTATGCAAGAAGAGCTTCTTCAGTTCAAAATTCAGAAGGTATGGGTGCTAGTTGATTTACCAAAGGATGTAAGGGTAATTGGCACTAGATGGGTTTTTAGAAATAAAATGGATGAAAGGGGCATAGTGATTAGGAATAAGGCTAGATTAGTAGCCCAAGGGTACACACAAGAAGAAGGGATAGACTATGAAGAGGTTTTCGCTCCAGTAGCAAGGATTGAAGCCATTAGGTTATTTTTGGCTTATGCTTCATTTATGGGCTTCACAGTTTATCAAATGGATATCAAGAGTGCATTTTTATATGGTACTATTGAAGAAGAGGTGTATGTCTCACAACCTCCAGGGTTTACTGACCCAGATCATCCAGACAAAGTGTACAAGGTAGTTAAGGCTCTTTATGGCCTTCATCAGGCACCAAGGGCATGGTATGAAACACTTGCTTCCTATTTGACAGAAAATGGATTTCAAATAGGCAAGATTGATCAGACATTATTCATCAAGAAGCACAAGAACGATCTTTTGCTAGTGCAGGTGTATGTGGATGATATCATCTTTGGATCTACAAGGAAGGAGATGTGTTTGGAGTTTGAGAAACTTATGCATAATAAGTTTCAGATGAGTTCCATGGGGGAACTTACATTCTTTTTGGGTCTGCAAGTTAAGCAATCATGTGAAGGCATATTTATTAGTCAAGATAAATATGTTGCTGAGATTCTTAGAAAATTTCAATTTGCTGATTCAAAAGTAGCAAACACTCCAATGGACTCTGAGAAGCCACTTCTTAAAGATATAGATGGAGAAAATGTAGATGTACACACATACAGATCTATGATAGGCTCTTTGATGTATCTCACATCATCAAGACCTGACATCATGTTCTCTGTTTATGCTTGTGCAAGATTTCAAGTAACTCCAAAGGTTTCTCATTTAACAGCTGTCAAGAGGATTTTTAGATATCTCAAGGCTTAACCTAGGTTGGGTCTATGGTATTCTATGGAACCACCTTTTGACTTGGTAGCATTTTCAGATAGTGATTATGCAGGTGCTAGCTTGGACAGAAAGTCAACAACTGAAGGATGTCAATTCCTTGGGTGTAGACTTATCTCATGGCAGTGTAAAAAGCAAAAAATTGTAGCTACTTCAACAACTGAAGCTGAATATGTAGCAGCTGCAAGTTGCTGTGGTCAAGTCCTATGGCTTCAAAACCAACTTCTTGACTATGGGTACAATTTCATGAACACTGTCATACATATTGATAATAGTAGTACAATTTGCATAATTAAAAACCTAGTGCAACACTCTAAAACAAAACACATTGAAATTCGACATCATTTTATTAGAGACTGCAATGAGAAAAAGTTGATTCAAGTTCTTAAAATTGATTCTGATCACAACTTTGCAGATCTTCTCACAAAAGCTTTTGATGTTGGAAGGTTTCAATACTTGGTAGCAAGTATTGGAATGCTTAATCCTAAATGATTTTAAACTCTGTGTTTTTGTATATAAATTCTTGTTTGTTCTGCTAGCATTGTTAATTACTACTGTTACTGAAAAGTTTGTACTGCTAGTACAAATTTTGATTGTTTAGTTCATACTGTTAGTCATATGATTGTACTGCTATAAGACAAATTTTTGCATTTTGTTTCTTGGTTTTGGACTAACAATTTCAAGTATGAACATTGAGCACAAAGGAAGTTTCAAGTGAAATGGAAGCAGCAGAATGATTATCTTAGTTGCTAACATAATAGGTTTATGATGGACTGAGTTTAGGAATTCATTAACAAAGGTTTACACCTAAGTTAATTGATTCTTTAAAACTTCTTTCTTGAAATCTAATTATGATGTTTCACATTGACTTGATGGCTCAGTTGGTCAGATAGTAACTAACTCAACTCACTTTCTATCATTTTATACTTTTAAGTATAATGAGCAAGTCTAAGGACATCTGATAAAAAGAACAGCGAACAAATGTGCATCTAACACTTGTGTTAGAAGACACAATTGTCACAAGCTGGAAAACCTGTCAAGAAAGCCCTTTGAATGGGTTTATCTTTACACAGGCAGTTATTTATAACTGAAAACATTGGTTCTCACACAACCAGAGGTTAATTTAAACCGAATTCTTGATTAAGTGTCTGTTACACACTTAATCCCTTCAAAATGGTTGAGAGCAGTATGATTTTTCATCATAAAATCATATTCATACTGCTAAGTCAAAAGTTCTTTAAAAGGATTTTCAAAGTGGCTCATAAAAAACATCAAATGATGGAAAATGAGTCAAAGCCCCATGAATCACCTCTCATAGGAGTTAACACACCTAGAAGTGATGAGGGCAGCACATAAACTCTTAAGGAATTGATGGCTTCATGTACAACATTGTCTGAAAACATGTTCTAGTTGGTAGATCAAATGATGGTGAGAGATCTTCCAAACAGGGGAGGAAATGATAAATCTCATGGGAGGAAACTTAAATATTTTGGTACATAGTGAGAGATCTTCCAATCTCAGAGGAGGAAGATTAACCAAATGTAAGGGAGGAAAAGACAAGAGCATACAAGATGATGACATGGAGGTTGAAAATGACAAGATTCTGGAGTATTATATATATTCAGAATAGATGAAGCATTCAAAAGGAGAAAGTTCTATCTAGGTTCTTTCAGTTTCAATTTCAGTCACTACGTTTGTTCATTACTTGCAAAGGCTTGCTGAAAGATGATTTCACTTGTTGGAACAAGCATCCAAGATACACAGCACCATTGCCTCTTATAATTCCTCCATCCAAGGAAATTGCACCATCTTTTACGTCATGAATGAAGCCTGAAGATTGGTACTGATATTGTTAAAGTCAAAGAAAATGGCAGATGAGTATGGTCAGAAGGATACTTAATCTTATAGAACAGAGAAAAGCTCAGATCAAAGGTCTGACTATGAAGTGTTTCAAAGATCCTCACAATCAAAATTTAATTCAGAAGAAACATGTTGATTAGGGAATCACATGTTTAGGGGAGGATTGTTGGGAATTAAATATTCTGAAGATCACAAGTTCACAAAGTTAGTACTGCTGAGAAGAATACACTAACAGTTCCTACTGCTAGTGTATATCTGATGCGTGCGATGTGTCGTTGCGGTTTAGCAGTATTAATGCCTACTCAAGTTTTAAATTTATATTTAGCCGACTTATCAATAACACACACACTTAACGAGCAGTGTACCCGGTCAGTATGAATATAATGGTAAGTAGAGTGTCGATCACTAAGAGTGGAACGTATTATCTAGTTATTCCAATCAGTATTTTAATATTCTAAGTTAGCTATACAACCTAATCTAACGCAAGGGGGTTCAGCCTGAGAGACTGGCACGTTTTGGTTGCAATTAAATAATAAACTAAACTAATGAGCACGAATCAGCGATAGGCATGCACGTACACAGATAAATACTCGAGACAATAAGAAGACCTGTCCTGATGATTAAGTAGATTGTCACTTGTTTTATTGATAGTTTTATATGAATTGTATGTAATTAACCCTTTCTCGTTGGCCCTAATCTTATCGGCGAGAAATCCCTTAACGATTACTTATGTCTAAAAGTTATTCCTAAGTGATCAATTTAGTAACAACCGTGGGAGCCACATTCTCTTCCGTAGTCAAATGCGCAGGCCACTTGTAACACCCCAACCCGACAAGGGCAAAGATGTCACAAATACATGGTTTCATATCATATACAAGCATTCAAGAAATAAAATAGCGGAAGCCTTAGCATTAAAATTCAAAGGAAAATAAGTCAACACGACTTATATCAAGTGCAAGACAGAAATAACGAAGTACAAAACAGAATCCAAAATGCCCAAACAATGGCATAACATAAATAATATCCAAATGGTCACACTAGAATGAAAAGGTCTAAACTTCACACAAGTTGCTCTCATCCCAAAGCAAAACCCAGTTTCCTAGCTTAAATACCTGCCGCAGGAAAAGAAAATGCGGCTGAGCTACGAGAGCTCAGTGAACAGATATAACGGAAACAAAGCAGTAGTAACGAAATAGCAAAGTAAAAGAAATAATACCAGGTGTAACAAGAGTCAGGGAAAGGAATACAAAGAGTTATGCAGACATACCAGGAACTAAGAATGGTTACAATGATGAAAGTAAATGAAACCAGAACCCACCAAAATCCCAAGTTAAACCAAGTCAAGTCCAATGTCAGGTCAAGTATCAGGTCATAAGGTTACAAGGTTTCAGGAAAACAGAAATCCTCTACGAGCCCAGAAACAATACATATCAAATCAATCACATATCAGGGTGTATGGAGGGGTGACCTCAGCATACCAGGACAGGGTTGAGGGATACCTCCAGGGTTGGAGTCATGAGCTCCCAGGGTTGTGAAAGACGTGGATTGCACCCATCATCAGTCACCACATATCAGATATTAGAAACAGGACAGGTCTAGGATGCATCCATTCGCCCCCCCAAAACAAATCATATTGGCCATAATAACAGGAGTGTGCACATATCAAAATCAGGATGGGGACGGTGTAACCAAATCACTAGGGCTACACACTAGTCATGCCAGTGGTGCATCACAGACACGGCCATGTTACCTTCATGGCTAGGGAACAAATTTTGGCTCGTAGTCTCAAACTGTGGGTCAAGGTCAAGTATCAAGTCTCGGGTGTCAAGTCTCAGGTATTAAATGTCAGGTATCATATCGGGGTTCATATCAGGATTCAAGACAGGAGATAAATGCAGGGGTTCATTATCAGGAGGTCAATATCAGGAAGGTCAAATACTAGAAGGTTCATAATAGTTTATTCAAGAAATCCTTTTTACATGGTTTTAATAAAATGATCGCTAGAACAGTTTCATAATAAAAGTCTTTTAGGGAAATGTTCAAAACCTCTTCATATACAATTTAAAAAGTAGTTATAAAATCCTATGAACCTTCAAGTACCCAAGGTCTTAATTATCCAGGTTATCAGGGGTGAACAAGTCATGTCAAGTATCGGAAGAAAACATAGCAGGGTTCAAGTCAAAGGTTCAAGGCAAGAATTCAAGTACAGGCTCAAGTCAAAAGGTTCATATCAAGGTTCAAGTTCAGGTTTATGGCAAGGTTCAAGACAAAGGTTAAAGCAAAGGTCCAAAAATATGGTTCACAATACAAGGGGAAACATAACAATGAATCAGAAATCAGAAATGAGACGAAGGCTCTTTACAAGAAGAGCAGAATATCTGTACCTTATTCAAATAGCAAGCACAAACACAAGAGTAGCTGACAGGGATCAAGATCACTCCCTCCTTGAACCTAAAGGAGTAGAAGACAGAAATACGAAAGGGGTTCAGTTATCTTCCCATTATAAGTAACTTCTATTTTTAGTAACTTTCTATTTTTAGCAGGTTTCCATAATTAGTAAGTTACCACAATTAGCAAGATTAAAGTGATATAATATAGATTGGGTTATAGGATACTTTCCATGATTAATTATAACTCATATATATAATCTAGGGTTTAAAATGTCAATTAATCAAAGTTAAAGGTCAAATATGTAATTATATTACTTTACCCATTTTAACCCTCAAGTATCAAATATTTCGAATTAACCTTCATGTTTTAATAATTTACGAAACTAACCCTTTTAGTTTTAATTATTGCAATTCGATCCTCATTTAATTAATATAACACGTTTAGCCCTTTAATTATCAAAGTTACACATTTGATCCCTCATAATATATATTATTCGAATACTCCCAAAGTTTCCAGAAGTTACACCTTTAGTCCCTCTATTTATTTCTTTTCCAAATCGAATTATATTATTACACGATTTCATGTTTAAACCCCAAAGTATCATATTTGACAATAATGGTCCCCATATTATATTTTTCATAAGTTCCCTTTAATCAGCAGTATATTACAAAAATAACCCTCGAGTTACAATCTTTACAAAACACATCCTTTTTATTATAAAACCAATCGATATAGCGATTTATTCCACAAACGCAAACCCTTGTTTTCCCACACATGATCCAGTAATTATAACATCATTAACACCTTATTAATAAGCTAAATCTATCCCTAAAAGATCAAGACCAAAATCGCACGCTAGGGTTTTTATTTTCTTATTCGATTTCCATATGACCCGTTTTAAGCCCCCATAATTCGAACTAGCATTTTTCCATGATCATATGGTTCATATAAGGTTCATATAAAATATACACGCCACCCAGAAACTCGTATTAGCTGTTATAGATTTTTATACCCGTTTTATACCTAATATTTTATCACGATCGATTTATCATGCATGGTTTGGTTTAATGATTTTATTCAGAACATATAGGATGTTGTAGTCTTAGGAAAAATACCAAATCGACTTTAGAATGGTCGGATGAAGCGTACCAATTTATACCTTGCGATATGAACTAGCGAACAAGAAAATTCACCCCGATCGAACCAGCCAATGTACACGCCTCCAATGATTTTTCCCAAGCTCCTTGTATGCAGATGAAGCTCAGAAAAATACCCAATGATCTCCTTCTAGCCGCACGAACGTGTGATGGAATTTATTTGAGATTTAGGGTTTCGGTTTGTGTTTTAGAGAAAGAAAATGATATGATTAACTATATAAAAGATTTTTGCCAAGAAATAGGAGGGGGAAACAGCCACTAATCATGGGAATTAGTTTGGGATAGGAGGGGGATTGATTTTCTTCATTAATGTATTTTTATTTCCTTATAAAACATAATTAAATTGATATTAATCCCATTCGGTTCCTCCAAGGGTATTTTGGTCATTTCACAACTTGTATAAATATTAATAGAAGTCGTCAAAATTATTTGTGTCATATCTTGTTCGTTTCCAGAAGTTTGGGATCGATTCGGAACTTTAATTAAGCTTTAATTAAATTTTAAAGTTTTCAGGGGCATTTTGGTAATTTTGCATGTTTTAGATTTTCGGGTTTTACAACTATTCCCCTCTAACAGAAAAATTTCGTCCTCGAAATTTGCAAGGACATAGAAATGAAAGAGAACGGAAAACAAAACAAGGACATACCAGACGCCTTATCTGCCTGGTCACGAGAAAACACGACCGGTAGTAGGAGTAGGAGAAGGAGGGCCAAGATATTTCTCAAGTGGTTCCGGATTCCGCCTAGGACAATCTTTCAACTTATGCTCCCTCGAACCACACCTAAAACAAGCTCCGGAAGTCGTACGACAAAATCCCGTATGATTCTTCCCACACTGTGGACAACTAGCTGACCCCTGACTGTCGCTGCGCCCCCGACGATCGCCATCCTGCCTAGAAGCTGACCTCGAATCCCGACCTCGCTGATCATGACCACGGTCCGCCCGATCTCGTGGTTCCAAACTCCTACTAGATTGCCCCTTCCGCTCATAATCCTGGTCCCGATGACTCTTATAGTCCCTACTCTGGTCCTGCTGACTCTGCCCCCTGGAATGCACCCGATTACCGTCCCTATCCCGCTTATTAGAACCCTCATTTGCATGTAACAACTCGATGTTGCGGGCAGCATCCGCAACAGCAGCCACATCCTCGTGCTCAAAGTTCACGATACGGTCTAATACCCATGTCTTTAATGCCCACTTAAAATGACGTGCCTGACGATGAGCATCCCCAGCAACTTCTGGCCCCACAAAACTGGCCAAACGTAAGAACCTCTGCATAAACTCACCCGACGACTCACGGTCCCCCTGACGAATCGTCCCATACTCCCTCTCATACTTCTGCTGCTCCGATAATGGAATATACTGCCTATAGAACACCTCAATGAAATCCGCCCAAGAACAGGTCTCAGCATAATCACCTCCCTTAGCTTGAACAAGAGCAGTCCACCAATTAAGAGCGTCACCCTCCAGCTTGAATGTAGCCAAACGAGTTTTAAACTCGTCAGCACATACGAGAACCCTGAACAACTTTTCGACATGGGTGATCCAGTCCTCTGCCTCATGGGGAGTGGTAGCGGACTTGAAAGAGAGAGGCTTGAGCTTATTAAACCTCTCAATCCAAACGTGGATACCAACGGGTTGAGAAGCGGGTGGAGCAGTGGGTGGAGCATCGCCACCACCACCACCAGAAGAACTTGCACCATTTCGGATGTTGTTGGGGACCTCGGTCACCACCTGAGCAGAAAGGTTAGGGAGGACGTTTTTCAAAGCCTCAGCAATCATGGCCTCGAAATTTGGAGCATCATACTCGTTAAAGCGCGTGTTCACCATCTGAACGATCACAAAAAGGATTAGCAACTCAGATAGAATATGACAGAGCAGATCAAGAATATATGACAGAGCAAAACAGGAAAAGAGAGTGCGCGAAAGGAAACCTAATGTCTACCCAATCCTCACAGGTCACGAGCCTAAGCTCTAAAGGTTTCGGAAGCCTATTCTCTGATACCATAAATTGTAACACCCCAACCCGACAAGGGCAAAGATGTCACAAATACATGGTTTCATATCAGATACAAGCATTCAAGAAATAAAATAGCGGAAGCCTTAGCATTAAAATTCAAAGGAAAATAAGTCAACACGACTTATATCAAGTGCAAGACAGAAATAACGAAGTACAAAACAGAATCCAAAATGCCCAAACAATGGCATAACAGAAATAATATCCAAATGGTCACACTAGAATGACAAGGTCTAAACTTCACACAAGTTGCTCTCATCCCAAAGCAAAACCCAGCTTCCTAGCTTAAATACCTGCCGCAGGAAAAGAAAATGCGGCTGAGCTACGAGAGCTCAGTGAACAGATATAACGGAAACAAAGCAGTAGTAACGAAATAGCAAAGTAAAAGAAATAATACCAGGTGTAACAAGAGTCAGGGAAAGGAATACAAAGAGTTATGCAGACATACCAGGAACTAAGAATGGTTACAATGATGAAAGTAAATGAAACCAGAACCCACCAAAATCCCAAGTTAAACCAAGTCAAGTCCAATGTCAGGTCAAGTAACAGGTCATAAGGTTGCAAGGTTTCAGGAAAACAGAAATCCTCTACGAGCCCAGAAACAATACATATCAAATCAATCACATATCAGGGTGTATGGAGGGGTGACCTCAGCATACCAGGACAGGATTGAGGGGATACCTCCAGGGTTGGAGTCATGAGCTCCCAGGGTTGTGAAAGACGTGGATTGCACCCATCATCAGTCACCACATATCAGATATTAGAAACAGGACAGGTCTAGGATGCATCCATTCGCCCCCCCCCCCCCCCAAAACAAATCATATTGGCCATAATAACAGGAGTGTGCACATATCAAAATCAGGATGGGGACGGTGTAACCAAATCACTAGGGCTACACACTAGTCATGCCAGTGGTGCATCACAGACACGGCCATGTTACCTTCATGGCTAGGGAACAAATTTTGGCTCGTAGTCTCAAACTGTGGGTCAAGGTCAAGTATCAAGTCTCGGGTGTCAAGTCTCAGGTATTAAATGTCAGGTATCATATCGGGGTTCATATCAGGATTCAAGACAGGAGATAAATGCAGGGGTTCATTATCAAGAGGTCAATATCAGGAAGGTCAAATACTAGAAGGTTCATAATAGTTTATTCAAGAAATCCTTTTTACATGGTTTTAATAAAATGATCGCTAGAACAGTTTCATAATAAAAGTCTTTTAGGGAAATGTTCAAAACCTCTTCATATACAATTTAAAAAGTAGTTATAAAATCCTATGAACCTTCAAGTACCCAAGGTCTTAATTATCCAGGTTATCAGGGGTGAACAAGTCATGTCAAGTATCGGAAGAAAACATAGCAGGGTTCAAGTCAAAGGTTCAAGGCAAGAATTCAAGTACAGGCTCAAGTCAAAAGGTTCATATCAAGGTTCAAGTTCAGGTTTATGGCAAGGTTCAAGACAAAGGTTAAAGCAAAGGTCCAAAAATATGGTTCACAATACAAGGGGAAACATAACAATGAATCAGAAATCAGAAATGAGACGAAGGCTCTTTATATGAAGAGCAGAATATCTGTACCTTATTCAAATAGCAAGCACAAACACAAGAGTAGCTGACAGGGATCAAGATCACTCCCTCCTTGAACCTAAAGGAGTAGAAGACAGAAATACGAAAGGGGTTCAGTTATCTTCCCATTATAAGTAACTTCTATTTTTAGTAACTTTCTATTTTTAGCAGGTTTCCATAATTAGTAAGTTACCACAATTAGCAAGATTAAAGTGATATAATATAGATTGGGTTATAGGATACTTTCCATGATTAATTATAACTCATATATATAATCTAGGGTTTAAAATGTCAATTAATCAAAGTTAAAGGTCAAATATGTAATTATATTACTTTACCCATTTTAACCCTCAAGTATCAAATATTTTGAATTAACCTTCATGTTTTAATAATTTACAAAACAAACCCTTTTAGTTTTAATTATTGCATTTCGATCCTCATTTAATTAATATAACACGTTTAGCCCTTTAATTATCAAAGTTACACATTTGATCCCTCATAATATATATTATTCGAATACTCCCAAAGTTTCTAGAAGTTACACCTTTAGTCCCTCTATTTATTTCTTTTCCAAATCGAATTATATTATTACACGATTCCATGTTTAAACCCCAAAGTATCATATTTGACCAAAATGGTCCCCATATTATATTTTTCATAAGTTCCCTTTAATCAGCAGTATATTACAAAAATAACCCTCGAGTTACAATCTTTACAAAACACATCCTTTTTATTATAAAACCAATTGATATAGCGATTTATTCCACAAACGCAAACCCTTGTTTTCCCACACATGATCAAGTACTTATAAAATCATTAACACCTTATTAATAAGCTAAATCTATCCCCAAAAGATCAAGACCAAAATCCCACGCTAGGGTTTTTATTTTCTTATTCGATTTCCATATGACCCGTTTTAAAATAAATTCGACCTCGACAATTCTAAGCCACCATAATTCGAACTAGCATTTTTCCATGATCATATGGTTCATATAAGGTTCATATAAAATATACACGCCACCCAGAAAACTCGTATTAGCTGTTATAGATTTTTATACCCGTTTTATACATAATATTTTATCACGATCGATTTATCTTGCATGGTTTGGTTTAATGATTTTATTCGGAACATATAGGATGTAGTAGTCTTAGGAAAAATACCAAGTCGACTTTAGAATGGTCGGATGAAGCGTACCAATTTATACCTTGCGATATGAACTAGCGAACAAGAAAATTCACCCCGATCGAACCAGCCAATGTACACGCCTCCAATGATTTTTCCCAAGCTCCTTGTATGCAGATGAAGCTCAGAAAAATACCCAATGATCTCCTTCTAGCCGCACGAACGTGTGATGGAATTTATTTGAGATTTAGGGTTTCGGTTTGTGTTTTAGAGAAAGAAAATGATATGATTAACTATATAAAAGATTTTTGCCGAGAAATAGGAGGGGGAAACAGCCACTAATCATGGGAATTAGTTTGGGATAGGAGGGGGATTGATTTTCTTCATTAATGTATTTTTATTTCCTTATAAAACATAATTAAATTGATATTAATCCCATTCGGTTCCTCCAAGGGTATTTTGGTCATTTCACAACTTGTATAAATATTAATAGAAGTCGTCAAAATTATTTGTGTCATATCTTGTTCGTTTCCAGAAGTTTGGGATCGATTCGGAACTTTAATTAAGCTTTAATTAAATTTTAAAGTTTTCAGGGGCATTTTGGTAATTTTGCATGTTTTAGATTTTCGGGTTTTACACCACTAATAAACACAGAGGTTATCAATGCACTAATAAGTAGTAACCAAAGACATCAACATATAAACTTTAATTGATGGGAAAGCAGTTTTAAGGGAGTGCAATCTTTCTCCTCACATTACACAAGCCACCAATCTTGATGAATTAAAGTTTACTAACACAATAAAACAAAACTACTTAATGAATTAAATACATGTAGGACCTTCTTACAGCTCTTGTATCTTCGTTCGGGTGTGTCTTGTGCTGCCTAATCGTCTGAATTCGGCCTTAGGTTTCTGTGGTCTTCGTACCTTGTATATATTATGTGCTACGAAATTCGTCTGGTCTTGGGGTATTTATAGTTTCTGTCTAAGGGTAAGATGTGGCGCATCTAATAAGTAGATGCGGCGCATTGACTTAACTTCGCGTGGGGTCCAAGATTAATATATTCAGGAATATTCGTACACCGCCAGAAGATGCGGCGTATCTTCATTCTTGGATGCGGCGCATGTCCTTTGCCGTCTTGGATAATATCTTGTGAAATCTTGATAGCGATGCGCCGTATGTAATAAGCGAGATGCGGCGCATCTGGAGCAGAATGTCTTGATCTTGTACATTTCAGTAGACTCTTAACTTCTTGCTTGTTTTGCTCCATAATCAGTCCAAAATCGCCAAGTTTCACCAAATGCTTGATTTTAACTGAGAATTACAAAAGTAAACGATTAAGTATCAATTCTCATACATAATATAATAAAATAAGTCAAATTAATAGGATAAATGATAGTAATAAAATGTACTTATTTGAGTTCATCAAATATCCCCCCACTTGAACTTTACTTGTCCCCAAGTAAACCTTAGAATTAATCTTATGAAAATGTATCCTAAAAGATATTAGGATTTATTTTTATATTTAAGCATGTATTCATTTTTGTCATAATCACACAACCAAACACTTAACGAATTAGAAGTAAAATAAAACAATTTGATAAAAGCAAATCTAATCGTTTAACTGTCCAGTCGTGACGAATATTCTATCATAAGCTTGGCAAGTATACACATCTCCCCCACTAAAGCCAAGGAATAACAAGTCTAAAGCGGTAAAAAGGGTTTTGAGGTTTAAGGGTTAATCATTCTCCTTAATCTCTATCGATCTCAAATTCCAGAAAAGGCGACAAAATCACAAATACATGATCGAATCCACGAACACGATACTTGCAATTGCTCAAATCCTTAACTCAAATAGGCTAAAGATAGGACCAAGTAATCTTCACCAATAATATTATATCAAAAAGGGCGACAAAATCATAAATACATAGCCGAATCCACGACTACGATACTTAAGATTGCTCAAATCCCTAAACTCAATAAATCAAAGGTTTTGATAACGAATAATATAGGGTATGGATAATATTTGGGATATAAATTGTTGTAAAAATGAAAAATAAACAAAACAGATAAATTAAAATCCTAAGTGTGGTTAATCACTATCCCAACCATCCCATGAATAAGACTCATATCATAGAATAACTCACGCTTTAACACTTGAAACACACGCTTTAGGTAGACACAAATTATACTCAACAAGATCTTAATCAAAGAATAACCTTAAGTTGGTGTTCCCATAACTGCCAACTCTCATTCAATCCATAGATATAATATACAACAACTAGTGGTGATATCGACCACTTAATACAAAACTTTACATAAGTTGGTCAAAACAAACATCCAACTTTTCTTTTTCTTTATCTTTTCTATTTTTTCGATTTTTTTTTTTTTTTTTTTTTTTTTTTTTTAACCATAAACAAAGATGTGTAAAATTTCACCACATCACTATAATGATAATTCTGGATAATTTTTCCATACTTTTCATGACTTCAGAAATAACGGTAATAGTGAAAGTAGTAAACACACGAAAAATAAACTCAAAGATATACAATATTTACTTTCACTCCAATTGCATTGTGCAATTTCCCGACCTAACCATAGATATAGTGATATAGACCTGATCACCTTACTAATCGATGTCGTAATACCTGCAACCTGTGTACACAAAGAACCGTTAAAGAGCTCCGCACGGGATCAAACTCCCTGTCCTTAAAGGTGTTTACGCGCTCAATTCGCTGCAAGCCTCATGCGTAACGGACCCCAGGATTTGATGCAGACGCAATGTTGTTGATCACCAGCGATTGATAACAACATAATGACAATGGCGGAGCAGAAAACTCGAGATGGCAAGGTGTAAAACACAACAGAATGGAAGGAGCTTGAGATATAAATTCGTGTGTGTATCTTGTGTATTTTCTAATATTTCTTATATGTTGAAGACAGGAAAATCCTTCTTAATATAGGGTCAAGGTCACTACACCAAAGAGATTACCATAATCTCGTTAGTGCCAAAAGAATAGGTCTATGGGCTGGCGGTTGCAACTGAAATTGCCATCCAAAGCAACCCACTTTCCTAGAATTTTGTTGACCATTTCACATATACACTTACACACACGTTTTTGCTTCTCACACATGCTTTCCATGTTGTACATGAGGTTACTGCATTAACCATGTGTACACTATATTTCATTTGCATCAAAATGAAACATTACCATAATTAGCCATCTAAAGATTAAGTAATCAAGTGTATATGCGCATGCATACGTATCCACATTTAGTTCCATCATACACCAAAGTGGGACACTTAGAAAACTTACCAAACTCTCATAAAGTTACAACAAACACAAAGAAGACATTTCTAACTTAAGTAAGTTTAAGAAGACTATCTAGCCAATCAATCCAATCATGCAAGGCAAGTAACTTATAATACTCGTGCACGCACGCAGGGCGGAGCCCGAAAGTTTTCTTCGAGGGGGCACACTTTGATAAATTTTAGAGACTACATAAGAAATTGGTTTTTAGGGGCAAATTACAAAAAAATGTAAAATATTTTAGAAAATTTACACTACAATTTCTTTCGCTAGAGGGGCACGTGCCCCCTTTGACCCCCCTTTATCTCCGTCACTGCACGCACGGGGATTTTTCTTAGGTTTTTAATTATGTGTTATAATTAATTATAATATAAACAAATTAATCTAAATGGACAAGTTCAATCCGTCATCAACCGTGCTCAATACTCACTTCAAGTGTCCTTTGCCCATTGAGAAGCAAGTGTCATGGACTAGGACAAACCCGAGCAGGAGGTTTAAAGCTTGCCCCATTTATGTAAGCTTCTTTGTTTATGTACTTACATTATTATTATATGATGAAAGTATAATCTTATTATGGCTTTTATAAGTTCAGGGACTAACTTTGTGCATTTGTAAAGTTTCAGTTATACTTGTTTGAGCTGTTAGCATCATAAGGCAAGAGTACAAAGTTGAAGGGCTAAAGCTGTCAAGTGGAGAAAGTTAGTGAGCTGGACTATATAAGCTGGAACTTCTCTCATTCTTCTCATAACCCTAAATTGATACAAGCCGTTTTCTCTCAACTCACAAACCCTTCTCAAAGGCTGTTAAGCTTGTTTGATAGATTTTGTTGGGAATTAAATATTCTGAAGATCCCAAGTTCACAAAGTTAGTACTGCTGAGAAGAATACACTAACAGTTCCTACTGCTAGTGTATATCTAAAGCATCTCAAGTTATAACTAACAGTACAAACTGAAGTTAGTACTGCTGGTACAAAGAAGGTACTGCTGGTTGATCCTACTGCTGGTGTAACTCATACTACTGCTAGATGGATAAGTGTCAAGTATTCTGCTGCTGAGTAGATAAGTATGAAAAAGATATTTGTGTATAAAAGTCAAGTATATACGGTAGACAATATCTTTTTCAGTTGTTCATAGAACAAGTTGTAAAACACAGATACATGTTGTATCTTAATGACTGACACACTCAACACAAGCAAAGCATGTGCTCGACAAGACTTGACAATATTGTAAAGATCTTTCTTGGTCTATAAAAGAAAGATCTTAGCTTAGATATAAGTGTGCCTTTCATATAACTTTCATATTAGTTAACAAGAACAAACACAACAATATCTCAAGTCATTGAAACATAAGATTCAAGGTTTGTAACCCTAGTGATAGTGAAGATCACTCGTATTATTTCTTGAATAATATTGAATCGTTTGGTGATATATTTTCTTTGTTCATTGTTCAAACAACAAACATAACTGTTCCATTTCCATAACCAAATAACCTTCTAAGTGTGGTTAAGTAGATTCCGCATACTTAATCATATTAACTCAAGATATCATATACACATGTTATAAAGGTCTAACACCCTTTCAGTGTATCGAATCCTCTTAATTGGTATCAGAGCAAGGCTGATATCTTTGATTTAGAAGAAGAAGAAGAAGAAATGGACGTTGAATCTATTCAGACGAATGTAGCTGCAAAATTACCCATGCTCAAACAGAATAAGTTTGACATGTGGAGGCTGAGAATAGAGCAGTATTTCCAAGTGCAAGACTATGCACTTTGGGAAATTATTGAAGATGGAAACTCTTACCAGCCTACAACCACTACATCAACAATTGAAGGCAAAGTGGTGACAACTCTGCAGCTCCACCCAACATCTGCAGAAGACAGAATAACGAAGAAAAATGACCTAAAGGCCAGAAGTATGCTGATGATGACCATTCCTAATGATCAACTTTTAAACTTCAGCAAATTCAAAGATGCCAAGTCATTATTTGAAGCCATTGTTTCCAGGTATGGTGGAAATGAAGCCACCAAGAAAACCCACAAGACTCTGCTCAAGCAGCAGTTTGAAAACTTCTCCTCAACCAACAATGAATCTCTTGACCACATGTTTAATAGGCTTTAGAATATTGTGAGCCAACTTGCTATTCTTGGGGTTGAAATACCTCAAGAAGATTTAAACTCAAAATTTCTGAGAAGCTTACCAGAAGAGTGGGCTATACATGTTGTTGTCTGGAAGAACAAGCCAGACCTTGACACCATGGAACTAATAGACTTGTATAGCAACTTCAAAATTATGGAACAAGATTTTAAGAAAACTGGAGGTACTAGTTCTAATACTGGGAACATGGCATTTATGTCATCTCCTAGTACCTCAAATCCAAGTGAAGAGGTTAAGGTTGTTTATGGTGTTGGTGCTGCTAGTTCATCAAGCAGCACCATGGGTATTTTGGATGAGAAGACTTGTTGTGCTTTCCTCACAAGTCGAAATGATGGGTCCATGCTCACTTATGAAGACCTCCAAGAGATCAATGATGATGATCTGGAAGAAATGGACCTAAACTGGGAAATTTCTCTTCTTAGCATGAGGGCTAAGAAGTTCTATCAAAGGACGGGGAAGAAGCTCACAATCAGCAACAATGATACTGTTGGTTTTGACAAGTCAAAGATAGAATGCTATAACTGCCACATGATGGGGCACTTCTCAAGAGAATGTAGAAGGCCAAGGCAGTAAGATAGCAAGAACAGAGGTTTTGGAAGCAAATCCAAAACAGGGGAGGTTTCTGAGCCAAACTCAAAAGCTATGGTAGCTATTGATGGATTAGGTTTTGATTGGAGTTTCATGGCTGATGAAGAAGAAGCTTCTTCACATATGGCACTCACGGCTTTCTCTACTGAGGTACAAAATCATAAAGTTTGTTCTAATTCTTGCACAGCTCTTTCAGAACTACAAACTTTAATCAAACATTATGATGACCAAAAGAAAGTCCTAAGCAGAACTCAACAAGACTTAGTAGATTATAAATGTGGTTTAGAATCCCTAGAGAAGCAGATCATTTACTACAAACAAAATGAATTTGCCTTTTCTGATGACAAAGCTCTTCTTAGACAAGACATATTCTTTAGAGATGCTGAAATTAAGCTTTTAAGAGATGCTTATGATAGGATCAAAAAGGAAAATGGAAACATTCACTTGACTGTAGAAACACTAGAACATGCTTCTAGAGGTGTAACCAACATGATTGAATGTCAAGTGATTAATAGAGCCAAGTCAGGGTTAGGATATAATGTTGTCCCACCCCCTTACAGAGGAATTCCTGTTCCCCCAGGGATAAACATAGAGAATTCAGGA
The DNA here is from genome assembly GCA_021014915.2 of Artemisia tridentata subsp. tridentata. Lineage (NCBI taxonomy): Eukaryota > Viridiplantae > Streptophyta > Magnoliopsida > Asterales > Asteraceae > Artemisia > Artemisia tridentata. The sequence continues at coordinate 47,324,321 of CP139508.1, forward strand.
GTAGCTGAATTTCAACAACCTGAGCTACAATATGGTGTACAGCCAAAAACCAAGTTAGTTGTTGATGAACCTAAGAAAGTAAGTGAAAGTTTAAGTAAAACTTCACTTCCTGAGGACAAGGTGTCCTCTGATAGAAGATCAGATATAGTAGTCATTGAGGACTAGATATCTGATGATGATGAAGATGAACAGGTTATGTCTAAACCTGAAGTGGTTAAGAAAGCAGGAACAAGTGTTCCTAAGATAGTCAAACAAAATACTGATAGGCCTAAAATCAATGCTAAACATGTTAGGCAACCAGTTAGGTATTGTGAGCAATACAGAACCACAAACAAGCCTAAAGGCAACCAAAGGAATTGGAATGGCCTTAAGTCTCACCAACTAGGTGATGACTTTGACTTTTATAACAAAGCTTGTTTTGTATGTGGAGAATTTGACCATCTTGCAGCTTTCTGCAACCTAAGGGTATCTGGGTATAAACACAATAGGGTGAATCTAAAAAGGCATACTCTTAAAGTCACTCTAATAATACTAGAACAACACCCAAAGCAGTTTCATATAAGTCTGGACCAAAAGCAGTTCCTACTGCTAGACCAAAAGATTCTACTTCTAGACAAGCAGTTTCTACTGCCAGACCTTTTTACTCTGTTTACCCTAAACAAGCAGTACAAAGTGCAAAAACATCTTACAAACATGCACAAACAACTGCTAAGAGACCTTTTCCAACAAAAGCAGTTTCACAAAAACAAATTTGGAAACCTAAGGGTTCTACTGCTAGGGAAAAGAAGGCCAATGCTGTTAAGGCCTCAGCATGTTAGATTTGGAAACCTCTTAAATCCAATGGTGCATCAACTGTTCTCAAGAGATTTAATTACATTGATGCACATGGCAAATCCAAGTCAGTAATGGCTTGGGTTTCCCAAGGAAACTAATTTCCTTATTTGTGTGCAGGAACATTCACCAACAGATCATGAAGATAAAGGCGATTCAGATAGTGGGTGTTCAAGGCACATGACAGGCAACATGTCTTATCTTTCCAACTTTCAATCATTAGATGGTGGATATGTTACCTTTGGAGGTGGTATCGGTGGCAAGATTACTGGTAAAGGTACTCTTAAAACTGGTAAATTAGATTTTGAAGATGTGTACTATGTGCAAGAGCTAAAGTATAATCTTTTTAGTGTCTCACAAATGTGTGACAAAAAGAACAAAGTTCTTTTTACTGACACTGAATGTCTTGTACTTTCTACTGATTTTAAGATGCCTGATGAAAGTCAAGTACTTCTTAAAATTCCAAGAAAGGGCAACATGTACAGTGTTGATATGAAGAAGATTGTTCCTAAAGAAGCACTTACTTGTCTAGTTGCAAAGGCCACATTAGATGAATCTATGAAATGGCATAAGAGGCTTGGTCACATTAACTTCAAAACCATAAATAAGATTGTTAAGAATGGTTTGGTAAGAGGTTTACCTCAAAAACGATTTGAAAATGACCAAACATGCATTGCTTGTCTTAAAGGCAAACAACACAAAGCCACTTGTAAGCCCAAAATTTTTAACTCTATTGATCAATCATTGTTTATGCTTCATATGGACTTATTTGGACCTACTTCTGTTAGTAGTATGATGCATAAAAGATATTGTCTAGTTATTACTGATGACTATAGTAGATTTACATGGGTTTTCTTTTTAGGTTCTAAGGATGAGACTTCTAGCATCCTTAAGACATTCATTACACAGATAGAAAACCAAGTAGACAAGAAAGTAAAAGTCATTAGATGTGATAATGGGACAGAGTTCAAAAATAGAGTTATGGATGACTTCTGCAAGGAAAAAGGTATTAGGAGAGAATTTAGTGTTGCAAGAACTCCTCAGCAAAGCTTTTAGAGTATACAACTCAAGAACTAGAAGAGTAGAGGAGAACCTGCATGTGGAATTTTTAGAGAATAAATCCAATGTAGCAGGTCAAGGTCCCAATTGGCTATTTGATCTTGAGACACTAACCCATTCTATGAATTATGTGCCTATTGTTGCAGAAACTAATGAATTTTCAGGTTCACAAACAACAAATGAGGCAGGGTTAGAAAAGGAGACAAATCAAGATTATGTATGGATGCCAATATGGACAAGTACAAGTGTGGCTTCAACTTCAATAAATGATGAATCTTCTTCAGATAAAACTAAAGAAGGGATTGAATATGAAAACAAGGAAGATGAACAAGAAGAACAAGATAGTAGTACAATTATTATTCCTACTGCTGAGACAGAGCAAGATACTGCCAGGCAAATAGTTCATACTGCTAGGCCAAATGTTTCTACTGCTGGCCCATCAGTCTCAACTGAAGCAGATTTCTCAGAAGAAGAGGTGGATTTCAATAATCTCCCACCTAACTATCATGTTCCTACTACACCACACACAAGGATTTACAAAGTCCACTCCCTGGATAATGTGATTGGAGATGTACAATCAGGAGTGAAGACAAGACAACAACTGATGTCTACAGACCAACAAGGGCTTCTTGATGCCCTTTATGCTTCAAAGCAGCATGAGTTTGCAAACTCTTGCTTGTTTGTATGTTTTCTATCACAAGCAGAACCAAAGAATGTTCTTAAAGCCCTAGATGATTCAAGCTGGGTAGAAGCTATGCAAGAAGAGCTTCTTCAGTTCAAAATTCAGAAGGTATGGGTGCTAGTAGATTTACCAAAGGATGTAAGGGTAATTGGCACTAGATGGGTTTTTAGAAATAAAATGGATGAAAGGGGCATAGTGATTAGGAATAAGGCTAGATTAGTAGCCCAAGGGTACACACAAGAAGAAGGGATAGACTATGAAGAGGTTTTCGCTCCAGTAGCAAGGATTGAAGCCATTAGGTTATTTTTGGCTTATGCTTCATTTATGGGCTTCACAGTTTATCAAATGGATATCAAGAGTGCATTTTTATATGGTACTATTGAAGAAGAGGTGTATGTCTCACAACCTCCAGGGTTTACTGACCCAGATCATCCAGACAAAGTGTACAAGGTAGTTAAGGCTCTTTATGGCCTTCATCAGGCACCAAGGGCATGGTATGAAACACTGGCTTCCTATTTGACAGAAAATGGATTTCAAATAGGCAAGATTGATCAGACATTATTCATCAAGAAGCACAAGAACGATCTTTTGCTAGTGCAGGTGTATGTGGATGATATCATCTTTGGATCTACAAGGAAGGAGATGTGTTTGGAGTTTGAGAAACTTATGCATAATAAGTTTCAGATGAGTTCCATGGGGGAACTTACATTCTTTTTGGGTCTGCAAGTTTAGCAATCATGTGAAGGCATATTTATTAGTCAAGATAAATATGTTGCTGAGATTCTTAGAAAATTTCAATTTGCTGATTCAAAAGTAGCAAACACACCAATGGACTCTGAGAAGCCACTTCTTAAAGATATAGATGGAGAAAATGTAGATGTACACACATACAGATCTATGATAGGCTCTTTGATGTATCTCACATCATCAAGACCTGACATCATGTTCTCTGTTTATGCTTGTGCAAGATTTCAAGTAACTCCAAAGGTTTCTCATTTAACAGTTGTCAAGAGGATTTTTAGATATCTTAAGGGTTAACCTAGGTTGGGTCTATGGTATTCTATGGAACCACCTTTTGACTTGGTAGCATTTTCAGATAGTGATTATGCAGGTGCTAGCTTGGACAGAAAGTCAACAACTGAAGGATGTCAATTCCTTGGGTGTAGACTTATCTCATGGCAGTGTAAAAAGCAAACAATTGTAGCTACTTCAACAATTGAAGCTGAATATGTAGCAGCTGCAAGTTGCTGTGGTCAAGTCCTATGGCTTCAAAAACCACTTCTTGACTATGGGTACAATTTCATGAACACTGTCATACATATTGATAATAGTAGTACAATTTGCATAATTAAAAACCTAGTGCAACACTCTAAAACAAAACACATTGAAATTCGACATCATTTTATTAGAGACTGCAAAGAGAAAAAGTTGATTCAAGTTCTTAAAATTGATTTTGATCACAACTTTGCAGATCTTCTCACAAAAGCTTTTGATGTTGGAAGGTTTCAATACTTGGTAGCAAGTATTGGAATGCTTAATCCTCAATGATTTTAAACTCTGTGTTTTTTTATATAAATTCTTGTTTGTTCTGCTAGCATTGTTAATTACTACTGTTACTGAAAAGTTTGTACTGCTAGTACAAATTTTGATTGTTTAGTTCATACTGTTAGTCATATGATTCTACTGCTATAAGACAAATTTTTGCATTTTGTTTCTTGGTTTTGGACTAACAATTTCAAGTATGAACATTGAGCACAAAGGAAGTTTCAAGTGAAATGGAAGCAGCAGAATGATTATCTTAGTTGCTAACATAATAGGTTTATGATGGACTGAGTTTAGGAATTCATTAACAAAGGTTTACACCTAAGTTAATTGATTCTTTAAAACTTCTTTCTTGAAATCTAATTATGATGTTTCACATTGACTTGATGGCTCAGTTGGTCAGATAGTAACTAACTCAACTCACTTTCTATCATTTTATACTTTTAAGTATAATGAGCAAGTCTAAGGACATCTGATAAAAAGAACAGCGAACAAATGTGCATCTAACACTTGTGTTAGAAGACACAATTGTCACGAGCTGGAAAACCTGTCAAGAAAGCCCTTTGAATGGGTTTATCTTTACACAGGCAGTTATTTATAACTGAAAACATTGGTTCTCACACAACCAGAGGTTAATTTAAACCGAATTCTTGATTAAGTGTCTGTTACACACTTAATCCCTTCAAAATGGTTGAGAGCAGTATGATTTTTCATCATAAAATCATATTCATACTGCTAAGTCAAAAGTTCTTTAAAAGGATTTTCAAAGTGGCTCATAAAAACCATCAAATGATGGAAAATGAGTCAAAGCCCCATGAATCACCTCTCATAGGAGTTAACACACCTAGAAGTGATGAGGGCAGCACATAAACTCTTAAGGAATTGATGGCTTCATGTACAACATTGTCTGAAAACATGTTCTAGTTGGTAGATCAAATGATGGTGAGAGATCTTCCAAACAGGGGAGGAAATGATAAATCTCATGGGAGGAAACTTAAATATTTTGGTACATAGTGAGAGATCTTCCAATCTCAGAGGAGGAAGATTAACCAAATGTAAGGGAGGAAAAGACAAGAGCATACAAGATGATGACATGGAGGTTGAAAATGACAAGATTCTGGAGTATTATATATATTCAGAATAGATGAAGCATTCAAAAGGAGAAAGTTCTATCTAGGTTCTTTCAGTTTCAATTTCAGTCACTACGTTTGTTCATCACTTGCAAAGGCTTGCTGAAAGATGATTTCACTTCTTGGAACAAGCATCCAAGATACACAGCACCATTGCCTCTTATAATTCCTCCATCCAAGGAAATTGCACCATCTTTTACGTCATGAATGAAGCCTGAAGATTGGTACTGATATTGTTAAAGTCAAAGAAAATGGCAGATGAGTATGGTCAGAAGGATACTTAATCTTATAGAACAGAGAAAAGCTCAGATCAAAGGTCTGACTATGAAGTGTTTCAAAGATCCTCACAATCAAAATTTAATTCAGAAGAAACATGTTGATTAGGGAATCACATGTTTAGGGGAGGATTGTTGGGAATTAAATATTCTGAAGATCACAAGTTCACAAAGTTAGTACTGCTGAGAAGAATACACTAACAGTTCCTACTGCTAGTGTATATCTGATGCGTGCGATGTGTCGTTGCGGTTTAGCAGTATTAATGCCTACTCAAGTTTTAAATTTATATTTAGCCGACTCATCAATAACACACACACTTAACGAGCAGTGTACCCGGTCAGTATGAATATAATGGTAAGTAGAGTGTCGATCACTAAGAGTGGAACGTATTATCTAGTTATTCCAATCAGTATTTTAATATTCTAAGTTAGCTATACAACCTAATCTAACGCAAGGGGGTTCAGCCTGAGAGACTGGCACGTTTTGGTTGCAATTAAATAATAAACTAAACTAATGAGCACGAATCAGCGATAGGCATGCACGTACACAGATAAATACTTGAGACAATAAGAAGACCTGTCCTGATGATTAAGTAGATTGTCACTTGTTTTATTGATAGTTTTATATGAAGTGTATGTAATTAACCCTTTCTCGTTGGCCCTAATCTTATCGGCGAGAAATCCCTTAATGATTACTTATGTCTAAAAGTTATTCCTAAGTGATCAATTTAGTAACAACCGTGGGAGCCACATTCTCTTCCATAGTCAAATGCGCAGGCCACTTGTAACACCCCAGCCCGACAAGGGCAAAGATGTCACAAATACATGGTTTCATATCAGATACAAGCATTCAAGAAATAAAATAGCGGAAGCCTTAGCATTAAAATTCAAAGGAAAATAAGTCAACATGACTTATATCAAGTGCAAGACAGAAATAACGAAGTACAAAACAGAATCCAAAATGCCCAAACAATGGCATAACAGAAATAATATACAAATGGTCACACTAGAATGACAAGGTCTAAACTTCACACAAGTTGCTCTCATCCCAAAGCAAAACCCAGCTTCCTAGCTTAAATACCTGCCGCAGGAAAAGAAAATGCGGCTAAGCTACGAGAGCTCAGTGAACAGATATAACGGAAACAAAGCAGTAGTAACGAAATAGCAAAGTAAAAGAAATAATACCAGGTGTAACAAGAGTCAGGGAAAGGAATACAAAGAGTTATGCAGACATACCAGGAACTAAGAATGGTTACAATGATGAAAGTAAATGAAACCAGAACCCACCAAAATCCCAAGTTAAACCAAGTCAAGTCCAATGTCAGGTCAAGTAACAGGTCATAAGGTTGCAAGGTTTCAGGAAAACAGAAATCCTCTACGAGCCTAGAAACAATACATATCAAATCAATCACATATCAGGGTGTATGGAGGGGTGACCTCAGCATACCAGGACAGGGTTGAGGGGATACCTTCAGGGTTGGAGTCATGAGCTCCCAGGGTTGTGAAAGACGTGGATTGCACCCATCATCAGTCACCACATATCAGATATTAGAAACAGGACAGGTCTAGGATGCATCCATTCGCCCCCCTAAAACAAATCATATTGGCCATAATAACAGGAGTGTGCACATATCAAAATCAGGATGGGGACGGTGTAACCAAATCACTAGGGCTACACACTAGTCATGCCAGTGGTGCATCACAGACACGGCCATGTTACCTTCATGGCTAGGGAACAAATTTTGGCTCGTAGTCTCAAACTGTGGGTCAAGGTCAAGTATCAAGTCTCGGGTGTCAAGTCTCAGGTATTAAATGTCAGGTATCATATCGGGGTTCATATCAGGATTCAAGACAGGAGATAAATGCAGGGGTTCATTATCAGGAGGTCAATATCAGGAAGGTCAAATACTAGAAGGTTCATAATAGTTTATTCAAGAAATCCTTTTTACATGGTTTTAATAAAATGATCGCTAGAACAGTTTCATAATAAAAGTCTTTTAAGGAAATGTTCAAAACCTCTTCATATACAATTTAAAAAGTAGTTTTAAAATCCTATGAACCTTCAAGTACCCAAGGTCTTAATTATCCAGGTTATCAGGGGTGAACAAGTCATGTCAAGTATCAGAAGAAAACATAGCAGGGTTCAAGTCAAAGGTTCAAGGCAAGAATTCAAGTACAGGCTCAAGTCAAAAGGTTCATATCAAGGTTCAAGTTCAGGTTTATGGCAAGGTTCAAGACAAAGGTTAAAGCAAAGGTCCAAAAATATGGTTCACAATACAAGGGGAAACATAACAATGAATCAGAAATCAGAAATGAGACGAAGGCTCTTTACAAGAAGAGCAGAATATCTGTACCTTATTCAAATAGCAAGCACAAACACAAGAGTAGCTGACAGGGATCAAGATCACTCCCTCCTTGAACCTAAAGGAGTAGAAGACAGAAATACGAAAGGGGTTCAGTTATCTTCCCATTATAAGTAACTTCTATTTTTAGTAACTTTCTATTTTTAGCAGGTTTCCATAATTAGTAAGTTACCACAATTAGCAAGATTAAAGTGATATAATATAGATTGGGTTATAGGATACTTTCCATGATTAATTATAACTCATATATATAATCTAGGGTTTAAAATGTCAATTAATCAAAGTTAAAGGTCAAATATGTAATTATATTACTTTACTCATTTTAACCCTCAAGTATCAAATATTTTGAATTAACCTTCATGTTTTAATAATTTACAAAACAAACCCTTTTAGTTTTAATTATTGCATTTCGATCCTCATTTAATTAATATAACACGTTTAGCCCTTTAATTATCAAAGTTACACATTTGATCCCTCATAATATATATTATTCGAATACTCCCAAAGTTTCTAGAAGTTACACCTTTAGTCCCTCTATTTATTTCTTTTCCAAATCGAATTATATTATTACACGATTCCATGTTTAAACCCCAAAGTATCATATTTGACAAAAATGGTCCCCATATTATATTTTTCATAAGTTCCCTTTAATCAGCAGTATATTACAAAAATAACCCTCGAGTTACAATCTTTACAAAACACATCCTTTTTATTATAAAACCAATTGATATAGCGATTTATTCCACAAACGCAAACCCTTGTTTTCCCACACATGATCCAGTACTTATAACATCATTAACACCTTATTAATAAGCTAAATCTATCCCCAAAAGATCAAGACCAAAATCGCACGCTAGGGTTTTTATTTTCTTATTCGATTTCCATATGACCCGTTTTAAAATAAATTCGACCTCGACAATTCTAAGCCCCCATAATTCGAACTAGCATTTTTCCATGATCATATGGTTCATATAAGGTTCATATAAAATATACACGCCGCCCAGAAAACTCGTATTAGCTGTTATAGATTTTTATACCCGTTTTATACATAATATTTTATCACGATCGATTTATCTTGCATGGTTTGGTTTAATGATTTTATTCAGAACATATAGGATGTTGTAGTCTTAGGAAAAATACCAAGTCGACTTTAGAATGGTCGGATGAAGCGTACCAATTTATACCTTGCGATATGAACTAGCGAACAAGAAAATTCACCCCGATCGAACCAGCCAATGTACACGCCTCCAATGATTTTTCCCAAGCTCCTTGTATGCAGATGAAGCTCAAAAAAATACCCAATGATCTCCTTCTAGCCGCACGAACGTGTGATGGAATTTATTTGAGATTTAGGGTTTTGGTTTGTGTTTTAGAGAAAGAAAATGATATGATTAACTATATAAAAGATTTTTGCCGAGAAATAGGAGAGGGAAACAGCCACTAATCATGGGAATTAGTTTGGGATAGGAGGGGGATTGATTTTCTTCATTAATGTATTTTTATTTCCTTATAAAACATAATTAAATTGATATTAATCCCATTCGGTTCCTCCAAGGGTATTTTGGTCATTTCACAACTTGTATAAATATTAATAGAAGTCGTCAAAATTATTTGTGTCATATCTTGTTCGTTTCCAGAAGTTTGGGATCGATTCGGAACTTTAATTAAGCTTTAATTAAATTTTAAAGTTTTCAGGGGCATTTTGGTAATTTTGCATGTTTTAGATTTTCGGGTTTTACACCACTAATAAACACAGAGGTTATCAATGCACTAATAAGTAGTAACCAAAGACATCAACATATAAACTTTAATTGATGGGAAAGCAGTTTTAAGGGAGTGCAATCTTTCTCCTCACATTACACAAGCCACCAATCCTGATGAATTAAAGTTTACTAACACAATAAAACAAAACTACTTAATGAATTAAATACATGCAGGACCTTCTTACAGCTCTTGTATCTTCGTTCGGGTGTGTCTTGTGCTGCCTAATCGTCTGAATTCGGCCTTAGGTTTCTGTGGTCTTCGTACCTTGTATATATTATGTGCTACGAAATTCGTCTGGTCTTGGGGTATTTATAGTTTCTGTCTGAGGGTAAGATGCGGCGCATCTAATAAGTAGATGCGGCGCATTGACTTAACTTCGCGTGGGGTCCAAGATTAATATATTCAGGAATATTCGTACACCGCCAGAAGATGCGGCGTATCTTCATTCTTGGATGCGGCTCATGTCCTTTGCCGTCTTGGATAATATCTTGTGAAATCTTGATAGCGATGCGCCATATGTAATAAGCGAGATGCGGCGCATCTGGAGCAGAATGTCTTGATCTTGTACATTTCAGTAGACTCTTAACTTCTTGCTTGTTTTGCTCCATAATCAGTCCAAAATCGCCAAGTTTCACCAAATGCTTGTTTTTAACTGAGAATTACAAAAGTAAATGATTAAGTATCAATTCTCATACATAATATAATAAAACAAGTCAAATTAATAGGATAAATGATAGTAATAAAATGTACTTATTTGAGTTCATCAAATATCCCCCCACTTGAACTTTACTTGTCCCCAAGTAAACCTTAGAATTAATCTTATGAAAATGTATCCTAAAAGATATTAGGATTTATTTTTATATTTAAGCATGTAGTCATTTTTGTCATAATCACACAACCAAACACTTAACGAATTAGAAGTAAAATAAAACAATTTGATAAAAGCAAATCTAATCGTTTAACTGTCCAGTCGTGACGAATATTCTATCATAAGCTTGGCAAGTATACACATCTCCCCCACTAAAGCCAAGGAATAACAAGTCTAAAGCGGTAAAAAGGGTTTTGAGGTTTAAGGGTTAATCATTCTCCTTAATCTCTATCGATCTCAAATTCCAGAAAAGGCGACAAAATCACAAATACATGATCGAATCCACGAACACGATACTTGCAATTGCTCAAATCCTTAACTCGAATAGGCTAAAGATAGGACCAAGTAATCTTCACCAATAATATTATATCAAAAAGGGCGACAAAATCATAAATACATAGCCAAATCCACGACTACGATACTTAAGATTGCTCAAATCCCTAATCTCAATAAATCAAAGGTTTTGATAACGAATAATATAGGGTATGGATAATATTTGGGATATAAATTGTTGTAAAAATAAAAAATAAACAAAACAGATAAATTAAAATCCTAAGTGTGGTTAATAACTATCCCAACCATCCCATGAATAAGACTCATATCATAGAATAACTCACGCTTTAACACTTGAAACACACGCTTTAGGTAGACACGAATTATACTCAACAAGATCTTAATCAAAGAATAACCTTAAGTTGGTGTTCCCATAACTGCCAACTCTCATTCAATCCATAGATATAATATACAACAACTAGTGGTGATATCGACCACTTAATACAAAACTTTACATAAGTTGGTCAAAACAAACATCCAACTTTTCTTTTTCTTTTTCTTTTCTATTTTTTCGATTTTTTTTTTTTTTTTTTTTTTTTTTTTTTAACCATAAACAAAGATGTGTAAAATTTCACCACATCACTATAATGATAATTCTGGATAATTTTTCCATACTTTTCATGACTTCAGAAATAACGGTAATAGTGAAAGTAGTAAACACACGAAAAATAAACTCAAAGATATACAATATTTACTTTCACTCCAATTGCATTGTGCAATTTCCCGACCTAACCATAGATATAGTGATATAGACCTGATCACCTTACTAATCGATGTCGTAATACCTGCAACCTGTGTACACAAAGAACCGTTAAAGAGCTCCGCACGGGATCAAACTCCCTGTCCTTAAAGGTGTTTACGCGCTCAATTCGCTGCAAGCCTCATGCGTAACGGACCCCAGGATTTGATGCAGACGCAATGTTGTTGATCACCAGCGATTGATAACAACATAATGATAATGGCGGAGCAGAAAACTCGAGATGGCAAGGTGTAAAACACAACAGAATGGAAGGAGCTTGAGATATAAATTCGTGTGTGTATCTTGTGTATTTTCTAATATTTCTTATATGTTGAAGACAGGAAAATCCTTCTTAATATAGGGTCAAGGTCACTACACCAAAGAGATTACCATAATCTCGTTAGTGCTAAAAGAATAGGTCTATGGGCTGGCGGTTGCAACTGAAATTGCCATCCAAAGCAACCCACTTTCCTAGAATTTTGTTGACCATTTCACATATACACTTACACACACGTTTTTGCTTCTCACACATGCTTTCCATGTTGTACATGAGGTTACTGCATTAACCATGTGTACACTATATTTCATTTGCATCAAAATGAAACATTACCATAATTAGCCATCTAAAGATTAAGTAATCAAGTGTATATGCGCATGCATACGTATCCACATTTAGTTCCATCATACACCAAAGTGGGACACTTAGAAAACTTACCAAACTCTCATAAAGTTACAACAAACACAAAGAAGACATTTCTAACTTAAGTAAGTTTAAGAAGACTATCTAGCCAATCAATCCAATCATGCAAGGCAAGTAACTTATAATACTCGTGCACGCACGTAGGGCGGAGCCCGAAAGTTTTCTTCGAGGGGGCACACTTTGATTAATTTTAGAAACTACATAAGAAATTGGTTTTTAGGGGCAAATTACAAAAAAATGTAAAATATTTTAGAAAATTTACACTACAATTTCTTTCGCTAGAGGGGCACGTGCCCCCTTTAACCCCCCTTTATCTCCGCCACTGCACGCACGGGGATTTTTCTTAGGTTTTTAATTATGTGTTATAATTAATTATAATATAAACAAATTAATCTAAATGGACAAGTTCAATCCGTCATCAACCGTGCTCAATACTCACTTCAAGTGTCCTTTGCCCATTGAGAAGCAAGTGTCATGGACTAGGACAAACCCGAGCAGGAGGTTTAAAGCTTGCCCCATTTATGTAAGCTTCTTTGTTTATGTACTTACATTATTATTATATGATGAAAGTATAATCTTATTCTGGCTTTTATAAGTTCAGGGACTAACTTTGTGCATTTGTAAAGTTTCAGTTATACTTGTTTGAGCTGTTAGCATCATAAGGCAAGAGTACAAAGTTGAAGGGCTAAAGCTGTCTAGTGGAGAAAGTTAGTGAGCTGGACTATATAAGCTGGAACTTCTCTCATTCTTCTCATAACCCTAAATTGATACAAGCCGTTTTCTCTCAACTCACAAACCCTTCTCAAAGGCTGTTAAGCTTGTTTGATAGATTTTGTTGGGAATTAAATATTCTGAAGATCCCAAGTTCACAAAGTTAGTACTGCTGAGAAGAATACACTAACAGTTCCTACTGCTAGTGTATATCTAAAGCATCTCAAGTTATAACTAACAGTACAAACTGAAGTTAGTACTGCTGGTACAAAGAAGGTACTGCTGGTTGATCCTACTGCTGGTGTAACTCATACTACTGCTAGATGGATAAGTGTCAAGTATTCTGCTGCTGAGTAGATAAGTATGAAAAAGATATTTGTGTATAAAAGTCAAGTATATACGGTAGACAATATCTTTTTCAGTTGTTCATAGAACAAGTTGTAAAACACAGATACATGTTGTATCTTAATGACTGACACACTCAACACAAGCAAAGCATGTGCTCGACAAGACTTGACAATATTGTAAAGATCTTTCTTGGTCTATAAAAGAAAGATCTTAGCTTAGATATAAGTGTGCCTTTCATATAACTTTCATATTAGTTAACAAGAACAAACACAACAATATCTCAAGTCATTGAAACATAAGATTCAAGGTTTGTAACCCTAGTGATAGTGAAGATCACTCGTATTATTTCTTGAATAATATTGAATCGTTTGGTGATATATTTTCTTTGTTCATTGTTCAAACAACAAACATAACTGTTCCATTTCCATAACCAAATAACCTTCTAAGTGTGGTTAAGTAGATTCCGCATACTTAATCATATTAACTCAAGATATCATATACACACGTTATAAAGGTCTAACACCCTTTCAGTGTATCGAATCCTCTTAATTGGTATCAGAGCAAGGCTGATATCTTTGATTTAGTAGAAGAAGAAGAAGAAGAAATGGACGTTGAATCTATTCAGATGAATGTAGCTGCAAAATTACCCATGCTCAAACAGAATAAGTTTGACATGTGGAGGCTGAGAATAGAGCAGTATTTCCAAGTGCAAGACTATGCACTTTGGGAAATTATTGAAGATGGAAACACTTACCAGCCTACAACCACTACATCAACAATTGAAGGCAAAGTGGTGACAACTCTGCAGCTCCACCCAACATCTGCAGAAGACAGAATAACGAAGAAAAATGACCTAAAGGCCAGAAGTATGCTGATGATGACCATTCCTAATGATCAACCTTTAAACTTCAGCAAATTCAAAGATGCCAAGTCATTATTTGAAGCCATTGTTTCCAGGTATGGTGGAAATGAAGCCACCAAGAAAACCCACAAGACCCTGCTCAAGCAGCAGTTTGAAAACTTCTCCTCAACCAACAATGAATCTCTTGACCACATGTTTAATAGGCTTCAGAATATTGTGAGCCAACTTGCTATTCTTGGGGTTGAAATACCTCAAGAAGATTTAAACTCAAAATTTCTGAGAAGCTTACCAGAAGAGTGGGCTATACATGTTGTTTTCTGGAAGAACAAGCCAGACCTTGACACCATGGAACTAATAGACTTGTATAGCAACTTCAAAATTATGGAACAAGATTTTAAGAAAACTGGAGGTACTAGTTCTAATACTGGGAACATGGCATTTATGTCATCTCCTAGTACCTCAAATCCAAGTGAAGAGGTTAAGGTTGTTGATGGTGTTGGTGCTGCTAGTTCATCAAGCAGCACCATGGGTATTTTGGATGAGAAGACTTGTTGTGCTTTCCTCACAAGTCGAAATGATGGGTCCATGCTCACTTATGAAGACCTCCAAGAGATCAATGATGATGATCTGGAAGAAATGGACCTAAAATGGGAAATTTCTCTTCTTAGCATGAGGGCTAAGAAGTTCTATCAAAGGACGGGGAAGAAGCTCACAATCAGCAACAATGATACTGTTGGTTTTGACAAGTCAAAGATAGAATGTTATAACTGCCACATGATGGGGCACTTCTCAAGAGAATGTAGAAGGCCAAGGCAGTAAGATAGCAAGAACAGAGGTTTTGGAAGCAAATCCAAAACAGGGGAGGTTTCTGAGCCAAACTCAAAAGCTATGGTAGCTATTGATGGATTAGGTTTTGATTGGAGTTTCATGGCTGATGAAGAAGAAGCTTCTTCACATATGGCACTCACGGCTTTCTCTACTGAGGTACAAAATCATAAAGTTTGTTCTAATTCTTGCACAGCTCTTTCAGAACTACAAACTTTAATCAAACATTATGATGAGCAAAAGAAAGTCCTAAGCAGAACTCAACAAGACTTAGTAGATTATAAATGTGGTTTAGAATCCCTAGAGAAGCAGATCATTTACTACAAACAAAATGAATTTGCCTTTTCTGATGACAAAGCTCTTCTTAGACAAGACATATTCTTTAGAGATGCTGAAATTAAGCTTTTAAGAGATGCTTATGATAGGATCAAAAAGGAAAATGGAAACATTCACTTGACTGTAGAAACACTAGAACATGCTTCTAGAGGTGTAACCAACATGATTGAATGTCAAGTGATTAATAGAGCCAAGTCAGGGTTAGGATATAATGTTGTCCCACCCCCTTATAGAGGAATTCCTGTTCCCCCAAGGATAAACATAGAGAATTCAGGAGTAGCTGAATTTCAACAACCTGAGCTACAATATGGTGTACAGCCAAAAACCAAGTTAGTTGTTGATGAACCTAAGAAAGTAAGTGAAAGTTTAAGTAAAACTTCACTTCCTGAGGACAAGGTGTCCTCTGATAGAAGATCGGATAGAGTAGTCATTGAGGACTAGATATCTGATGATGATGAAGATGAACAGGTTATGTCTAAACCTGAAGTGGTTAAGAAAGCAGGAACAAGTGTTCCTAAGATAGTCAAACAAAATACTGATAGGCCTAAAATCAATGCTAAACATGTTAGGCAACCAGTTAGGTATTGTGAGCAATACAGAACCACAAACAAGCCTAAAGGCAACCAAAGGAATTGGAATGGCCTTAAGTCTCACCAACTAGGTGATGACTTTGACTTTTATAACAAAGCTTGTTTTGTATGTGGAGAATTTGACCATCTTGCAGCTTTCTGCAACCTAAGGGTATCTGGGTATACACACAATAGGGTGAATCTAAAAAGGCATACTCTTAAAGTCACTCTAATAATACTAGAACAACACCCAAAGCAGTTTCATATAAGTCTGGACCAAAAGCAGTTCCTACTGCTAGACCAAAAGATTCTACTTCTATACAAGCAGTTTCTACTGCCAGACCTTTTTACTCTGTTTACCCTAAACAAGCAGTACAAAGTGCAAAAACATCTTACAAACATGCACAAACAACTGCTAAGAGACCTTTTCCAACAAAAGCAGTTTCACAAAAACAAATTTGGAAACCTAAGGGTTCTACTGCTAGGGAAAAGAAGGCCAATGATGTTAAGGCCTCAGCATGTTAGATTTGGAAACCTCTTAAATCCAATGGTGCATCAACTGTTCTCAAGAGATTTAATTACATTGATGCACATGGCAAATCCAAGTCAGTAATGGCTTGGGTTTCCTAAGGAAACTAATTTCCTTATTTGTGTGCAGGAACATTCACCAACAGATCATGAAGATAAAGGCGATTCAGATAGTGGGTGTTCAAGGCACATGACAGGCAACATGTCTTATCTTTCCAACTTTCAATCATTAGATGGTGGATATGTTACCTTTGGAGGTGGTATCGGTGGCAAGATTACTGGTAAAGGTACTCTTAAAACTGGTAAATTAGATTTTGAAGATGTGTACTATGTGCAAGAGCTAAAGTATAATCTTTTTAGTGTCTCACAAATGTGTGACAAAAAGAACAAAGTTCTTTTTACTGACACTGAATGTCTTGTACTTTCTACTGATTTTAAGATGCCTGATGAAAGTCAAGTACTTCTTAAAATTCCAAGAAAGGGCAACATGTACAGTGTTGATATGAAGAAGATTGTTCCTAAAGAAGCACTTACTTGTCTAGTTGCAAAGGCCACATTAGATGAATCTATGAAATGGCATAGGAGGCTTGGTCACATTAACTTCAAAACCATAAATAAGATTGTTAAGAATGGTTTGGTAAGAGGTTTACCTCAAAAACGATTTGAAAATGACCAAACATGCATTGCTTGTCTTAAAGGCAAACAACACAAAGCCACTTGTAAGCCCAAAATTTTTAACTCTATTGATCAATCATTGTTTATGCTTCATATGGACTTATTTGGACCTACTTCTGTTATTAGTATGATGCATAAAAGATATTGTCTATTTATTACTGATGACTATAGTAGATTTACATGGGTTTTCTTTTTAGGTTCTAAGGATGAGACTTCTAGCATCCTTAAGACATTCATTACACAGATAGAAAACCAAGTAGACAAGAAAGTAAAAGTCATTAGATGTGATAATGGGACAGAGTTCAAAAATAGAATTATGGATGACTTCTGCAAGGAAAAAGGTATTAGGAGAGAATTTAGTGTTGCAAGAACTCCTCAGCAGAATGGAGTAGCTGAGAGGAGAAATAAAACACTCATAAAAGCTGCTAGAACCATGTTAGCCGACTCTAAGTTTCCTATCACTTTTTGGGCTGAAGCAGTTAATACTGCTTGCTATGTCCAGAATAGGGTTTTGGTTGTCAAATCTCACAATAAGACATCATATGAGCTTTTTAGAAGTAGAACTCCTGCAATAGGATTTCTTAGACCTTTTGGATGTCATGTGACAATTCTGAATACCTTAGACCATCTTGGAAAGTTTGATGGTAAGGCAGATGAAGGATTCTTAGTTGGATATTCTCTTAATAGCAAAGCTTTTAGAGTATACAACTCAAGAACTAGGAGAGTAGAGGAAAACCTGCATGTAGAATTTTTAGAGAATAAATCCAATGTAGCAGGTCAAGGTCCTAATTGGCTATTTGATCTTGAGACACTAAACCATTCTATGAATTATGTGCCTATTGTTGCAGAAACTAATGATTTTTCAGGTTTACAAACAACAAATGAGGCAGGGTTAGAAAAGGAGACAAATCAAGATTATGTATGGATGCCAATATGGACAAGTACAAGTGTGGCTTCAACTTCAACAAATGATGAATCTTCTTCAGATAAAACTAAAGAAGGGATTGAAGATGAAAACAAGGAAGATGAACAAGAAGAACAAGATAGCAGTACAATTATTATTCCTACTGCTGAGACAGAGCAAGATACTGCCAGGCAAACAGTTCATACTGCTAGGCCAAATGTTTCTACTGCTGGCCCATCAGTCTCAACTGAAGCAGATTTCTCAGATGAAGAGGTGGATTTCAATAATCTCCCACCTAACTATCATGTTCCTACTACACCACACACAAGGATTCACAAAGTCAACTCCCTGGATAATGTGATTGGAGATGTACAATCAGGAGTGAAGACAAGACAACAACTGATGTCTTCAGACCAACAAGGGCTTCTTGATGCCCTTTATGCTTCAAAGCAGCATGAGTTTGCAAACTCTTGCTTGTTTGTATGTTTTCTATCACAAGCAGAACCAAAGAATGTTCTTAAAGCCCTAGATGATTCAAGCTGGGTAGAAGCTATGCAAGAAGAGCTTCTTCAGTTCAAAATTCAGAAGGTATTGGTGCTAGTTGATTTACCAAAGGATGTAAGGGTAATTGGCACTAGATGGGTTTTTAGAAATAAAATGGATGAAAGGGGCATAGTGATTAGGAATAAGGCTAGATTAGTAGCCCAAGGGTACACACAAGAAGAAGGGATAGACTATGAAGAGGTTTTCGCTCCAGTAGCAAGGATTGAAGCCATTAGGTTATTTTTGGCTTATGCTTCATTTATGGGCTTCACAGTTTATCAAATGGATATCAAGAGTTCATTTTTATATGGTACTATTGAAGAAGAGGTGTATGTCTCACAACCTCCAGGGTTTACTGACCCAGATCATCCAGACAAAGTGTACAAGGTAGTTAAGGCTCTTTATGGCCTTCATCAGGCACCAAGGGCATGGTATGAAACACTGGCTTCCTATTTGACAGAAAATGGATTTCAAATAGGCAAGATTGATCAGACTTTATTCATCAAGAAGCATAAGAAAGATCTTTTACTAGTGCAGGTGTATGTGGATGATATCATCTTTGGATCTACAAGGAAGGAGATGTGTTTGGAGTTTGAGAAACTTATGCATAATAAGTTTCAGATGAGTTCCATGGGGGAACTTACATTCTTTTTGGGTCTGCAAGTTAATCAATCATGTGAAGGCATATTTATTAGTCAAGATAAATATGTTGCTGAGATTCTTAGAAAATTTCAATTTGTTGATTCAAAAGTAGCAAACACACCAATGGACTCTGAGAAGCCACTTCTTAAAGATATAGATGGAGAAAATGTAGATGTACACACATACAGATCTATGATAGGCTCTTTGATGTATCTCACATCATCGAGACCTGACATCATGTTCTCTGTTTATGCTTGTGCAAGATTTCAAGTAACTCCAAAGGTTTCTCATTTAACAGCTGTCAAGAGGATTTTTAGATATCTCAAGGGTTAACCTAGGTTGGGTCTATGGTATTCTATGGAACCACCTTTTGACTTGGTAGCATTTTCAGAGAGTGATTATGCAGGTGCTAGCTTGGATAAAAAGTCAACAACTGAAGGATGTCAATTCCTTGGGTGTAGACTTATCTCATGGCAGTGTAAAAAGCAAAAAATTGTAGCTACTTCAACAACTGAAGCTGAATATGTAGCTGCTGCAAGTTGCTGTGGTCAAGTCCTATGGCTTCAAAACCAACTTCTTGACTATGGGTACAATTTCATGAACACTATCATACATATTGATAATAGTAGTACAATTTGCATAATTAAAAACCTAGTGCAACACTCTAAAACAAAACACATTGAAATTCGACATCATTTTATTAGAGACTGCAATGAGAAAAAGTTGATTCAAGTTCTTAAAATTGATTCTGATCACAACTTTGCAGATCTTCTCACAAAAGCTTTTGATGTTGGAAGGTTTCAATACTTGGTAGCCAGTATTGGAATGCTTAATCCTCAATGATTTTAAACTCTGTGTTTTTGTATATAAATTCTTGTTTGTTCTGCTAGCATTGTTAATTACTACTGTTACTGAAAAGTTTGTACTGCTAGTACAAATTTTGATTGTTTAGTTCATACTGTTACTCATATGATTCTACTGCTATAAGACAAATTTTTGCATTTTGTTTCTTGGTTTTGGACTAACAATTTCAAGTATGAACATTGAGCACAAAGGAAGTTTCAAGTGAAATGGAAGCAGCAGAATGATTATCTTAGTTTCTAACATAATAGGTTTATGATGGACTGAGTTTAGGAATTCATTAACAAAGGTTTACACCTAAGTTAATTGATTCTTTAAAACTTCTTTCTTGAAATCTAATTATGATGTTTCACATTGACTTGATGGCTCAGTTGGTCAGATAGTAACTAACTCAACTCACTTTCTATCATTTTATACTTTTAAGTATAATGAGCAAGTCTAAGGACATCTGATAAAAAGAACAGCGAACAAATGTGCATCTAACACTTGTGTTAGAAGACACAATTGTCACGAGCTGGAAAACCTGTCAAGAAAGCCCTTTGAATAGGTTTATCATTACACAGGCAGTTATTTATAACTGAAAACATTGGTTCTCACACAACCAGAGGTTAATTTAAACCGAATTCTTGATTAAGTGTCTGTTACACACTTAATCCCTTCAAAATGGTTGAGAGCAGTATGATTTTTCATCATAAAATCATATTCATACTGCTAAGTCAAAAGTTCTTTAAAAGGATTTTAAATGTGGCTCATAAAAACCATCAAATGATGGAAAATGAGTCAAAGCCCCATGAATCACCTCTCATAGGAGTTAACACACCTAGAAGTGATGAGGGCAGCACATAAACTCTTAAGGAATTGATGGCTTCATGTACAACATTGTCTGAAAACATGTTCTAGTTGGTAGATCAAATGATGGTGAGAGATCTTCCAAACAGGGGAGGAAATGATAAATCTCATGGGAGGAAACTTAAATATTTTGGTACATAGTGAGAGATCTTCCAATCTCAGAGGAGAAAGATTAACCAAATGTAAGGGAGGAAAAGATAATAGCATACAAGATGATGACATGGAGGTTGAAAATGACAAGATTCTGGAGTATTATATATATTCAGAATAGATGAAGCATTCAAAAGGAGAAAGTTCTATCTAGGTTCTTTCAGTTTCAATTTCAGTCACTACGTTTGTTCATTACTTGCAAAGGCTTGCTGAAAGATGATTTCACTTGTTGGAACAAGCATCCAAGATACACAGCACCATTGCCTCTTATAATTCCTCCATCCAAGGAAATTGCACCATCTTTTACGTCATGAATGAAGCCTGAAGATTGGTACTGATATTGTTAAAGTCAAAGAAAATGGCAGATGAGTATGGTCAGAAGGATACTTAATCTTATAGAATAGAGAAAAGCTCAGATCAAAGGTCTGACTATGAAGTGTTTCAAAGATCCTCACAATCAAAATTTAATTCAGAAGAAACATGTTGATTAGGGAATCACATGTTTAGGGGAGGATTGTTGGGAATTAAATATTCTGAAGATCACAAGTTCACAAAGTTAGTACTGCTGAGAAGAATACACTAACAGTTCCTACTGCTAGTGTATATCTGATGCGTGCGATGTGTCGTTGCGGTTTAGCAGTATTAATGCCTACTCAAGTTTTAAATTTATATTTAGCCGACTTATCAATAACACACACACTTAACGAGCAGTGTACCCGGTCAGTATGAATATAATGGTAAGTAGAGTGTCGATCACTAAGAGTGGAACGTATTATCTAGTTATTCCAATCAGTATTTTAATATTCTAAGTTAGCTATACAACCTAATCTAACGCAAGGGGGTTCAGCCTGAGAGACTGGCACGTTTTGGTTGCAATTAAATAATAAACTAAACTAATGAGCACGAATCAGCGATAGGCATGCACGTACACAGATAAATACTCGAGACAATAAGAAGACCTGTCCTGATGATTAAGTAGATTGTCACTTGTTTTATTGATAGTTTTATATGAAGTGTATGTAATTAACCCTTTCTCGTTGGCCCTAATCTTATCGGCGAGAAATCCCTTAATGATTACTTATGTCTAAAAGTTATTCCTAAGTGATCAATTTAGTAACAACCGTGGGAGCCACATTCTCTTCCGTAGTCAAATGCGCAGGCCACTAATAAACACAGAGGTTATCAATGCACTAATAAGTAGTAACCAAATACATCAACATATAAACTTTAATTGATGGGAAAGCAGTTTTAAGGGAGTGCAATCTTTCTCCTCACATTACACAAGCCACCAATCCTGATGAATTAAAGTTTACTAACACAATAAAACAAAACTACTTAATGAATTAAATACATGCAGGACCTTCTTACAGCTCTTGTATCTTCGTTCGGGTGTGTCTTGTGCTGCCTAATCGTCTGAATTCGGCCTTAGGTTTCTGTGGTCTTCGTACCTCGTATATATTATGTGCTACGAAATTCGTCTGGTCTTGGGGTATTTATAGTTTCTGTCTGAGGGTAAGATGCGGCGCATTGACTTAACTTCGCGTGGGGTCCAAGATTAATATATTCAGGAATATTCGTACACCGCCAGAAGATGCGGCGTATCTTCATTCTTGGATGCGGCGCATGTCCTTTGCCGTCTTGGATAATATCTTGTGAAATCTTGATAGCGATGCGCCGTATGTAATAAGCGAGATGCGGCGCATCTGGAGCAGAATGTCTTGATCTTGTACATTTCAGTAGACTCTTAACTTCTTGCTTGTTTTGCTCCATAATCAGTCCAAAATCGCCAAGTTTCACCAAATGCTTGTTTTTAACTGAGAATTACAAAAGTAAACGATTAAGTATCAATTCTCATACATAATATAATAAAACAAGTCAAATTAATAGGATAAATGATAGTAATAAAATGTACTTATTTGAGTTCATCAAATATCCCCCCACTTGAACTTTACTTGTCCCCAAGTAAACCTTAGAATTAATCTTATGAAAATGTATCCTAAAAGATATTAGGATTTATTTTTATATTTAAGCATGTATTCATTTTTGTCATAATCACACAACCAAACACTTAACGAATTAGAAGTAAAATAAAACAATTTGATAAAAGCAAATCTAATCGTTTAACTGTCCAGTCGTGACGAATATTCTATCATAAGCTTGGCAAGTATACACATCTCCCCCACTAAAGCCAAGGAATAACAAGTCTAAAGCGGTAAAAAGGGTTTTGAGGTTTAAGGGTTAATCATTCTCCTTAATCTCTATCGATCTCAAATTCCAGAAAAGGCGACAAAATCACAAATACATGATCGAATCCACGAACACGATACTTGCAATTGCTCAAATCCTTAACTCGAATAGGCTAAAGATAGGACCAAGTAATCTTCACCAATAATATTATATCAAAAAGGGCGACAAAATCATAAATACATAGCCGAATCCACGACTACGATACTTAAGATTGCTCAAATCCCTAATCTCAATAAATCAAAGGTTTTGATAACGAATAATATAGGGTATGGATAATATTTGGGATATAAATTGTTGTAAAAATGAAAAATAAACAAAACAGATAAATTAAAATCCTAAGTGTGGTTAATCACTATCCCAACCATCCCATGAATAAGACTCATATCATAGAATAACTCACGCTTTAACACTTGAAACACACGCTTTAGGTAGACACGAATTATACTCAACAAGATCTTAATCAAAGAATAACCTTAAGTTGGTGTTCCCATAACTGCCAACTCTCATTCAATCCATAGATATAATATACAACAACTAGTGGTGATATCGACCACTTAATACAAAACTTTACATAAGTTGGTCAAAACAAACATCCAACTTTTCTTTTTCTTTTTCTTTTCTATTTTTTCGATTTTTTTTTTTTTTTTTAACCATAAACAAAGATGTGTAAAATTTCACCACATCACTATAATGATAATTCTGGATAATTTTTCCATACTTTTCATGACTTCAGAAATAACGGTAATAGTGAAAGTAGTAAACATACGAAAAATAAACTCAAAGATATACAATATTTACTTTCACTCCAATTGCATTGTGCAATTTCCCGACCTAACCATAGATAATGAATTACGCACGCGAACACAGGTAATGTAAGGAAACACACTTTGCCTAAAGCAATTAACCAACCACGGATTCTAATCTACAGGGTAGGCTAAGGTGTAAGGGTGTAACGAAACATTATAAACATAGGTGTAAGAAACGAAAGGAATGGCTCTGAGTGTTTTTCTAGGGGTATCTTACTCTAAAAATGAGAGTAACAAAGGGTTTTTACGAGGGTTAACTAACCAGTGTAGTTAGCTAATAACACAAAACATATAATAGGCTTTTTGGGTGTAATCCTAGAAATTTACCAATTTAGATAAGTCATTCCAATTATAAAAATAATACTTATTATGGTGGTCTCGAATAGTATACAAGCCAAGTTCTAAAGTTTACAAGTCACCGGCACACTCATAGATTTGTGAATTTTGAAAAATCACAATTTTCGAAAATAACGTCATGTGTGCAGCTATGTAACTTAGATCTCAAACAAAAACATGCTAAAAATTTTAAATTTTGATATATTAAGCACATTTTAAGCATATTTTGAAAAGTTTAGGACAAGTAAGTGTTAAGTGTTCTAATTCTCCAATCCCCCCACTTAAGTTAAACAACGTCCTCGTTGTTTGTATAAAAGGTTAAAAACTGGAAAATAAAAGAATTAGAACAGAAAAACTCCCCTGAGATTTGCTCGGTATGATCCTCCATTTGTATAAGAGCAAAAATCATCTTCTTGTGGATTAGAACGTTTAAGCTTTATAATCAATGTATCCACAGGAAATGCAGGAATCTAAAATACCACCAAGGCTTTAAACACACCTAAGTTAAGAAAGTTCAAACTTGCATAATACATTAGTAGTTAGGAAAAATAAAACAATAAAAATGAAAATCATCAGGTCAGTCGATGCGCCGTATCTTATTGAAGAAGATACGCCGTATCGAGCCTGGAATAATTACGGATCAGAATAGAAGATGCGCCGCATCCTTAACCAGGGATTCGCCGCATTAAAATAAACTGATAAAAAGTTTTAAAGTCAAAAATAAAAAATGCAGAAAAATAAAGTAAGATATGACCAGTGCAGTAGATGCATCGCATCTCAGGATTGAGATGCGCCGTATCCTCTGCGGGCCTGACTGACTCAATACCAAATCTGAAAATAAAATACAATAAAAGATAAGCATGGGTTGCCTCCCACGAAGCGCTTGTTTTTGTTCGAGTCACGAGCCTGACTCCACCCTTATTTACTGTGTAATAGGGTGTTGTTCCCCCCACTTGGAATCAAGTGCGGGTGATAGTAGCAATAAGCACGAAAAGAGTGTAAATTTGCTAGTAAAGATGGAAGAAATAAATAAAGATCATACCTTGGCAATATATGTACATCTTTCCTATCCTTACCCGGTTTGGTTGATAAATTGGATGATTTGACCATTCCATTTGAAAGAGTAGTGTGTTGAGGAAAAATGAGTCTCCTTTCTTCTTGGTTAGTCTCTTTGGTAGTAAGGCATCCCTTGACTTCCGCAGAAGATGAGAAAGGGTCTTTAGAAAGTAAAAGTTCGAGTTCCTCAATAACCTTCATAGGGTCGAAATCATCATCTTCATCAATCATAGCAATGTTTAAGAGCTCATCACCAAATTCTTCTTCGAGCTCCACCAAATACGGTTTGATCACAGGTGCTTCAGTAGGTAGTGTAATAAATTTGACCTCATCATTCTTTTGTTTTGCAACCTGTTTAGGAAAACTAGCAAGATTATTAGTAACGGGATTAATAATATTAAATAAATTTGTGCCACTTTGTGTTGTAAGTGACTCCAATTCATCTTGTGAATCTCCATCTTCAACTAGTGGTCTTGCAATTTCAGCATCGTCCCGAATTTCATCCTTAAATAAGTAATCCCAGATTTCTTGAAAATCCCTCGTTGGGTCAAAATCTGGTTGAGGTATGTCATCATAAACTATGGCGTCAAATGGTTCGAAATCAAAATTAGAATACTTTTCATCTTCATCCGATGGATTGTCTAATGGTGGTAATACGATTGCAGAATATTCTTCGATGTAAGGTTCCGTATACACATCATCTTGCGCAATCTCCGGAGAAAAAGTACTATCAATAACAATTGCTGGAATTGGTTTCAAGGTATATGAATCTTCCTCATCATCATTTGACATACACCAAGTGTGTTGAAATGGCAATTTGTTTCTTTCTTTCTTTGACTTAACCATTTCCAGTAACAAGTATTCTTCCATTGTAATATCCGGATCGTCCATCTTCCTGAAATAAAACTTACTCATGCAAAAGAAGAGTGAAACAATCAAAATAAAAGTTGTTGATATCAGTAGACGATGCGCCGTATCCAAAAAGTTGGATACGCCGTATCTTATAATCGTTAAAATTTAATCAGACTTCGCCGCTTATAAATTTAGAATGCGCCGTATCAGTTTTAATTATCAAAAATCAATTATACTTATTAAAATTAAATGCGTCGTATTAACAAGAGTTAATGCGCCGTATTTTCGTTACGTTTCAAAATACAAGATTTTTGATTCAGTAGATGCACCGTATCGATAAAAATCGATGCGTCGTATCTGTTTAATAATTCGAAAACTGTTTTTAATTAAAATAATAGATACGCCGTATCTGCCAAAGCAGATGCGTCGTATGGCGTTAACGTTTAGAAAAAAAGAATTTTTTATCAAAAACAGATACGCCATCTTGGGGAAAAGATGCGTCGTATCGAATTAATTAAACGCGTTGTATTTTATAAAAATTAAACGCAATACGCCGTATCTGAGAGATCAGATGCGCCGTATCATTTGAATAAGCTCAGTACAACGATAGCAGAACACAGAAAATACGAAAAATAAAAACAAACAAAAACAAACCAAAATAAACACAAATAAAAGCAAACAAATAACACACAAAACAAAAAATATGCAAATAATACAATGAATGCAAATTAACCTAATATACAACACAGTTAGCGGTTAGAATAAAAAATTAAAAAGAAAAACCTAATTAAAATACTAATCAAATTAACAGATAATAACAATTCACTCCCCGGCAACGGCGCCAAAAACTTGATGCGTGCGATGTGTCGTTGCGGTTTAGCAGTATTAATGCCTACTCAAGTTTTAAATTTATATTTAGCCGACTTATCAATAACACACACACTTAACGAGCAGTGTACCCGGTCAGTATGAATATAATGGTAAGTAGAGTGTCGATCACTAAGAGTGGAACGTATTATCTAGTTATTCCAATCAGTATTTTAATATTTTAAGTTAGCTACACAACCTAATCTAACGCAAGGGGGTTCAGCCTGAGAGACTGGCACGTTTTGGTTGCAATTAAATAATAAACTAAACTAATGAGCACGAATCAGCGATAGGCATGCACGTACACAGATAAATACTCGAGACAATAAGAAGACCTGTCCTGATGATTAAGTAGATTGTCACTTGTTTTATTAATAGTTTTATATGAAGTGTATGTAATTAACCCTTTCTCGTTGGCCCTAATCTTATCGGCGAGAAATCCCTTAATGATTACTTATGTCTAAAAGTTATTCCTAAATGATCAATTTAGTAACAACCGTGGGAGCCACATTCTCTTCCGTAGTCAAATGCGCAGGCCACTAATAAACACAGAGGTTATCAATGCACTAATAAGTAGTAACCAAAGACATCAACATATAAACTTTAATTGATGGGAAAGCAGTTTTAAGGGAGTGCAATCTTTCTCCTCACATTACACAAGCCACCAATCCTGATGAATTAAAGTTTACTAACACAATAAAACAAAACTGCTTAATGAATTAAATACATGCAGGACCTTCTTACAGCTCTTGTATCTTTGTTCGGGTGTGTCTTGTGCTGCCTAATCGTCTGAATTCGGCCTTAGGTTTCTGTGGTCTTCGTACCTTGTATATATTATGTGCTACGAAATTTGTCTGGTCTTGGGGTATTTATAGTTTCTGTCTAAGGGTAAGATGCGGCGCATCTAATAAGTAGATGCGGCGCATTGACTTAACTTCGCGTGGGGTCCAAGATTAATATATTCAGGAATATTCGTACACCGCCAGAAGATGCGGCGTATCTTCATTCTTGGATGCGGCGCATGTCCTTTGTCGTCTTGGATAATATCTTGTGAAATCTTGATAGCGATGCGCCGTATGTAATAAGCGAGATGCGGCGCATCTAGAGCAGAATGTCTTGATCTTGTACATTTCAGTAGACTCTTAACTTCTTGCTTGTTTTGCTCCATAATCAGTCCAAAATCGCCAAGTTTCACCAAATGCTTTTTTTTAACTGAGAATTACAAAAGTAAACGATTAAGTATCAATTCTCATACATAATATAATAAAACAAGTCAAATTAATAGGATAAATGATAGTAATAAAATGTACTTATTTGAGTTCATCAATATCTAAAGCATCTCAAGTTATAACTAACATTACAAACTGAAGTTAGTACTACTGGTACAAAGAAGGTACTGCTGGTTGATCCTACTGCTGGTGTAACTCATACTACTGCTGGATGGATAAGTGTCAAGTATTCTACTGCTGAGTAGATAAGTATGAAAAAGATATTTGTGTATAAAAGTCAAGTATATACGGTAGACAATATCTTTTTCAGTTGTTCACAGAACAAGTTGTAAAACACAGATACATGTTGTATCTTAATGACTGACACACTCAACACAAGCAAAGCATGTGCTCGACAAGACTTGACAATATTGTAAAGATCTTTCTTGGTCTATAAAAGAAAGATCTTAGCTTAGATATAAGTGTGCCTTTCATAGAACTTTCATATTAGTTAACAAGAACAAACACAACAATATCTCAAGTCATTGAAACATAAGATTCAAGGTTTGTAACCCTAGTGATAGTGAAGATCACTCGTATTATTTCTTGAATAATATTGAATCATTTAGTGATATATTTTCTTTGTTCATTGTTCAAACAACAAACATAACTGTTCCATTTCCATAACCAAATAACCTTCTAAGTGTGGTTAAGTAGATTCCGCATACTTAATCATATTAACTCAAGATTTCATATACACACGTTATAAAGGTCTACCACCCTTTCAGTGTATCGAATCCTCTCAGATTTCTCTCTTGTTGATTCTTGTAATAGAACTATTATCAAGTTAGATAATAGATCCTCACCTGAGTAGCAGTGGGGGATTTGGTTTTGGTTTCATTGATCAGTTCTTGTGCTGTTATAACGGATTTAGATCAGTTCTTGATATTGATAATTGGGTTTGTGTTTGTTCTTAATAAAAGAACTTGGATTAAGATCCAAGATTGAATGTTTGTTTCTAAATTTGTTCATGGTATCAGAGCAAGGTTCTCTATCTGCTGTATATCTGATCTTAAAAAAAATTTAGGGTTTCGCTAAAAATTTGGGGGTTTTCAAAATTGGCATTGGTTTTTTCAATTAACTTATGTTAATTGCTTGTCTATGTGTTTAATTGCACAGATTTAAAAGGTTTTTCAAAAACGCCTAATTATTGAAAAAATTAGGGTTTTGATTTTTTGGGGTTTTGTTCTCAAAGACTCCTTGGGTTGATTAACGTGGTTAATCAATAGATTGTTGGTTGGATTGTGGATCTCGGAGTAGATCTGGTACTTTCTTGGTTCTTGGAAGTTTGGTTGGTTGATTGTGGATCATGGAGTTGATTCTGGGTTTCTTTCTGTGTTCTTGGCTAAGTGAATCAAGGACACAGAGAGTGTGTGCTTTCGCGATTATTGCTGTTTTACGTGCACTGTAACACCTCTCACACTCTTCTCCTTATTTCTGGTTGATTTTCTTGCTATATCTGCTTGATTATTTGATTATGGATATTTGGTTGATTGTATTCTTGCTTATTGGTGTTATTGTGTTTTGTTCTGTTTGCTTTGATTGCTTGTGTGCGCCCTTGACCTACCACCTTGAGTGGCAAGGAAAGCCTGGGAACTTCTTTCTCTCCTTTCTGGTGTGTTTGATTGTTGTTCTGATTGTTTGTTTGCATCATATCTGTACATAATTCTTAGCATAGTCCTCCACCATCTGTTCATGAGGATGAAGATGATGGTGTTGAACCTGTTACTTTAATAAGTAAATTGGATTTAAGTCACCCTTTGCATTTACATCCCAATGATTCTGCCTCTTTAACTGTGATCTCTATTAAACTTAAAGGTACTGAAAGCTATAATGTTTGGTCTTGTGCTTTGTTATTGGCCTTAGAAGGAAAAAATAAGACTGGCTTTATAGATGGTACTTGTAAAAGGTTTAATGTGGATGAAGTCTTGGGGAGGCTATGGGATAGGGTTAGTGTTGTAGTTCTTGGTTGGATTCTTAACTCTATAACTGAGGAACTATATTTGGGTCAAATATTTTCAAAAAGGGCTTCTGATGTTTGGAATGAGTTAAAAGATACTTTTGATAGAGTTGATGGTTCAGTTACTTTTAATCTGCATCACAAAATTAACTCTTTAAGTCAAAATGGGACAACAATTGCTGAGTATTTTAACAAGTTATGTACATTGTGAAAACAATTTGATGCTCTTGTCAAGTTGCCTAGGTGCACTTGTCATGCAGCAGAAGACTTTAAAAAACATAACCAACTTATGAAGTTAATGCACTTTTTAATGGGTTTGGATTGTTCTTATATGCAAATTAGAAGTAATATTTTGGCTAGAGATCCATTACCTTATGTTAAAGGTGCATTTGCTATTATATCTAGTAAGGAGTCTCACAGGGTTGTTGTGTCTGGTTCTAGTTCTGGTACCTCTCAAAGGGCTCAGTCTTCTATGTTCTTTTCTAATGTGGGGAATAAAGGGAACTCCCAAAGGTCTCAAACTTCTGGGAATCCCCCTAGACCTAACTCTGGACCTAGACCTAATGATAACAGAAGGGCTGCTGGGGGTTCTTCTCTTGTTTGTGAACATTGTGGTTTCAATGGCCATTTTATAGATGGGTGTTTTAAACTGATTGGATACCCTGCTGATTTTGGTAAAAAGAAAAATGGACAATCTTCTAAAGGGAAAAATGTTGTTAATAATTCTGTTGGGACCAGTTTTTCCTCTGCTTTCACAGATGAACAAATGACTACTCTTATTTCTTTGATTAAGGAAAACTCTGTGTCTGGGAATGGTGTACAGGCCAATATGGCAGGTACATTTTATAATTCTAGTAGAGTCTTTAATGAAAACTTTGATAAGTTTTTTTGCTCTAATAGCCAATTACATTCTAATCTTGTTACTAAGGGTGTCATTACTGATTGTGGTGCTAATCAGCACATGACATATACTGATAAGTATCTTGTTAATGTTGTTGATGTTTCACATCTTAAAATCATAGTTTCACATCCCAATGGGACAGAAGCTTTTATTACTAAGATTGGAAACATGCCTTTAACAAACTACTTAACATTATATGATGTTCTGGTTGTTCCTGAATATTGTGTCAGTCTCTTATTTGTTCATAAAGTTGCTAGGGATAGTAAGTTGATAATTGCTTTTGATGAGGCTAACTGTTATATCTTAAATCAGGACTTGAGGGAAGGGGTAATTCTGGGGACTGGTAAACAGATTGGTGGATTATATTACTTTGATGGAAATCAAGGTAAAGACCTTGAGAGGTTTTCTGTTAACAATATTTGTTTTTTATCTAAATATACTTGGCATTGCAGGCTTGGCCATCCTGCAGACCAAGTTTTAAATGTTCTAAAACCTATTCTAGGGTTTACTAATAAAGAATCTGAAGTTACTTGTGATATTTGTCACAAGGCACAACAAACAATGGAACCTTTCCCTTTGAGTGATCATGTTTCAAAACAATTAGGTGATTTAGTTCACTTAGATTTATGGGGGCCTTATAAAGTCACTAGTAGGGATGGGTATAGATACTTTCTTACTATTATTGATGACTTTTCTAGGGCTGTTTGGGTTTATCTGTTAAAAAATAAGACTAAAGTTTTTGAAAACTTAATGGTGTTTTATAATTATCTTAAAACTCAGTTTAATAAACATGTTAAGTCTTTTACGAGTGACAATGGGACTGAATTTGTTAATCAACAGGTTACTAAGTTCTGTGAACTTCATGGCATTTTGCATCGGACTTCATGTAGTTATACCCCTCAACAAAATGGCATTGTTGAGAGGAACCATAGGCATCTTCTTAATGTTGCTAGATCTCTTTTCTTTTAGGGAGGGATTCCATTGAATATGTGGTCTGAATGTATTCTAACTGCTATCAATTTGATTAACAGATTACATTCCTCTGTGCTAAATTGACAGTCTCCTTATGAACTTGTGCATGATATTTCTCCTCCTCTTGAGCATTTGAGGGCTTTTGGGTGTCTTGCTTATGCTACCATTCTTAATAATCATGATAAATTTGGAAATAGGTCTGAAAAGTGTGTCTTAATTGGATATTCAAATTCAAAAAAAGGTTATAAACTTTGGAGTCTTGATCACAAACAGGTTGTTTTTTCTAGAGATGTGAAATTTTTTGAAGATATTTTTCCTTTTAAACAAAGTTTTTCTTCACAAAGTCAACCTGATCAAAATTTAAATCACTTGAATTTTTTCAATTCTGATTTTCTTGATGACCTACCAGATACACCCAATGATGAGGAAATAAGAAAACCCAGCCCTAAGAGGCATGGCAGTCCACCTCCTCATCTAGGCAGTCCTTTTAGGTCTATTAGTGAGGATGTTTGGGGGCATTCTCATGACTTAAATGTTTCTGCCAGTGAAGGTAAGAGGTCTGCAGCCCTTGAGGATAATGTACATAAAGAAAATTCTGAGGGTAATGTGTTAAATACTCATTCTTAGGAAGATAATCATCAAGAATCTGTTTTTAGAAGGTCTTCTAGGCCTTCTGTGTTTCCAAAATACCTTAATGATTTTGTGGTGGATTCTAAAGTGAAGTTTGGTTTAGAAAAATATGTTAACTATTCCAACTTAACAAAAGAAAATTATTGTTTTTTCACTATTCTTAATCAACATACTGAACCTAGAAACTTTTAGGAAGCATCTCAGCATAAGCATTGGATAGATGCTATGAATGATGAGATGAATGCTTTACATAGGAATGATACTTTTGAGATAGTTGAGCTTCCTGCTGGGAGGAAGGCTATTGGTAGTAAATTGGGTTTTAAGATCAAATATAAGTCTGGTGGTGAAGTTGATAGGTTTAAGGCTAGGTTAGTTGCTATTGGTTTCAATCAAAGGGAGGGAGTAGATTTTGATGAAACCTTTTCTCCTGTGGTTAAGATTGTGACTGTTAGATGTTTGATTAACCTTGTTGTTCAAAATAATTGGAACTTGTTTCAGTTAAATATTAACAATGCCTTCTTATATGGTGATCTTGATGAAACTGTTTACATGAAGTTGCCTCCTGGATATTATGATTCCCATGATAAAAGAGTTTGTAGGTTGAAAAAAAGTTTATATGGGCTAAAGCAGGCTCCTAGGCAATGGAATGCCAAGTTAACTGTTGTGCTAATTCAAAATGGTTTCTTGCAAAGTAAAAGTGATTATTCCTTGTTTACTAAGACTTGTGATGGTATGTTTATTGCATTGCTGGTTTATGTAGATGATATCATTATTACTGGAAACAGTTTGCATGAAATTGAGAATGTTAAAAAGTTTTTGAAAAGCAAGTTTATGATTAAAGATCTTGGCAAGCTGAAATATTTTCTTGGTATTGAGGTTTTGGAAACTAAAAAAGGATTATGTTTAACTCAGAGAAAACATTGTCTTGATCTTATTGTTGAATTTGGATTACTTGCTGGAAAACCTGCTTCTATACCTTTGCAGCATAACATTGCTTTGTCTAGTGAACCTTCTGATAGTGATCCTAAACTGAAAAATATTAGTCAGTATCAAAAGCTGATTAGTAAGCTTATTTACCTTACTACAACTAGGCCTGATATTGCATATGTAGTTTCTTGTCTTAGCCAGTTTATGCATAGTCCCTTGAAATCTCATTTGGATGTTGCATTAAAGGTAATAAGATACCTTAAGGGTTCTCCAGGTAAAGGTTTGAATATTGAGAAAGGCACTAGCTCAGTCATTGAGTTAAAAGCTTATTCTGATGCTGATTGGGCTAGATGTGTTGTCACTAGAAAGTCTGTGACTGGATATTGTGTTTTTATGTGTAGATGTTTAGTATCCTGGAAAAGTAAAAAACAAAATACTATTTCAAAATCCTCCACAGAAGTTGAGTATAGAGCTTTAGCCTCTGTGACTTCTGAAGTTGTTTGGATTTTAAAATTTTAAAAAAATTTAAACTGCAAAAATCTTTTGCCTGTTAAAGTATTTTGTGACAGTAATTCAGCAATTAAGATTGCTGCCAATCCCATCTTTCATGAAAGAACAAAACACTTAGAGATTGACTTACATTTTGTAAGAGAAAAGATTATAGTTGGGGTAATAGAAACTGTTAAAATAGGCACTGCTAATCAAATAGCAGATTTTCTAACTAAGGGATTGGATACAAAATAACATAGCTTGCTATGTTCGAGGCTTAATCTTATTGACTTGTTTCAGAATAAGATTAAGGGAGGGTGATGAAAGTATAATCTTATTCTGGCTTTTATAAGTTCAGGGACTAATATTGTGCATTTGTAAAGTTTCAGTTATACTTGTTTGAGCTGTTAGCATCATAAGGCATGAGTACAAAGTTGAAGGGCTAAAGCTGTCAAGTGGAGAAAGTTAGTGAGCTGGACTATATAAGCTGGAACTTCTCTCATTCTTCTCATAACCCTAAATTGATACAAGCTGTTTTCTCTCAACTCACAAACCCTTCTCAAAGGCTGTTAAGCTTGTTTTGACATATTTCTCTCTTGTTTATTCTTGTAATAGAACTATTATCAAGTTAGATAATAGATCCTCACCTGAGTAGCAGTGGAGGATTTGGTTTTGGTTTCATTGATCAGTTCTTGTGTTGTTATAACTGATTTATATCAGTTCTTGATATTGATAATTGAGTTTGTGGTTGTTCTTAATAAAAGAACTTGGATTAAGATCCAAGATTGACTGTTTGTTTCTAAATTTGTTCATTATATGTTAAAATCGTGATTGATTTGTTGTTTCTTATGAACTAGAATAAACTTAAAAACTGTTGTCTTTATGGGTTTTCCTTCACAGTACTACAAAGATTTGTTGTTCAATATGCATGTTGAGAATGTTCAGTTGAGGAACCTGTGTATGATTGATGATATGGTTCTGACTAACAGTAATGTTTCAAAGATGAAAGAGGAGTTGACTTTGTTAAAGTCAAAATTGAAGTTTTATGAAAAATTCAAGTTTTGGGTTATTGTTATTCTTGTTTGTATCAGTTTAAAGGCTTTAATGTTTAAAATTATCGAACTAATTTTAATGTTGTATGATCTTTTGAATGATCTTTTAATTGCAATGTAGGATGATCTTATGAATGAAGTAATCTTTTGAATGAAATGATCTTTTCAATAAATTGTGAAACTTGTGTGAAATTAACCATTACCAAAACTAGTAAATACATGATGCAAAACCAGTTATATGGATAATAAATGTTGCATCAACCGGTTAATACATGCTGCATCAACCAGTTAATACATGATGAATTAGTACATGTTGCATGTGATGTGATTTAATATACATGTTGCATGTGGTGTGCTCACCAACCATTTAGCTAGACAACAATACACAAACTTTTCTTTGACTCATACACATACCAAAACACATACTCACAATATCATCTACCAAAACATCCATACATACTTCTTTTCTGCATGACTAAGAAAACCAACCAACCATATTAACACACAAGATCCTATAGTTTATTGCATGTTGCAAAACTAACTAAACCATGTCTGCAAACTATGTCTGGTAAAACTAAACCATGTCTACAAAACTAACACACAAGATCCTATGCTTTATTACTTCTTTTCTACATGTTGTGTGACTCAACCCTTCACCAAAAGTCTACTTTTCTGCCAAACATCCATACATACTTTCCTTTTACCCAAATACACAGACCAAACCCTTCACCAACAATATACAGACCCAAAGCAATTGCAGCATTAAACAGCAAACCAACAAATTCAGAGCAAATAAGTAAATAGTAAAAGTTAAGATTCATTTTATAAATACTTACTTCATTTGTACAAGAACATCAAATGAGCTTACAAAAGTGGCAAGCATATGCACACTGCATTGTTATCATCATTTCCTACAACATCATAAGAAAGTTAACTTCTTTATTAATGCTCAAGTATGAACAACAAGCAATAAAGCAATTAACTTACATTGACAAAATATTAACAAAACAGGCCATATATAAATGGCATTTAAGTGCTCACTTTTGCACTACCTACCTACATGAAAGTATTTAAGTCCTACAATAAATGCCCAACAACCTGACCAAAAGATGACACCCAAGTGGCATATAGCTACTCACTTTCCTCAAGTTTACTTACAAGCATATATAATAAACTATTGTTTATGTGCAAAGCATACAAACACCCAAAAGAATACACATTAATTGTTTTCCCAACTGGCAATCATAAGAAACTAGGACATCATGCAGTAGCTTCTGATGTTGATCTTACACATGCTAACTTTGGTTCTTTGGTTTGGTTCTTGATACTTTGGCTTTTGCGTGTTGGAATAAACTGCACAGTTCCCCCATTTCCACTTGGTGTGACACTGGATAAGTTACCTTTGTTAGATAATAAGGCATATTGGCCTGGCCCGTCGGTTTAGGCCCGTTTAGCATTTATGGTTTAGGTTTCAGGTCTTTGTCTTTTCTATTTAATGTTTTTGTAGAGTTGAAATCAATATAGATCCAATATTTGTCATAAATATAATGAACCAATCTTAGCCATACATTTTTATCAAAATTAATAAAAAACTATTTTTCACTTTTTTTTTAAACAAACATATCTTGCAAACGGTAAATCTACAAGCTACGAAAAATATACCATCGCGACGAGAATTAAATTATCTTTCTATAGATATGCATTTCTATATACTTTTTTTCAAAATTTCCGACGAGAAAAATCACATGTGATTTTTTTAGGGGAAAATTTTTGAAAAAAAATTAGCCAAAAGTATATATGAATGGATATGATTGGTTCATTGGATATATAAATTAGCCGAAAGTATTTAAGAAAAGGTTGAAAGTTATTTATTTTATTTATTTAATTTTTTTTTTTTTGATCAAAATATGAATGGACATGATTGGTTCATTGGATATATGACAAATATTGGATCTATATTGATCTTTTCTCATGTTTTGTATTGTAACTTGTTAATTGAATCTGAATATTATAGTTTTCAGTATTCCCTTGATTTCTACATAGTATCAGAGCTCTAAGGCACGAGCCGCGAGAATAAAGTCATCCTCCGGTCGTCTTCTAATTGTTGGCGATCTAGAGGGATCCCGTTTATTGTTAGTTGTTCGTCGTTGTAGAACTGTTTGAATCAATTCATCTTCTTGACTCAAAATTTGTTGCCAATTATTGTGGCTGTCTGTGTTAATATCTGAGTAACTTGCATCCGTAACACATATAACCGTTTAATTTTGTGGAAAACTAGAAGGGGGGTTGAATAGTTTTACGTCTTTTTAATTTATTACAAAAAAAACCTTGTTTCCTTTTTTAAAAAAAAAAACTTAGATTATAGTTTATGTGAAAAATATTGGTTGAACAATATTATTAATTATATGTGTATCCTTTTTAGATTTGTTATGAAAGTTTTGTTTTTATGAATGGAGTTTTAAGTTGATCTTTATGTGAAATCAAATTCTAAATAATACTAACAATTATATATGTCTATATGTATGAAAGTAATGACGACATAAATAAAGAAGTAAGTAAGTGATGGAAAGATCAAACCGAGACACGAGAGATTTATAGTGGTTCGGCTACAAGGACACCTTCCTTGCCCTACTCTACTCCCCGAGCACCTAGCTCGAGAGTTTTCTTCACTACTTCAACAAGCTCCCTTATGGCGGAGAAAACCTTACACAACTTTCGCTTACACCGGTTTAATGACACAAAGCTAAATGTCGAGTTCTAATCGTAGCTAGAACCAATCTCACGACTTCAATCACAACTTCTTCACGATCTCTTCACGACTTCTTCACAACTTCTTCACTATGGCTTCACAACTTCTTCACGATCTCTTCACGACTTCTTCACAACTTCTTCACTATGGGTTCACAACTTCTTCACGACTACTACACACCACAACTACTTCACAACTACAATCTAGTTCACAACTATACACTACTTCTTCACTTCCTAATACTACTTCTTCACGTCTCTACTTCTTCACACCTTTGCTATACTTCTTACACACCTTGTATTTCTTCACTCCTTAGCGACTTCTACTTCTTCACTATCTTACGACTTCTTTACGATGGCTTCACCACTTCTTCACACCACAACTACTTCTCCACTTTACAATACTTCTACTCTACTTCTTTACAACACAACTACTTATACACCTTCTTCACTACTTATACACTACACAAATCTAATCACTTATGTTCACACCTAATATACACACCTTGTTACACAAATGAATGAATGATTTGCAAAGTATATTTAAACTAACAACTTAGGTAACAAGATGATACTTAAGTTGTAATACTTCTAGTCTTGATTGATAGAAGTATTCTTCTCTTTGCACTTGGATGATTGAAGCTTGAATCACTTGGAAACAAAAGCTTAAGATTATATGATCAAAGGATTTAGGAAGATATAAGAAGAGTGATGAAGCGAAAAGTGTACCGCTTTTAGGGGGTCATTTAAGCCCTAAATCGTATTTATTTGATCAAATATTGCCCTAAATCGTTCCTTTTGTCATTTTAGGTACTTTGGAGAAGAAATCTGGAAAAGGAAGCATTTTGGACGTTTTTGGAGCATAAAAGTGAAGAAAACGACAAAGTCTCAAAATCGGCTGAAAAGTACCTTGGACGGCGTCAGGAATTTCCCCAGACGGCGTCATGGCTTGGCAAAAGTGGTGGATATGAAAATTACTCATGATAAGCCAGAGAATTTTGCATGAAAAATCTGACGGCGTCACCCTTTAATGTGATCAAGGTCGTCACGGCTTAAGCTAAAGAGGGACGGCGTCAAGCACTAATCTGACGGCGTCAAGCCTTGATAAGCCAGAGCGGATTTTGGAGGTCTAAAGAGGGACGGCGTCAGGAAGGCCATCCAGGAACCCTAAAAGCGGCGAGGTGACGGCGTCAGGATCTACAACGTGACGCCGTCAGCCCTTAAACTCTATATATAGTTTTGCAATTTTTTGTCATTAGGGTGGAACTTTGTGTGTAACCTTTTGGGAGGAAACCCTAAGACGATTTTAGCAGCTTTTTCAAGGCTTTTTGCCTTGAGATCTTCCATGTTACATTGAAGATAAGTTATCAATTAATCATTCAATATGTCTATGTGTTGTTTGATTCTATCTTGTTCTTGTCTTTTGTTTAACATGCTAGGCTAGGTTTTCTTTGTGTTTGCTTAGATCTAATGAAACCTAACTATTGATTATTGATTATTAGTGTGTTATTAATTGTATTGGATGATTGTTCATCTATGTTAGGCTTAAGAAAACTGGCTAACTTCCTATTCGGTAACTTGCTTGAACGTCTTAAGAAACATGAACCAATGCGTACTAAGGTTTTTATGGTTGTATTTAATGCATGAGCGAATTCTAGTGATCCCATGTTAGGAGCTTCTTAGCCGGCTCGACATAGGAGTGAAGTAGGAGCTTGTAGAGTTGGGGAAGTACGTACGCCACCCCACGATTGGTATTAAGGAATACACCCGTCATCCACGCAATTAATACACACTAATCAACCGGTAAAAGATAGTTAGGGAGTAAGGAAATCTAAGTAAACACATTTCTCTCCACATAAGTTTTACCACCTTTTCATTTTCTGTTATTTTATTTTATTTGCATTCTTAGTTATTTGGGTTAGTTGATTAGCAACTAATTCCGCCCACTCTTTCAAACCCGAGATTTTACTTGCTTTCATAAAATTATAAAAACATAAAAAAGAATCTTCTATCACCCCTAGACCTATTAGAGTAGTTTTTCAATCCTAACGACACTATTCCCTGTGGAGAACGATCAATCCCCCGTACTTACCACTACACTATACTACATCGGTCAGGTACACTGCCTGGTGGGGTTGTAAGCCTCTTGAGATCCCTCGAGAGGTAAAACCTGTTGTAAGGTTGCAAAACCACGCATCAAGTTTTTGGCGCCGCTGCCGGGGAATAGTTATTGTTTAGGTTGAATTTTTATTTTATAGGTCTACTCACTAGATTCCTTTCTAGTGAGATTTTTATTTTATTTTTGTAGGTTTTCTTTAGTCTATCTTTTTCTTCGTTTCTGTGTTCGTAACCATTACCATTCGACATCATGGAAGATGGTAATATCCTTGATCCCAACAACCCACCACCACAACAACCACCACCACCTCCTAGAGCCCGTACCTTAGGAGAGTACTCCCGTCCTAGCCACCATGGCTATCGAAACACCATTGAGCTCACTCAAGGAGCCAATGTCACTCCCTTGCGATCCGACACCATCCGATTGGTGCAAAGCGAATGCGCATTCCATGGACTTCGTTCTGAAGATCCTAATCAACATCTCAAGGACTTTCTCAAAATTGTTGATTCTATAGACCTTGATGTTGCCACTCGAGAGACGACCCGACTGCGTCTCTTTCAATTCTCTCTGCGGGACCAAGCTAGTCAATGGCTAGAGCGTCTACCCGCAGGATCCATCACCTCTTTGGATGATCTCACCACTCGTTTCCTTGCTCAGTTTTTCCCACCAGGAAGAACTACCAAGCTAAGGAATGATATCTTGATGTTCCAACAACGTCAAGGCGAAACCCTCTACGAGGCATGGACTCGATTCAAGGACTTACTCCAAAAAGTCCTTCACCATGGCATAGAACTTTGGCTCCAAGTCCAAATCTTCTATGACCATATCAATCTTTCCATGAGGCAAACCATTGACCAATCGGCCGGTGGTAAGCTACGTGATCTAAGTGCGGAACAATCATGGGCTCTCCTAGAAGATCTTGCTCTTTATGACAACGAAAGTTGGAGTGACCCCCGTGATTTGAATAAAACGGTCAAGGCAATATCTTTGCCTTCGAACAATTCAAGCACTTCCGACCGTAGGATCATAGAACTTGAAGACCAAGTCAAGTTTCTTATGAAATCCTACGAGGCTCCCAAACCTTCAAGCCAAGTGAACAAAATCACTTCTTCGTGTGAATTATGTAGTGGTCCCCACGACACTCGTGATTGCATGGAACTCCCCGAACAAGCTTTTGCGGACTACGCATCCTCGCGTACCGACGGAGCGGGAGACAAGTGGTACACTTTCAAACCCGAGCCAAACCCTTACGGTGATTCATACAACCCCTCATGGAAAAATCACCCAAACCTTAGGTGGAAACAAAACCAAAACGCACAACAAACCAATTCTTCCAACCCACCTAATCGCTTCCAATCAAGCGGTTCCAACTCAAACCGTATTTTCAACAACAATCCTTCCGGCAATGGTAGTACCAATAACTTTGAAGGATTGATGTCCCAATTTATGGCATCTCAAGAAGCTCGTTTGGCCAAGTTTGAATCCGATTTCAAACAAAAACAAAGCGAGATGACCAATAAGATTGACACTTTGTTGAAAGCCCTCAATGACCGAGAAATGGGAGCACTCCCTAGCAACACGGTCAAGAACCCGAAACTAAACATCAATGCC
The DNA here is from genome assembly GCA_021014915.2 of Artemisia tridentata subsp. tridentata. Taxonomy (NCBI): domain Eukaryota; kingdom Viridiplantae; phylum Streptophyta; class Magnoliopsida; order Asterales; family Asteraceae; genus Artemisia; species Artemisia tridentata. Next base: position 47,366,251 of record CP139508.1, read on the forward strand.
GTTTCATCGGTTTCGTCCCCTAGTTCTTGTCCACAATATTATTCGGTCAATTCCATGAGCACGTGTTTCAAACAAACCCAAGTCGTTCAAAATGACCAAGAAGTTATGACATCCAAATTGGTCAACAACATAATTGAGACACCTCCCACTCAAAACCTTGACAATGAATTCAAGGAGCTCCACCTTGAAAGTCCGGTTCTTGATGTGTTGGATGAGAAGGAGCTCAAGTTAGGCGAAAAAGGGACCGCCTTCGTTCAAAACAAGCTACCTAAGAAATTAGATGATCCGGGCTTATTTGTTCTACCCTGCAAGATCGGTAATTCGGAGGCTTATGACACATTAGCCGATCTTGGATCAAGCCTTAACCTACTTCCGTTACCTCTCTACACCTCTCTAAAACTAGGAAAACTTGAAGAAACCGAGGTGATAATAGGCTTAGCGGATGGGAGTGTTGCTTACCCGGTTGGAGTAGTCAAGGACGTGTTAGTACACATAGGAAAACTAACCATTTTAGCCGATTTCCACGTCCTTGATATGGTTAGCGACCCTACATGCCCCTTGTTGATAGGTAGAGGATTTTTGGCGACCGCTAGTGCTATGATTGATTGTAAGGAATCCAAGATAGCGGTAGGTGAAGGAGATACTTGGTCAGTCTATGATGTGAAGAAACATGCCTATGATACTAGTGATGAACCAACACCCCATTGGTTAGAAGTAAATAGGAGACCATCTAGATATGGACCTTGGATCGATAGAGACTTCATAGGACCCCAACGCCCATTTTACCTAGAAGAGGACTTTGTTAACCGAACACATACGGTAGAGCAACTCTTGGCTAGGGACACCGAATTGGATCCATTTGAAGACCCTCTAGTTTTTAGGAAGATGATTGATTTCCTAGGAGTTTTGCCAATTAACCTAGGAATGAATAAGTGGACTTGCGAGGAAGATGATCATAAGTGGGATTGGGACAAACCACCCAAAGATGGAGATGGGTCATGGCATATTAAAATGACATTGTATGACCCGGATGGAGAGAAGTTTGAAAAGATATATTGTACTAAGCGGACCAATAGGAAACTTCAATCCAAGCTTAACCCTAAAGACGTCCTCGATGACGAACTCACTTACATAGGGTAGAAGGACTTTGAGTCTAGCTACAAGACTCGTTAATAAAGAAAAGCGCTTCTTGGGAGGCAACCCAAGCTTTATTTGCTTTGTGTGTTTATTTATTTGTTTGTTTGATTTTATTTGTTTCCGTATGTGTGTTTAATTTTTATTATTATTGATTCATGTTAAAAACTAATTTGTGAAAATGCTTTATCTTGTTTTTAACTTCGTCTTAACTACATATAAAGGTATTTTGCAAAAGTTAAGTGTAAGGGAAATCTAAATCGGTTTATTAGAACACAAATGAACATGAATCATAATAATAATCAATTAACATACATATTAGTATTTGTTTGAGTCAAATGCTTGTATCGAGTCATAATGATGTTTTGCAGGAATTCCAGGAAGTAAGGTATAGGTTTTTCCAAAAATTTTCCGGAAACTTAACATGAGAATTCTGTCAGATTGTTTCTGACGGCGTCAGGATTTACAACCTGACGGCGTCAGGTTTAATTTTCTAAAATTTTTTGAAAGTTTTGTTTTCATAAAAAGTTTTTACTAAATCTCTAACTTATAATCTCAAGGAATCTGCAAAATTATCATTCCACAAGCATTATATCCTTATATAGAGTTTATTCCGCCGATGTTATGCAGGTTTTCGTGTTTGTTTTCTCAGGTTTAACAGGTTATTTTGGACAAGGAAATGTTTGTTGGATCAAGCTTATGGCGATGCATTAGTCATGGAGCTTCAACATTCTCTTGGAAGAAGATCTAACCATGTTGCCACATTATCCACCGAGCGAATCAGGGGAGTATTTGATTTCATTCTTTTACTTTTTTCTTTTACATCTTGTTATTTGAACATTGGGGACAATGTTCATCTTAAGTGTAAGGGGGGTAAAAATACGATACTTTAGAGAATACAATTGCACTTGATTTTTGTTTATTTAATAGTAAATGTGTAATAAAACTGAGAGAAATACCTGTTAGGGCAATTTTAGTGCCAAATTTAAAATTTTTTTACAACATTTAGGAGTGAAACTTTGATCTTAATGAGCGTCTCACGGATAGGAGTTATATGACTAGCACAAAAACCGTACCACTAAAAAATTTTCCACCCCAAATATGTGAGGTTCGCCCCTAGAATTGGTAGGAAAAGCATTTATGCTATGATGTGTGTACCGGTAGCACTTAGATTCTAGAACTTGCGTTAGGACCATTCCAAGGCCACAAGTGAGACTACATTCGTGTAGTTAGATTTACTACATGATAAGAGGCATTAGGATTAACCCATTGTTTTACACCAGTGTTTTGTTATAATTACGTTGGCTACATTGGTCAAGTAATTCTCCCACACCCTTTGCGTTGTACTCATTTTTAGTACACGATACCCCTAGTACACCCCTCAGAGCCTATCTTTTCATTTCGACCTTTAAGCATTTTACTTAAAGGAAGAATTTGTTACACCCCACTTAAATGTACACCCAAATCGCCTTAGCCTACCTTGTGTGCACTCATCTTTAGTGCATTATTGTGACAACATTTGTTTAAACCCTTAGTTAATTATCTAATTGATTACATGGTTGCTAAGTCGAGTCATATCCTTGTACATATTGTTTTGGGACGATTGGGACTCATGGGTAAAGTACTAGTGTAATGGAGTAATGGGGAAGAACATCATTTATTACCCCCATATGTGCTAAATATTTTAAAAGTACTCCAAGTTTTTCAATTATCTTAATTTGAGTCATTAGAATAGTTATTTGTAAAGTTATGTAAAAGTTCAAGTGTAAGGGGAATACAACGCCCCTATGATGTATTATTTTGGATGATAGGGTAAAAGTGTATGCAAAAAAAAAAAAAAAAAAAAAAAAAAAAAAAAAAAAAAAAAAAAAAAAAAAAAAAATTAAGAAAAATACAAGAAAATGAGAAAAAGAAAAATAGAAAAAAAACATACGGACTACCATCCCGTTTCATTTTATGTTTATTTTATGTTTTTGTTATTTTGTTTTTAGCTTAAGATTGAGTCTAGTCTTGGCTTAGCAACATTGTATAGTACATATAATTAATCAAGATCTTTAACTCGCCACCAGTAAAATATCCTTTATCCAACAAAACCGTGTTTATCATATCCCTACACCTAACGTTATAACCCATGTAAAAGCCCTCTTTGATAGTTTATCTTAGGTGCTTACGCCTAGTGGAGGAGGTTTTTGATCCTTTCCCAAGCCTATGGTAATCTATTTGCTATGACAGGTAGTGAGAGATAATATCCGTTTTCATTTATGAGATTTATGTTGATGACACTTGAGAGATGTGAGTATCTAAACACTACTTGTGAGGTGCTAGTTTGTAATCTCCGTGCTTATTATGATTAAAGTGGAACGACTATTTGTTGTAATTACTTTTATATTAGCGTTAAATGACCCCTAACTTGTATTTTGATTAGAATAAAAGCGCATTTGCTTGAGGACAAGCAAATCTCAAGTGTAAGGGTATTTGATGAAGCGAAAAGTGTACCGCTTTTAGGGGGTCATTTAAGCCCTAAATCGTATTTATTTGATCAAATATTGCCCTAAATCGTTCCTTTTGTCATTTTAGGTACTTTGGAGAAGAAATCTGGAAAAGGAAGCATTTTGGACGTTTTTGGAGCATAAAAGTGAAGAAAACGACAAAGTCTCAAAATCAGTTGAAAAGTACCTTGGACGGCGTCAGGAATTTCCCCAGACGGCGTCATGGCTTGGCAAAAGTGGTGGATATGAAAATTACTCATGATAAGCCAGAGAATTTTGCATGAAAAATCTGACGGCGTCACCCTTTAATGTGATCAAGGTCGTCACGGCTTAAGCTAAAGAGGGACGGCGTCAAGCACTAATCTGACGGCGTCAAGCCTTGATAAGCCAGAGCGGATTTTGGAGGTCTAAAGAGGGACGGCGTCAGGAAGGCCATCCGGGAACCCTAAAAGCGGCGAGGTGACGGCGTCAGGATCTTCAACGTGACGCCGTCAGCCCTTAAACTCTATATATAGTTTTGCAATTTTTTGTCATTAGGGTGGAACTTTGTGTGTAACCTTTTGGGAGGAAACCCTAAGACGATTTTAGCAGCTTTTTCAAGGCTTTTTGCCTTGAGATCTTCCATGTTACATTGAAGATAAGTTATCAATTAATCATTCAATATGTCTATGTGTTGTTTGATTCTATCTTGTTCTTGTCTTTTGTTTAACATGCTAGGCTAGGTTTTCTTTGTGTTTGCTTAGATCTAATGAAACCTAACTATTGATTATTGATTATTAGTGTGTTATTAATTGTATTGGATGATTGTTCATCTATGTTAGGCTTAAGAAAACTGGCTAACTTCCTATTCGGTAACTTGCTTGAACGTCTTAAGAAACATGAACCAATGCGTACTAAGGTTTTTATGGTTGTATTTAATGCATGAGCGAATTCTAGTGATCCCATGTTAGGAGCTTCTTAGCCGGCTTGACATAGGAGTGAAGTAGGAGCTTGTAGAGTTGGGGAAGTACGTACGCCACCCCACGATTGGTATTAAGGAATACACCCGTCATCCACGAAATTAATACACACTAATCAACCGGTAAAAGATAGTTAGGGAGTAAGGAAATCTAAGTAAACACATTTCTCTCCACATAAGTTTTATCACCTTTTCATTTTCTGTTATTTTATTTTATTTGCATTCGTAGTTATTTGGGTTAGTTGATTAGCAACTAATTCCGCCCACTCTTTCAAACCCGAGATTTTACTTGCTTTCATAAAATTATAAAAACATAAAAAAGAATCTTCTCTCACCCCTAGACCTATTAGAGTAGTTTTTCAATCCTAACGACACTATTCCCTGTGGAGAACGATCAATCCCCCGTACTTACCACTACACTATACTACATCGGTCAGGTACACTGCCTGGTGGGGTTGTAAGCCTCTTGAGATCCCTCAAGAGGTAAAACCTGTTGTAAGGTCGCAAAACCACGCATCAAAGAGATTTAGAACAGAAGGTTTGGGGTGCAAGAGGTGAGGAAAAAGTCCAGGATTAGTCCAGTATTTATAGGCAAAAATTGACAGCTGGAGGAGCGGGGCGGTCCCCTTAAATAGGGGGCCGGTCCCCTTAATAATTAAGGGGACCGCCTTGATAATTAAGGGGGCCGCCCCCCATAACCGTTGCCCAGCTTTGTCTTTTTGTGGGGAAGGTTTTTCTGGAACATTTTTGCCATTTTTGGTTGAAAATTTGAATTCATAAATTTTTAATGGATTAAACATTTTTATTTAATACCAAAAATGATTTTCTAAAAGATATAAAATGTTTGTGTCATTTTATAAAAAATCAAGTGATTAAGAAAATGTTCCTTTGATCATATAATGCATTAAGCATTTCTTTATTCATACCTTAAGTGATTAAGTTGTAGAAGTGAATATTTACAACTAAATACTTGTTTATTTAATAAGTTTATATTTAATGAGTTTACATTTTGTGACTATCAAAACATAGAGATATCAAGAAGTATTAATAATGTTAATAGGAATTATTTATATCAACAAATTTAATATGCTTGCATGAATCAGATGTCGTCAACGATTTGTATTAAATATGGTTATGTTTGTTTGGGTGATAATGGATCGTTGGTGATTGGTTTTGTGTTGGTGACGGTGGTGATGCAATAGTCTTAACTAATCCGACTAGGTCTTGAGTAGTTATGTGTTGCATCTCCACATTAACAGTGTGCTTTGGTTCTGCACCTGGTTTCGCTTTGATTTTGCACACGTGGTTCTGCATTTGGTTCCGCCTGGTTTTGTCTGAATCTGAATATGAATCTGTCTGTCTGAATCTGCCTGTCTTAATCTGCATCTGTCTGTTTGCATCAGTCCGCCCAAATTTGCTCTGTTTGCATTTGTGCACCTGAATCTTCTTTCGTCTACCTCTGTTCGGATTTGTCTGCCAGCCTTTATCGTTAGTTTTAATTTATTTTCTGTTTGGCAAACTCTCAATGTTTACCTGCAACATTGCGAGTTTGAGAAGAGGTGTTAGATAATAAGGCCTATTGGCCAGGCCCGTTGGTTTAGGCCCGTTTAGCATTTAGGGTTTAGGTTTCAGGTCTTTGTCTTTTCTATTTAATGTTTTGTATTGTAACTTGTTAATTGAATCGAATATTATAGTTTTCAGTATTCCCTTGATTTCTACAACCTTCAAGTTAAAACATGCATCCAACAAGTTAAAACATGCAAAAGCAGACAAAATTTACATATATACAAATTTACCTTCAAAAGCAACTTGTGTATTTGCATTCTTTGTTGTATAATCAGCAGCATTTACTTCAAAGCTGCCACCTTCCATTTCACCTATACAAGCTTTGAGTGCTAGTACAACACCATTGTCACCGTTATCTATTCACCATTGTCTGCTTTCACACTCCCAACATGAACCACAGTTTCCACACTGTCATCCAAAGATTCCATATCATCAACAGTTGCATGTACAATAGTTTCATCAATCACACTAATGATAGTGTCATCCATAGTTTCATTATGAACCTCTATATCAACATCTAGTATGATAATTTCAACACCACCTTCCCTAACCTCAGTTTCATCATCTATATTTATAATCTCATTCTCAACACCACCTTCCCCAACCACATTTTCAGCCACATTATCATCTACTAGATAATACTCAACACCTAAATCTTCTTGAAGTAAACCATCACCAAGTACACTATCAAGTGCATCAACCACATTTCCATCAACTATTTAATCCTCAACATTTAAATCTTGCTGAGCTACAAGTTGACCAAGTACTAAGTCCATTGAAACATCCAAATTCTGAGCATCTAGAAAATCCAAAACATCTAAATCTTCCTCATTAATAGGTGAAACAACTAAGTTCACACCAACTAAATTATCAACAAGTACTTGGTTATCACCAACCACAATATCATCAAGTACTTCCTTAGCAGCAACATTATCATTAGAAACAACTATATTATCATCAACTTCTTCCTTAGCACCAACAATATCATTAGAAACAACTATATTATCATCAACTACTTCTTTAACAACAACATTATAATCTACACCCTTATCAACTATGTTATCAGTAACCTGTTCATCCTCACTATCATCAATGATCTTTTTACTAACTTCACCTTTCAGAAATAACATTTTTCCCTTAGACTTGCTGCTAAATTGTACCACATCATAGTCATCTAACTCCATTAACTGATTGTCAAATAAAGGTCTTTTACCTAGATGCCTTTGTGGTGAATGTAAGTATGGTGACTTGGCTTCTTCCTCTACCCAAGTTGTAAGCTCTTCAACAGTCATATTTCCATCATCTTTCTTCCTACCTAGATGAAACTTTCTTTTAGAACTAACCTCCTCCCCAGACCCTTCAAGACCAAGATTATAATAATAGTACTATGCTAAATTTTGAGGCATGTGAGACATAAACAACTTGACTACTCCAGATACTTCAAACATATCAAACGTTGAGCATATATCTTAATCATTTTCAGTAATTTTTAGCCCTTCAGTTAATGACAATTTGAGAATGCACATAAACAACTAATACATGTGACTATCAGTTCTGTCTTTCAGAAAATCACAAAAGGTTTCAAAGTCCATTCTCTCATACCTTGGTAACCTCAAATGAAAAAGAAGTCCATTGATGTACTTCAATTGATTATCAATGTAAAAAAAACACCATCAGTGTGAACCTTAAACTCCGAAAGACCTAAATCATCTAGAGGTGCCATCCTGGAACAAAATAACAACAAAAATCACATTTTCATCATTTTTGGAAACCCTAAAAACCTCAATCGACAATGTGGTTTACTTGTAATATAAAAAAGGAAAAAAAATCATATATAATAATATGTAAATTACCTTTTTCACCGTCCTTAATTGAATAATTTAATGAAAAAAGAAACAAAGTGAGAATTAAATATGCGTTCAGATGTTTTTGTGTTGTGTGTGAAAGTGACAGTCGAGTTATATGTTCGTGTGTTGTCTGACTTAATATAGAAATGGGTTGATTTATTTGGGGGAGTTGGCAAGAATAAGGTGATGTGTGAAACATAAGTTGATGTGGGATGCCAATGTGTATAAAAGAAAACATAAATGGTGTGACTGGCAACTGGATGGGGAGGTGAAAACATCTTTGTGATGTAGAGATGCGATCCTTTAGAAAGTGAAGAAAACTAAAAAGGCTAGAAAGCCACTCACAATGTGACAAGTGTCCACCACCCACTCCCTCCTTTTTTTTCTTATTAAATTTGGTTAGGGGGCATTTTGGTCCTTTTAACCCCTTTTTTTTATTACACCCTAAAACTTTAAACGTAAATAACTTTTAAACGATAAACTTTTATGAAAAACCGATTTCACCATAATTTTTAAAAATTTAATTCTCTTTAATTTGGTATGTATTATGATATATGAATCGCAACTTTTTTTTTCAACTTTTTAAGTGGGTGTTAATTTTCTTGAAATTTTTGGCATTTTCAGCTCTAATTTTGCCTAGTTTAAAGGCCGAATTTTGCAAAACTTAAAACACGAAAGTTGTAGCTTTTTGGCCATTCTTTACCCATAAATTTGAATCACTCAAATCCGATATAATATGAGTGAGATATCGCACGTTAAAGATGAACAATAACTGATGAACGTTATCAAAAATAACTGATGAACCAAAACACTTTGAAAAATAACCGACGCTAACTGATGAACCTAAACACTTTGAAAAATAACCGATGCTAACTAATGAACCTAAACACTTTGAAACACAACCAACGCTAACTGATGAACCAAAACACTTTGAAAAACAACTGACGCTAACTGATGAACCTAAACACTTTGAAAAACAACCGACGCTAACTGATGAACCTAAACACTTTGAAACACAACCGACGCTAACTGATGAACCAAAACACTTTGAAAAACAACCGACACTAACTGATGAACCTAAACACTTTGAAAAACAACCGACGCTAACTGATGAACCTAAACACTTTGAAAAACAACCGACGCTAACTGATGAACCTAAACACTTTGAAACACAACCGACGCTAACTGATGAACCAATAATTGATGAACCAAAACACATAACACCAGGATAATAATTGATGAACCAAAAAAAATAACACAGCACAATAACTGATGAACCAATAGTTGATGAACCAAAACACATAACAAGGGTCAATAATTGATGAACCAAAAACACATAATACCAGGATAATAATTGATGAACCAAAAAAAATAACGCATCACAATAATTGATGAACCAATAATTGATGAACCAAACACATAATAAGGGTCAATAATTGATGAACCAAAAACACATAACACCAGGATTTGATGAACCAAAAACACATAACACCAGGATAATAATTGATGAACCAAAAAACACATAACATCAGGATAATAATTGATGAACCAAAAAAAATAACACAGCACAATAACTGATGAACCAATAGTTGATGAACCAAAACACATAACACCAGGATAATAATTGATGAACCAAAAAAAATAACACAGCACAATAACTGATGAACCAATAGTTGATGAACCAAAACACATAACAAGGGTCAATAATTGATGAACCAAAAACACATAATACCAGGATAATAATTGATGAACAAAAAAAACAACGCATCACAATAACTGATGAACCAATAATTGATGAACCAAACACATAACAAGGGTCAATAATTGATGAACCAAAAACACATAACACCAGGATAATAATTGATGAACCAAAAACACATAACACCAGGATAATAATTGATGAACCAAAAAGCACATAACACCAGGATAATAATTGATGAACCAAAAAAATAACACAGCACAATAACTGATGAACCAATAGTTGATGAACCAAAACACATAACACCAGGATAATAATTGATGAACCAAAAAAAATAACACAGCACAATAACTGATGAACCAATAGTTGATGAACCAAAAAACATAACAAGGGTCAATAATTGATGAACCAAAAACACATAATACCAGGATAATAATTGATGAACCAAAAAAAATAACGCATCACAATAACTGATGAACCAATAATTGATGAACCAAACACATAACAAGGGTCAATAATTGATGAACCAAAAACACATAACACCAAGATAATAATTGATGAACCAAAAACACATAACACCAGGATAATAATTGATGAACAAAAAAAAATAACACAACACAATAACTGATGAACCAATAGTTGATAAACCAAAACACATAACAAGGGTCAATAATTGATGAACCAAAAACACATAATACCAGGATAATAATTGATTAACAAAAAAAAATAACGCATCACAATAACTGATGAACCAATAATTGATGAACCAAACACATAACAAGGGTCAATAATTGATGAACCAAAAACACATAACACCAGGATAATAATTGATGAACCAAAAAACACATAACACCAGGATAATAATTGATAAACCAAAAAAAAATAACACAACACAATAACTGATAAACCAATAGTTGATGAACCTAAACACATAACAAGGGTCAATAATTGATGAACCCACCTCAAAACTAGAACTTTTTATCTAAATATATTATCTACAATTCTAATACAAAGAAAAAGATGACCAAAACATTACCTGCCAAAAGAATCAACACGTTTTATTCATAATCATTAAAGCTGAATATTTTTATAAAATCATCAACAACTAAAAGTTAAAATCTCCTATGTAAAGCTAATTAGGTACTAAAATCTTAAGACATTAAACTAAGAAAAAACTTGATTCCTAAGTAAATAAAATATTGTGTGTAATAAAATGTTACACAAAATCCTAAAAATAAATCTAAAACACTATGTGGGGTGGGCCTTGGAAAAGAAAAGTTGGTAAAGTCAATTTAAAGTAGGCCACATCTCACATCAGTTCTCTTCTTGAAAACAATGGCGGACAATAAATCACAGGCGAAGCTTCTTCTTTTTCATTAACTTCAGATTTATATATTTGACTAAGAAGGAACAATGGTAAGTCAGATCATTTTTGCTGGGTGTGCACTCTTTGTATATTTATTAACAAAACTCAGAAACTAAATTTTTTTAGCACTACAACAAAGAACCACATACCCTAAGGTGGCTGTAGATCCGCCCCTGATTTTTACAAACACCTTATGGTCATAATAGGAAGTGATGATCATTTGTGTTGAGATATGGTGTGTTGTGTTCGAATGTTTGGTCGTTTGAGTAGTGGTCAAAGAAATGACAGCTTGTGTGGTGGTTGGATGGTGGTTGAGTGTTGGATTGGTGGTGGTCATCAACGGTGACGACACCGTTGAGGATAATGGTTGATGGGTTACCGTCATAAACCACCGCGACACCGTGATGTTTTCGGTGAATCTAGAACGCATGTTTCCGGCGATGGTGAGGTTCAGCGATGGCTATGATGGTTGGTGGTGATGAAGTTTGGCAGTAATTGTGGTGATGAAGGATAATGGAGTGAAGGTGAAGTGGTTATTGAGAGTGAGATATGTTTTGAGGGTGGGATAAATGACAGGAATACCCCTGTTGTGATCTGATGGTACTTTTTAATCAACCGGTTTAGATTACTTTTTAGACTTTTTATTTGTATTTACTTTCTAAATGATCCAGTACCTTGTGATGTAAAGAGGAATGAGTATAATACATTTTTGGGCAATTGTCCCTAATGTAAATCTATTTCTACAAAACATATAGATGTGACTACGTGTTGTTCCCTTTACACTATTAGAGTTAACTAGAAAGTTAATCTATTTTGTGTTTATGACTAATACAATGTTTAAGATTAATTTTAACAGTTATAAAACGTGAATATAAAAAACACAATATTTTTCAACGTTTAAATTCTTATTAGAAATAATTCCAAGAATCTATTACCCAAGTGTTTTGCGGAACAAACACTTGGGATTGAATAGACAAGGGTATGGGGTGTCTCCTATCGAAACTCAAGTTTTGCTTGAGTGGTAACAATATACCCACTGAGCTATCTCAGTGAGTTGTATACTCTTTGTAGGAGAGAAGTTACTTTGTAAAAGTTCTAAGCTTTCAATATACAAAGCACACTTTAACTTCTCTCCCATCTGATCTATTTATACACAAGTAATCTAAGTATAAGTGATTAAAAATAATACAAGTTGTTGAGGTTGCGTGTCTGACAATTACAAATAGTAATTGTCATTTCCAAGAACCAATAGGAAAGGGCTAATAAGACTTTGGGAGTTGTTGGCTGACACTCCATGACTTTTAGCCGCAATAGGGAAGGTTGGATCTGACAAGAGAAGAGTGTTTGGTCTGACACTTTTATCTTCTCAGATCTTTTCCCTATTGTTCCCGCCTTTTCTTCAGGCGTTGGTTCCTCAGTCTTCAATCACTTTGTTGTTGAGGAGACTGGGGTTCAGTGAGTTCTTGTCCAATACTCACTGAACCATCATCTTCTTCTTTGGCTTAAGTCCTACTCAGGGAGTACCGCCTTCCTGAGTAGTGAATCCTTCTACTTGAATTCGCCTTAAGCATCCTGAAGATGACTCACTGAGAGGCTGTTCTCTCAATGACTTGAATTGTTCTCGGTTTAAGTTAACACTTAGTTAATTTGTGTCCAAATCATGTTTTAAGCATTCTTGGGTTTTCATGACCCAACAATCTCCCCCTATTTGGATATAAATTATGCCTAAGTGTTTTGATCAGTATGAGTGAGCTAATGACTTCTTCTCATACTGAATATACTTGAAGACAGTAAGGACTACGATATAACATAAACATGGGACAGCATTTTATTCATATTATTACAAAGTCCTATCAGCTAAACAAAATACTTAAGGTTCCTGACGAAGACCTATTAGTTCAAGCTTTGCCTTCTTCAACACTAACACTTCTTTGTCAGGTCGTTCCTTCATCAACTGATCCATCAGCCTGACAAACTCCTCATTATTAGAGCCCCTGATATTAAGTGCCATCAGTTTGTAGGCTAGGAGTGTTGTCGTTTCCACTTTGTCAATGTCAGAAACTCTCTGAAAGGCTTCCTGACCAAATTCATCCACGAAGAAGATACCATACTCAGGTTCTTTGATGACTAGGTTAGGACGGAACTTGACTCCCTGAGGAGGAACTCTGTTGCAGTGAAGTGCAGCTATGTATTGTTCAGGCTCCATAGCTACAGCTTTCCTTTTCTTCCCAACCTTCTGAGTAAATTCAGGGATAGTAAGTCCCTGAGAAGCAAGTGCCTCAACAAACTCAGTGATGGTTGGGTTGGGTAGGTTGTGAGGGATTAGGTAATAGGAGAGATTAGCATCATCTTGATACTGAGTAGAAGGATTGTTTTCAGAAAGATATTCATCAGGAGGATATCTTGAAGAATTATCAATTCCTATCTCTTCCACTGAGGCAGTTGAGAACCTGATTGCATCAGTGCTCTCATCAAAGGTAACAAGAAATATTTTCTCAGTCTGCTGTCTCCTTGTGTTGAACACTCTGATGGCTTTTGAGACAAGTGAGTATCCCAGGAAGTATCCATCATCAGCTTTTGCATCAAATTTCCCTAGGTAATCCTTGTGATTATGAATAAACACAGGACACCCAAAGACATGGAAGTAGCTGATGTCAGGGATTCTTCCTTTGAATAACTCATATGGGGTTTTCCCATGTTTCTTGACAATTATGGATCTGTTTTGTGTGTAACAGGCAGTTTTGACTGCATCAGTCCAAAAAAGGTTGGAAAGGACTGATCCACATAGCATTGTCCTAGCAGCTTCAATGAGTGTTCTGTTTTTCCTTTCAGCAACACCATTTTGTTCAGGTGTGTATGGAGAGGAAAAGTTTTGGGAAATACCTTTCTCATCACAGAAACATTCAAGTTCATAATTTTTGAACTCAGTCCCATTGTCAGTTCTAATCTGTTTGACCTTAATGTCATTTTGATTTTCAATGTTCCTGACAAAGGACATGATTGTTTCAGCTACCTGACTCTTTTTGATCAGGAAGAATACCCAAGTGTATCTAGAGTATTCATCCACTATGACCAGAGTATACTTCTCATGGTTAATATACCTTGGACTGATAGGTCCAAATAGATCCATATGGAGAAGATGTAGGCAGTTCCTGATGGAAAAGTTGGTTTTGGTTTTAAAGGATGCTCTGTGATGTTTACCTTTTTCACAAGCTGAGCATGGTTTATCCTTTGAAAACACAAGAGATGGTAAGCCAAGGACCTTGTTTTGTTTCACAAGATTGTTTATGTTTTTAAAGTTCAGGTGGGTGAGTCTCTTATGCCAAAGCCAGTTGAGTGTATCAGTGGCCTTAGCAAAGAGACAAGCTCCATCCTGAGTTAGACTGGACATGTCTAATACATAAACATCTTGTCTTCTTGGTGCAATGAGGACAATTTCCTTATTCACATTGAAGATGGTTCCTTGCTTATCATCAAACTGAACTATGTATTTTGCATCACATAGTTGACTGACACTAATCAGATTATACTTAAGACCATTTACATATGCTATCCTAGTAAAGACAATACCATTGCAGTTTACTGAACCATAGCCTTCAGTGAGACATGATGAATTATCAGCAAATATCACTTTGGGTCCTGATTCTTCCACATATTTGTGCAGGCATTCCTTAACACCAGTCATGCTCCTTGAACATCCACTATCTAGATGCCAAACAGGATCCCTGGCATGCCTCTGCACAAATAGTAAACTGGGTCAGTTCTTTCTAGGACTCCATTTTATGGAGGGTTTGGTATTGTAGGTCTTTATGAAAGTATTAATTGATTCATGGTCAGAGGTTGAGTGGACTGAGCTACCACATGTTTTGCATTTAGTTGCAGGGGTAGCCTCAGTAGTCTGAGAGGATTGTTTCATTCCTCTCCTTTTAGACTGAATGACCCTCTCTTTTCCTGAGAATTTCTGAGTGGTACTTCCACTAGATTCACAGTGTTTGTCATTTTGACAATCCTCAGGATGATGGTCATTGAATCCACACAATGGGCAAGGTGGAAAAGGCTTGGCCTTTTGCTTCTGTTTCTGCTTAGAATCAGAAGGATAGTTCAGGCACTGAGCCTTAAGTCCTAAAAAGTTTGACATGACTGAGCATTTTTTATGATCAGAGGTCCTGTGATCTTCCTTTTTGCAAATCATGCAATAAAGGACTCTATAGCAGTCATCAGTGAGATGATTTGTATAGTTGCACAGTTCACACTTTTTCAGGGGTTTGGTTGGTTTGGGTTTGGTCTTTGAGGAGGCTAGTTTTTGTTCCTTCTTTAAATGAGAAGGTTTTTCAGAAGATACAATCTTCTCACTTAGCTTCCTGACCATTTCAGTCAACTGATCAATTCTTGGATCAGGGCTTTGAGTTGCAACTTCAGAAGGGACTGAAGTTGATGAGTCATCAGTATTTACTGAGACTTCAAGGGGTGGTCTTCTCAGGAGGATTCTACCTTTTTCTGATCTCTCCTTTGGAGAGTGTGGGGAGTAGACCAATGGTGGGAGGTCTGAGCTTGGTGCAGCACCCTGAAGGGTATTTAGTGGAGGGAGTGGAGGAGTTGATTCAGATTCAGGCTCACTGATTGGATCAGAAATACTGAGTTGGTCAAAGAGTCCAAGCATACCTTTCAGAGCCTGACTTTCAGGGAGCAAGATGTTTCCAGTTTCAAAGTTTGGCAACTTACTGACTGGGTTGTCCCTGACAATCCAGTCATTTGACTTGGGTTCCATCTCTTGCTCAAAGGATATGCCAGCTGGAACAAAGGTCATTTCACTGGGACTCTCACTGGAGGTTTCAGTGAGGTGGTCAATTCCTATAGTTATCTTAGGAATTAAGCCCACAGAATCAAAGACCTTAGGGTTCTTTTTGGTCCAGCTTTCAATGACAGCTTTTTCTTTCTTAAGTTCTGTTTGAAGGACTTGGTTTTGTTTCAAAATTTCAGTGTTCTGAATTTGTAGAGTAATAGATTCTAGTTTGGCTTGTTTCAATGCAAGCAGTTCATCTCTACATTCATTCAATTCTGACACAATTTTGTTATATTTTGAAAACAGGTCAAGCCTTTGTTCCTCAACAAACTTTAGATCAACACAAATATAACTTATGTAAGACTGCCAATCAGAATCATCATCCATAGAAAGTAAAGTATTTACCTTTTTCATGGTGATGTTGACCCACTCTCCATTCCTAGCATGGCTTTTTCCCACAGCCACCTGATCCTCTTCAGAAAGTGCCATCAGTGCACTAACTCTTATTTCCTCATCTGAGGAAACCTCTTCTTCATCCCAGTCATATGCTTCTGCAACTAATACCTTGTTCTTTTTCTGAATAGGTTTAGATGTTTGAGCATCCTGAGACAATATGGGGTTAGTTTCAAGAAGTGCAAGTTTAGCTTTGATTTTCCTATATTTTGTTTCAAAATCCTTTTGTCCCTTGTTTTGAAATTGTTGGGTGGACTGAAACATTTTAGGTTGAAACTTGCTAGTTCCTGAGGAACTGTTTCCTGAGAACTTGTAAGAGGGTTCTGAGATAGTTTTAGAATAACAGTCCCTAGCAAAATGACCCTTTTTACCACATTTAAAGCATTCAGTGGTCTCATTTGTTTTTGGTTTTGTAAAGTTGGACTGATTTCTTTTGATGAAACGTCTTGAACTAGCAAGGAGTGCCCTTTCTTGGAATTCCAAGTTCAAGTCGTTCAGGTAATCCTCACCAGTCCTTTCATCAATTTCTTCTTCAGAATCCTCTTGAATATCCTGCATAACACCATTAGAATAGAAAGCAGTTGATATGGGTGTGGAGGTTAAGGCCTTTTTGGACTCAAGATCTTTTGAGTCAGGGTATCTCCTTGAGATCAAGTTGTCTTCATAGACAAACTTCCCATAAATTTCAGGGAGCTCAAGGGTCTGAATGTGGTTAGCATTCCTCAGGCCTTGTGAGAAGTTGAGCCACTTCTCAGGGAGACTATTGACAAAGCCAACATTTGTCTCATGTTTAGACAGTACAACACCATCATTTGATAATTCATTTATCAAAGTCTTGTATCTGGTCTAGGTCTGTGAGAGACTTTCAGAGTCTTTTGCCTTGAAAGTATTATACTCAAGTTTAAGGTCCATGACCCTATTTTCCTTGGTATCTGAGGGACCCTCAAAGCTGTTTACCAAGTCATCCCAAGTTTGCTTGGCTGTTAGACAGTTGATGACTGATTCCATTACATCGTCAGGAAGACATGATATAAGGATGCTTTTCAGGCGTTGGTCTTGATTGACCACCCTCCTCTCATCAATGGTCCATTGGGCCTCAGGCTTGTTTAGCCCTGCGGCTGTCTTTGGGACAAATGGGCCATCCCTGATACAGGTGATGTAGTAGGGTTCCATACCGGTAAGATAGCAAATCATACGCTTCTTCCATTTGCTAAATTTCCCAGCTTCAAGTCTGGGTGCAACAGCGGAGTAGCTGCAACCCTTTTTGTCGACTAGCTGGGGTACATTGATATCAGCCATAGTAGGATCTTGGTTTTAAAAACCTAGAGCACTCTTGGTTAGTTTAAAAGATTTTATAAACCAGAGGCTCTGATACCACTTGTTGTTCCCTTTACACTATTAGAGTTAACTAGAAAGTTAATCTATTTTGTGTTTATGACTAATACAATGTTTAAGATTAATTCTAACAGTTATAAAACGTGAATATAAAAAACACAATATTTTTCAACGTTTAAATTCTTATTAGAAATAATTCCAAGAATCTATTACCCAAGTGTTTTGCGGAACAAACACTTGGGATTGAATAGACAAGGGTATGGGGTGTCTCCTATCGAAACTCAAGTTTTGCTTGAGTGGTAACAATATACCCACTGAGCTATCTCAGTGAGTTGTATACTCTTTGTAGGAGAGAAGTTACTTTGTAAAAGTTCTAAGCTTTCAATATACAAAGCACACTTTAACTTCTCTCCCATCTGATCTATTTATACACAAGTAATCTAAGTATAAGTGATTAAAAATAATACAAGTTGTTGAGGTTGCGTGTCTGACAATTACAAATAGTAATTGTCATTTCCAAGAACTAATAGGAAAGGGCTAATAAGACTTTGGGAGTTGTTGGCTGACACTCCATGACTTTTAGCCGCAATAGGGAAGGTTGGATCTGACAAGAGAAGAGTGTTTGGTCTGACACTTTTATCTTCTCAGATCTTTTCCCTATTGTTCCCGCCTTTTCTTCAGGCGTTGGTTCCTCAGTCTTCAATTACTTTGTTGTTGAGGAGACTGGGGTTCAGTGAGTTATTGTCCAATACTCACTGAACCATCATCTTCTTCTTTGGCTTAAGTCCTACTCAGGGAGTACCGCCTTCCTGAGTAGTGAATTCTTCTACTTGAATTCGCCTTAAGCATCCTGAAGATGACTCACTGAGAGGCTGTTCTCTCAGTGACTTGAATTGTTCTCGGTTTAAGTTAACACTTAGTTAATTTGTGTCCAAATCATGTTTTAAGCATTCTTTGATTTTTCATGACCCAACACTACGATTGATCATGAACTTTTTTTATGATTTTTTTTTAATTAAAAATACATATTACAGTTAAACTTTATTTGGTAGTACAAAATGAATTTTTTCGCACCCGCTGCAACGGACGTGCTAAAAACAATCTTGTTAGAAATACTATGCATTATTAGAAAATGAAAAGACAGGTTATTTATAGGGTCAAAGTCTTGGAAACAATCTTGTTGCCCATTTGCCTTCCACCTCTATGCAAATCCAAAAGTTAATTATAAGCGTAAAAAAATAATAATAATAAAAAATAAATAAATAAATAAAGTTACGTTAATTTTACTGTCCATGTTTTCAACTTGACTTACTAATTGACCACTTAAGACACCATATAAACAAAAAATGGCAATCCAACTACGCTAAAAAACTAAGTAAGCTATACATTTGCTTCAAAAGTAACTATGCGTCTTTATTTGACTTGCACACATATCCATGCTTGGCCGAAATTAAGAAAAGATTTGACATCAATGACCCGTGCACAAGATGTTAGCACCCTTTAAGAGCACTCAAACAATGAGCCTACGATGGATATTAAAAAAGTAAACCAATTGCTAATAAACATAAGAATCAATTTAACTTTTCTCATAGAACTATCTTTATAATGTAAAGAGGAATGAGTAAGAGGCAAAGACATGATGTACATTAAGAAAGTCATGTTTATGTAATTGTCTAATATATAAGGTTGAAAAATCCATAATGGAGATAACAATGCTTAATATAGGGGCGCTTAAAATAGATGGTTCAAACACCTCTTGCGCAATTTTTTTTTTTTTTTTTTTTTTATCTAAATACTAAAAAATGCTCATCTGCTCTAGAAAAGTACATAGATAAACTCTATACTAAGCAATCCAAAACCCACTTTAATTCTACAAATTATACGTAAATACCAACCTGCTTATTTTCAAATGCTAATTTAGGAGTGTGTGAAATCGCTTACTATAAAATTGCTTCGAAAAAAGTCAGGTACGATTACGAACATGCTTATTTTCAAGTACTATTTTTCAAAAAACTTATGTGTAGCCCAAATTTTGCTTTTCCAGAGCCCAACTCACAAACAAACCAATTACATCGCTTCTAAGAGCCCACCTCACAAAAAAACCAATCACATAGCTATTATAGCCCAAGTTTTGACATCTTTAACCAAATCGTTTAATGGCCTAAGCCACTAAACTAGCGTAGGATTAGTATTAAAACAATTATGCAAACCCATGAAATCATTAACCATTTCACATAATACTAAAAAATTTTAAAAAAAAATAATAAAAAATAAAAAAATCAACTTTACAGGTTTACACAAGTCCTAGAAGTCCAGAAAACCAAACCCATAAAAAAAATTTGGTGTTAAAAATCTATATAATTAAATGAAAAAAATATATAAATTATGTAATTCGGGTTATTCGGGTCAACCCGAAAACCAAACCGAATTCAAATTCGATTTTCAGGTAGTTTTAATCCGGTTTGAATTGGGTTCGGTTCAGTTTTTAATTTTATCAAAATAAAAAATATATATATAAAAAAAATCAATCGAATAAACCGAACAGATGAACACCCTAGTTTAAAATGAATGTGTTTCATGAATTATGCCTGTATTATTATCACAATACGTATTGAATAGACCATGCTAATAATGTTGGTATTCGGGTCGTGATAATCAAAGATTACTTGAATCATCTAAAAGTCCACTTTCCTGATACAATATTTCTACCTTATTAATTGCCTTGGCTTACAAGAAATTTGTATAGAGATAAGACAAGAATGAACACTCAAATTTTAGGCAAAATAAAGAGAGCAAAGCATGGATACTTTGTTGTAATTGTTGTTGATATGAACATATATGGAAGACCAAATTGTGTTTATATACACATAAAATAAAAAGTCACAACCTTTGGTGAATGGTCACACCTTTTGATGATAACTAATAACCACCATTTGTTGTGTTAGAAACCAAATTAACTTATACGCGTGTGCACTACGCACCACCAAACCCATATTATAGTTTAACTTGAAATCCGTTTGGTCTTCGGGTAAATCGCAATTACATAAAATGATTGATGACACTAAAATTACCAACAAATAAACGTTTATGTTTATTGTTTACATCATAGAAAAATACAAATTATTCAAAAGATAGCATATACTTTGAGTGTAATGGATGAGGTTTTTCTTGTTCAGATTATAGATTTTTGACTCAGAGGTACGCAACTTTACCGGCTCACCGTTCCATCTCTTTATTCTTCATTATATTGACCACATTTCTGATCCCTATTTGCATTTTAGTGGGTTGGTCTAACCACCTCAAATGTATACAACTAACGATGTTAGAACCATTGACCTATTGTTAGGAAACCAAATTACCTTATCAAGGTCATTTGGTAGTGGTCAATGTGCTCTAATATATTTAAAAAGGAAAAAAAAAACACATGTATACTTAAGTTGGATGTATGTGTAAGACATTTATTGAGCATAAACAATTAATCCCAACAGGGCAACAATCACTGATGTAAGTTTTCAGTTAGCTATTAGAAATCCTAGTTAAGAAAAACATTTTACATTCTTACAAAAACTAGGAAAAAAATTTAGTGAAAAAACTCACTTAAAAACTATTTTGCAAAGAAATTATGTCCAAGAAAGAACTCATGTTTCCAAGTGAAGATAATAGAGAGCTTCTAGCAACATATGATGAAGAACTCTTCTTGTTCTTGGTAATAATGCTTTTAGGACTTAATGGTGATTTTGTTAGCCTTCTTGATTTATGACTCTTCTTTGCAAGATCTTCAATGTTGTTCAAATTAGCAAGTGATCCAAATGACTCAGATTTGCCTTGATAGTACTTTGATAAACCCCTCCTGCATAAGTTAAAAGTAATTGAGTTAGCTTTAAATATATGTTGTACTTAATGGAAATTGAATATATATCTTGCATTGATTTTAAAGTTTAAGAGAAACATATGGAAACTTGTTCATGTAATACTATTGTTACCAACCCAAAGATGGTTTTCTTAGTTTTTCATTTTGCCAGAATCTTAAGATCACTTGCTAAAAGTATAAACACGAGTATTAAGCGATCGATGTCTTACTTGATAGGCAATTGTGCCATGAGTTCGGATAGCTCGTATAAAGGACCATCATGAGATGACATAGAAGAAGATGTTGCTTCAGAGGAAGACAATGATTCAAAAGAATCACACGAATCGTCCGAACATTCTTCGATAAAATCAGAATCATATTCATTAGTAACATCACTTTTAACTTCAGCCATAACATATTGAAACCTTCTTGATTGACTATTTTCACTTGAAATGAATCTCATTTCTTGGAACATTTGCTTTTGCTCAATTCCATTCATGTTTGTTATGATCAAATCTTGATGAGAAGTAAAATGAAAGAAATGTATATGTTTTTTTGTGATTATTTGTTATGATATTGGAAAGTGTAAATGAGGATGTACATATATATATTACTTGTGTTGGGGGGTAGGGTGGGTGGGTAGTGATGGATAAGGTCCATATATTATCTTGGATACATCCATATATGAGTCACCAAACATTCCATATTTAGGAAGCTAATCCTAATCATATTTGCAGCTTTGTCCCAAGGAAAGGACACAATTTACCCACGTTGCATTTGCACACATACATTTGGATAATGCATTTTTTACTTTTTTAGCATTTGATAAATGCGTTTCATCCTTATAAAGTGAGTTTATAAAATATGTTTCTCATACCCACAAAACAAACGAAACTTTATAATAAAAGCTTCAAGTAAGTTTCATATAGTAATTTAATGTAATTTTACTATCTATTTTTAACAGTGCGTAATTAATTCAAAACAACTCAAAATAAAAATGTGAATAAACATTTTTTTAGCCTCTTATGTTCAATAAACATTTATACAAAAGTAGTGTGATTTGAAAAAGCGAATATACATGAAACCTAATTTCTTATTTTATAAATGTTAGTTAACTTATATGTTTTTTTTTTTTTTTTTTTTTTTTTTTTTAAACTAATAGTTAACTTATATGTTGATATAAAAAATTAAAAAAGTGAGTATATGAAACAATGTTGCTGCCTTCTGGATCTGCAGACAATAAATATACATTTTTTTTATTGATTGTGTAACAATCACAACCACAAATTAGCCTATGACCAGTTTGAATAACTTATTAAAATCTAGAGTAAATTACATGGATGGTCCCAATGGTTTGTTAAAAATAACAACCTTCATCTCTCGAAATTTTAAGTTGCACTGGTAGTCCCTAAGTTGGTAAACAAATAACACGACTTGTCCTTTAGTTTAACTGGTGTTAGTGAGTTCCGTTATCATTTACAAGTTTGCCCATTTGGTTAAAGATCGTTACATCGTCTATCCTTAATAATAACGGTTGTTTATAACTTAAAGTTTCCATATGTTTTTATCCGTTTTTACACGTTTTCGTCCGTTTTTATACGTTTTCTTACATTTTTATCCATTTTCGTCCGTTTTTATACGTTTTTTACCGTTTTTATATGTCTTCGTCCGTTTTTATCACGTTTTTATACGTTTTCATCCGTTTTTATACGTTTCCATATATTTTTATACGTTTTCGTTTGTTTTCTTACATCTTATCCGTTTTCTTCTGTTTTTATCCGTTTTCGTCCATTTTTATATGTTTTCGTCCGTTTTTATATCTTTTATTCGTTTTAATACGTGTTCGCCCACTTTTCTTATGTTGTCATACGTTTTTATCCATTTTCATACGTTTTCTTCTGTTTAACTTAAGTTGTCATACGTTTTTATCTATTTTTATACGTTTTCGTACGTTTTCTTAAGTTGTCATATGTTTTTATCCTTTTTCGTTCGTTTTTCTTACCTTTTTATGCATTTTCGTCCATTTTTATATGATTCAGTCCGTTTTTACATATTTTCATATGTTTTCTTAAGTTGTCATACGTTTTTATCCATTTTATATGTTTTCGTACGTTTTTATACTCTTCCATCCGTTTTTATATGTTTTTGTCCATTTTTATACGTTTTATACATTTTCGTCCATTTTTATACGAAGAAAAAGTACGAAAACGTATAAAAATGGACGAAATCGCATAAAAACATAAGAAACACGAACGAAAAAGGATAAAAACGTATGGAAATTTACAAAAACGTATGAAGATGTAAGAAAACGGGTGAAAACGTATAAAAACCTGTTGACACAAATAATGTCTAAAAACATTATCTCTATTTTTCAACATCTCTACGTTTTGATGATAACAAAATGTAAAAACACTTTACGTCAAAATTAACGTAAACAAATTTTTAGTCGGAATATCTCGTTTATACGTAAAACACTATAGGTAAGAACAAACAAATTTACAACTTGACAAATGATCAATTAATTGAATTTGTGTTCTAAACTTCACATTATTAATATGACAAAACATTTTTTCAAAAATGCATTTTACAAATTATTTGAAAAATAAGTTTGAATCTTCCAACAACTATTTCCCCCCCCCCCCCCCAAATCAGCTCCAAACTTCACCAAATAAACTTTCACTACTAAAAAAAAATTAGGATCGTCCTTGTCGGGCACGGTACCATAAATTGTCACGGTACCGTTAAATTTAGTGGTACCGTGATATATTTAGTGGTACCGTCCCTCTGTAACGGACAAATTTTCTTTGCCTATAAATATCAGTCCATTTCACAGTTTTTGGGCATCCTTTTTCACACAAAACATTCTGAGTTAAATCCCTTAATCATATTTACATTTCCTTGATCATTTAAATAGTTTTCTTTTTGTTTAAGAATGATCCAATCATCCAACCAAGTGATCACCTTCATTCCTCTACTAGTGCAAGAGAAGAACACAAAGTATCAAGAAGATACAAGGTGTTGTAGTATTAGTGTAGTGCACTCGTAACACTTGTTACGTACTTGTTGTATCGTGACATACATCAAGTTGTCTTTCATCTTGTTTAGTCATCTTGTGTAGATCATTGTGATCTTGTGGAGATCGTGTGGATCTCGTGTAGATTGTGTTGAGAGTGTATAGATCAAGTGGATCTAGGGTAGATCGTGTGGATCTTGTAGATTGTGTGATTAGTAAGGATCGTGTAGATCGTGAGTGAGATTGGTACTAGCTAGATTAGTACTCGACATTTAGCTTCGTTACCGAACCACTATAATTCTCTTTGTCTCGGTTTGATCTTTCCATCTCTTACTCCTTATCTTTGTTATTTATATTTAATAGTTGTAGCTTAGTATTCATATTGTTGTTGTTTGATTTCACAAAGGATTGAATCTAAGTTTTTCACAAAGTAAACTTTTAGAATTAACGAAAAATCGGTAAAACCTATTCAACCCCCCCCCCCCCTCTCTTCTAGTTTTCCATAAAACCGTATAAAAACGGATAAAACGTAAGAAAAACGGACGAAAACGGAGAAAAACGTATGAAAACGTACAAAAACGTATGAAAATGTAAGAAAACAGGCAAAAACGTATGGAAACATATAAAAACGAATAAAGACGTATAAAACGGATAAAAGCATAGGAAAAATGGACGAAAACGTATAAAAACGGACAAAAATGTATAAAAACGGATAAAAACGAATGACAACTTAAGAAAAACAGAAGAAAACGTATAAAAATGGATAAAAACATATGACAACTTAAGAAAAACGGGTGAACACGTATAAAAACTGATAAAAACGTATGATAACGGACGAAAACATATAAAAATGGACGAAAACGTATAAAAACGTAAGAAAAATGGACGAAAACGATAAAACGTATGAAAATGTAAGAAAACGGGTGAAAACGTATAAAAACGTATGGAAACGTATAAAAACAGATGAAAACGTAACAAAAACGGACGAAAACGTATAAAAACGGTCAAAAATGTATAAAAACGGACAAAAACGGATAAAAACGTAAAAAAACGTATAAAAATTGACAAAAACGTGTAAAAACTGATAAAAACATATGAAAACTTTAAATTATAAACGGCCGTTATTATTAAAGATAGACGATGCAACTATCTTTAACCAAACGGGCTAACGTGTAAATGATAACGGAACTCACTTAACATCAGTTAAACTAAATGATCGTTCGTGTTATTTGTTTACCAAATTAGGGACTACCAATGCAACTTCAAACTTCGAAAGATGAAGGTTGTTACTTTTGACAAACCACAAGAACCATCCATGTAATTTATTCTAAAATCTAAATATTATTTATTCTAAAATCTAAATATTATTTTTTTTTGGAAGGCGACTTTCTAAAATCTAAATATTATATGTGGTCAAAAGTTCATCCTTGTGGTTGCCTAGTCACCTTTGTTTCAATGATAATCAATGTTAATTAGATAAAGTTAGTACTCCCTATTACTTTTGACGTTCATTTGCATCCACTCACTGATCTTAAAATTGATCACTAATTAAACGTGTTTCAAAAATATTTTTAGTGGCTAAGAATATACTCATATTAACTTTTCAAAATATAATAATATGATTAAAAAAGTAGCATGTTAATTATCATATTATCTTATAAAGCATTTAGGCTTTCTAAAAAAAAATACTTAAGTTTCAGCATTACAAATTCTTAAGCTAAAAGTACAACTAATTAAAACACATTTTATAACATTAAATACAATTACAAGTTCTTAAGCTAAAAATACAATTAATTAAAACACATTTTCTAATATTAAATACAGCATTACAAGTTCTTAAGCTAAAAGTACAACTAATTAAAACACATTTTATAACATTAAGTACAATTACAAGTTCTTAAGCTAAAAATACAACTAATTAAAACACATTTTCTAATATTAAATACAATCTTTAAATAGAAATACTTTAATTCAGCATTACAAGTTTTTAAGCTAAAAATACAACTAATTAAAACACATTTACTAACATTAAATACAATACATAGCACTATTAATGTGGTCAAGATATTTAATGTAGTTAATTAATTAACTAGTCAATAAATACAATTAATGCAGTTATTAAAACTCCTTATACATAAGAAATACAAATTATTAAGCATATTGTACAACCAACTTAAATACAAATCTTGCATTAAATGTCACTAATACAAATAATAAAGCACATTAATACAAATATTCAAGCCCGAACGGGCAACAGGGCCAAATAAGCTCGAGCCCGAACGGTTTATACTCCTAGCTATCACTTTTGCCTTTTGATGTCGTTAACATTTATTTTAGGGTACCCGCCGCTGCAACACGCAGGTACCCCCCTAGTAAATAGTAATATAGTATTTTTGTACACTTTAAGGAAGATTTCAAATTTTGGAATTTGGTAAGCATGCAATAAATATATGATATTATACATCTTCATAATTTGAGAGTGTAAATATATGGTATAATAGAATCTAATAGTACATATTTGGGGAAAGCATTATACAATAAAATCTCATAACATTATAACTTATTTCAAAAAGTTAATAGGGGCTTCCAAGCCACTTACCAAAATTGCAAGATCAATATCCTTGTCCTCGAATTTCTTGATGAACGGGTGACTCTGCAAATACATGCAAATGTAAGCATTCGTGTTACAAGAGAAACGTCATTGACATAAGTTCATTGGAGTGATTGTAAACGAACCAAAAGGTCTAAAGCCGATGATCTGTCTTTAGGGTCTTTTTGTATGCTGCACGTTGACAGACAGAGTTGTAAGAACATACTTATATCACTTATATGATACGTTATGGTCTTGATGAACATAGAACCATAAATGAGTGTGTTCTCTTCGTATATCTTACACAAATTACTAAGACCAAAATGAGGAGTTCCAGATTCACCATTTTAAAGGTTCTGATTAGTATCTTTTGGCAAAAACGACAATGGCATAATCATTTCCAGAGAGGCATATCTTATCAATAACAAGCTAAATGGGTAAATTCACAAAAATTAGCTAACAAGAAAATGGTTAAAAGTTACCTACAAGGCTACAACCTCCCCAGATGTATAAAAAAAAAACGTATGATTGTATATATAAAGATTTAGTGATCACAATTTGACAGATAAGGTATTGGGAGTCAGTGCAAGTAGTTTTTTACCGCTCTAACAGCATAAATTATTGTAGCAATAGTCTTATGAAATGTTCATGTTAGTTTTGATGGTTTAAACTTGTAATTATCTTCATTAACCCCAGACAGTATAATTTATATCAGAGTAACAAACTAACAATAATAGATATCTGTAGATTTTAAATTTTTAACTTTAACTTACCAGGCAGAGACAAATGAACAGAACTCTGGGGAAAATTGATCTGATGGAGCTGTAGGTGGTGGTTTTGAGACAATGGCGTCTAATAGCTCATAAAAAGTTGGCCCACCTTGCTGATCTTCAGATTGTATGAAAGGAAATCGTCCAATAGCACACTCGAGGATCACTAGGCCCAAACTCCATATATCACTCTTATAATCATAAGCCTTCCCACTAATTCTCTCCGGCTTAAAAAAAATTAACAATAAGAAGGAAGATCAGGTCTCATTCATGCAAACTTGTTTTTTTTCAATATATTGACCAGACTTACCGACATATAATTGTATGTTCCAACAAATGTATCTCGTTGGCCCATAGAGCTAGCAAGCATTGCACTTACGCCAAAATCTGTAATCTTTACTTCCCCTTTTTTGTTTACAAGTAAGTTAGATGGCTTTATGTCCCTATGGATTACATGTCTTTCGTGGTGCAAATACACAAGGCCCTGCAAAACCTGTAATAGACATTATACTGATCTAATGAATACCATTGCTTTATAGGAAAACCCATAAAACTGTCTAAGATGCAACTCAAGGTAGCTAATTAGATGTGCCCAAAGGTGCGAGTTTGGGTAGGAGTCAGTCAAATGGGTAAAATTCGGGTTGACCTGAAACACATTTTTGTCATCATATTTTGGACTCTTTATATTTCAAAAATTACATAATTCAATGATAATTTATATATATATTTTTTAAACCAACACACCTTATGTGTGAAAGATGCAGTTTTGCCGACTTGAGACCCGTCTCATTTTATGCTAGCTTTTAAATTTCTGTGTTTAACCCTATAACCAGTATCAATTTCTGTGTTTGACCCATAACCAGTATCAACCAATCTATAAACAAATGGATCGAAAATGCCACAAACCTGCTTGCAGAGCACTGCAAGATATGGTTCAAGTATTGTCTTGAGCTGTCTAATCACGTCTGTCAAAGATCCTCGGTCCATGTATTCAAAAACCAGAGAGATGGCTCCATTGTGGTAGAAAGAGTGGTAACAGACAACGATATGAGGGCATTGAGATGCTTGATTAATTTTCAGCTCTTGCACAATCTGCTTACGTATTTCCTCTTGTATGTTCATCTGGATCACCTGTAACCACAACCAGTTACCTAAATGTATCAGAAATTAAGGATTCACATCCACTTACTTTTAATAGCATGAACATATGAGTTGTGCATATTATTTCTTCTTGTTACTGGTGAGTTTGATAGACGTTGTTGGCTTGGTGTTGGGATATGTGTTTTCAAAGTTATCATTGTGATTTGATCATAAAAATCAGATAACTAGAAAATGATATGCTTAAGATTGCGGATATTCTACTAGGTGTACGTTTAACTCAACGACCAGTTTTCTTAGTACAACTAGTTATGTTCTTTAAATCAAGATTATTTCAACTCCAAATGATAAAATTATAATCATAATCGGTTTTTTCACACTTATATCTAACTATTGCGCAACTTCAAGTCACTATAATCAGCTCAAATGCACATCTGAAGTTCTGAACATTCCCATACTCATATGAAAGCCGATTTCTTTGAAGACAAGCATTTTAGGTTACATAAAAGAGCATCCTCTACACAAAGATCTATAGTATGCAGAAAGCAAGTAATTAAAGTATATAATCTGACCTTCAAAGCGAACAATGTCCCAATCCATTTATGCCGAACCAGTTGAACAACACCTCCACTTCCTTTGCCAATGACTTTAATAGTCTCAAGGTCTTCCAATGAAAATTGCAGATCAATCTCCTTAGCTTCAGCAGGCTGTTCATATAGCACACCGAAAGTGAGTAAGTCCCTTTTTTATACCAGATCATAAATGTCAAATTAAAGCATATCAAACTTACACTCTTTTTCTTATCCTCGGATGTGAGCTTGAGTCCTTTCATATTTAGAAGTAAATCCCCATCGTGAAATGTCCCACTCGCAGTCCTATAAATTCACTATAACCATCAAATACTACAGTTGCATATACATTCACAAATTCTATACATCATATCAAAATTTCCACAATTAGGATTTCACATAATCTGAACACATATATAACTCAGACACACATAAGCACCTATCTCAGCTTACAACTCAAAAATAAATATCAGATACCAAAGTTACAAAACCACATTCACACGAATTAAATCAAATTTCTGATATTTCACATGATCCTTGCAGCATAATCATGAACTAAATCGACAAGATAACGACTTTCACACAAACTAGATCAATATTCATCAATTAAAGATTTACATGACTCGAACACCATAACAAATCAATCGACATCACATACTTCTTTTAGGGGTCGACAAATCCATGGAGTTTGAACCCACCACCACACAGACTCAACCGGCCAACCGGGTAAAGCCCACCCTTGTTAGAAGGTTGGGGTGGCCTCTTCAGTGTGTGTTTGCACTTAGCACGAATTACCTCTCTCATTTTAGTGATGATAGTCACAAGCCTTTTGACTAGGCCACGCCAGAACGCCTAAGTGGTTAAAATTTCATACACGCTTAGAGTTAAAATAGAACACGCGCACTCTAAGGGGGTGTTTGTTAAGCTTATATGTGGGCTTATGAGCTTATTTGATTTCGGCATATATTTCATAAGCCCCAATTTTCTGGCTTATTTTGAGACTTATGGGCTCCTATAAGTTTATCATATCTTAATAAACTTATATATATAAGCCGAAACACAAATAAGCTCATAAGCCACATATAAGCTTAAACAAGCACCCCCTAAGTACATCTACATAAACTAGATCCTATTCAGCCAAATGAAGCACTATGTCAAGATAACTACATTCACACAAATCAAATCAAAACTTCATAAATTACGGCTTCAAATGATCCGAAACAATAACGAATCAATCAACATCAGTTACTACAAATGCCGATCTACATTCACATTACTCAGATCAAAATTTCACTACTTAACACTTCACATGATCCAAACACCACAATCATAAATTAAATCATTATTTTGTAAATTGGGGCTTCAAATGATCCGAACACAATAACGAATCATTCGACATATAAGTTAGGTCAAAATTGAAAATAATTGAATTAGAGATGGTGTATAAGCTTATTACAAGAAGCTGGTGATTGGTGCAGATTGAGCTGGCACGGAGAGCTTGAGCTGTTTTAATGGTTTCATTCCTTTCATCTTTGGATTTTTGTGTGTGTGAAATGGGGAAAATGAAGCTGACAGATGTTATAAAATATGTTCAAATAAAAATGACCGCCAAAACACCCCCCAAATCTTTGTTTCAAATTTAGGCATTTAGCCACCCACTCAACTATTGACTTTGGGTTCTAAAAGGCGTGCAAAGACCCCGCAAAGGCCCGTAAAGTTGTGAGGATTAGTCATGCCGCCTTATGCCATGTCTTTTTGTAAACTCGATATATATGAAATATGATATAAATATATAAATATTTGGGTCAAGGTTTTCAAGATTGGGATCTTACCCAGGATCGTTTTCGTCTTTGCAAGATCGTGATCGTAAGATCGGATCGGGATCTTAAGATATACTTTTTGTAATATTATACAAATCTACAAATTATTATACATTATAAACACAAAATATTATAAATGTTTCATAGAAATATTGTCCTAAATTATGATTATGAAATGTTTAAAAAGATTAACATGTTGGTTTTTGAATTCTAACAAAAAAAAAAAAAAAAAAAAAAAAAAAAATTATAGTTTTTTAATTTGTAATCCGAGAAAAGTAAGATCGGATCGGATTAGATCTTAAAGATCGTATGGTCAGGATCGGGATCCTATAAGATATTAAGCTTGCAAAGATCCTATGTAGGATCCGGATCATTTTTGCTTTACAGTATCGTAAAATCGTAAGATCCTAAGATCAGGATCAGGATTCTGACAACTATGATTTGGGCTAATCAAAAAAAAAAAAAAAAAAAAAAAAAAAAAAAAAAAAAAAAAAAAAACTGACTTATGCCACGTAAAGTCGTGAGGCTTAGTCATGCTACGTCTCTTAGTCATGCTGACTTATGGCACGCCTTATAAAACGCAAAAGCTTCGCCTTGGCCGCTAAGGCGTGAGACTTGGTCATGCCGCCACGCCACGGCTCGCGCTATTTATAACCTTGATTTTTATTCCCCCAAACCGCGGTTCCAAAATTCGGTTCAGTTTAGGTCGGTTACGATTCGATTCTCGGTCCATTTACTCACCCTAAGCCCCAAGTAATGTTTGGTTGCGAACTTGCATGAGTTTATCCTTACCCCAAGTAATGTTTGGTTGTGAACTTACATGAGTTTATATAACTTGGGAGCTTTTTAAATAAGCTATTTAAGGAGCTTTTAAGAAAAACTTGAATTTTGGTTGACTAATAACTAGGGGTGGAAACGAGTTGAGCCGAGCCCGAGTCTGCCAGAGCTCGAGTTCAGCTTGTTTAAGTTTTAAAAAGCTCGAGCTCGAGCTCAACTCGTTTCGAGCCTTAAATTTTAAGCTCGAGCTCGGCTTGTGGTATGTTATATAGCCTCGGGCTTGAGCTCGGCTCGTTTATACGATTTGGCAATGAAAAGTTAAAGCTTGGCTCGAGCTAGACTCGTAATATATCTTTATTGAGCTCATTAATAAGCTCGAGCTCGGCTCGTATATATGTTTAATACTTAAAATATCATAATGTCGTTTAGGCTCGTTTAGGCTCGCGAGCCCAAATGAGCTTTGTATGTAAAGCTCGGGCTCGAGCTCGATTAATAAATGAGCTGCAACTTAGGCTCGTGCTCAGGCTCAAGCTCGTTTAGGCTTGGCTCGTTCGAACTTTTTACCGATCCGGTCCCGAGTTTTTCACGAGCCGCTCAGCTCATTTCCGCCCCTACTAATAACATAAATACACATGTTTTTTATTTTGTTTGTTCTTTAATGTCATTTTATATTTCTAAGTATTAAGTATCAGCTTCAGCTACTTTGTCAGACATATTTAAAAATAAAGGTTATAGTTCGAGACTTCAAGCTCTAACTCAAGCTACTTTCCCCAAACATACCCTTTATATAATAAGTTTTCTTTAACACACGAGCTTATACAAATCTTAATAAGCTATAAGCATCTATAAACTTGAGCAAATGGGAATGTGCTTTTAGACTTGAGTAGAGTTTGTCTCCCCTGTGAGTATAAAAAAATTAGTTTGATCTAATTTTATGCTATTTTACACTAATAATCTCCGGCTCCAACTAATTTGACGATATCCCTATGAAAATAAAAAGCTTTAGCTTCCATTAGAGGGTGTGCTTGGAGACTCAAGCTTAATTTTAAAAGCTTATTTTAAAGATTCAAGCTTTTATAAATTCCAATAAGCTTACTCCCATGCATAGTCATGGTTTTTGTCATATTGGTTTAAAAAGAAAGAAACATCATCATTGTTGAAATTAATCCTCAAAAGAGGATAAACTAGGAGATGGAATGAGAGAGCTTGTGGTTTAGCGGGATCTGTGAGATGTTCATCAACCAAGTAACTATGAACGCAAGTCTCAAGTCTCATATGAGACAATATATGAGACATTTGTAAATGTTATGAGATTGTTAGTTGTCATTAATAAAAGGAAAACTTAGAATTCGAAAAATATACAATGTAGAATAACTGAGACTTTAATTAATCTCCAGAGACAAAAAGACTTTCAACCCACTAACGTAGACATGACAAAAATCAATTGTTAAATCAAGCTAATACCACCAGTATTTTTGCAATGGTTACTAGCATGTGAGTTTGTAATTCGTTCAAGTTTTTCAGACTTTTCGTCAAACACAATCTCATTATTATGAGCTTTTGCAAACTTCGTCAAAGTGTTCATGTATTGCATTTCCTTTTCACCGTGTAGGTGAAGAAGCACCACTCAAACATGAGCTAGTAAGCCTAATGTGTAGCACTCACAGAGTCACAGAGCCAATTGAAGTGGTTTATAGCATCAGTCTATCACCTTCTAGTCCCGATACAGTTAACTTCAGGAACGTTGAAAGAGACAAAACAAACAACACATATACTCCTTTTGAGCATGCGTGCGAGCATATAATAGATATATAAGCAATGGAGAAACTCTATTGTGTACCAGCAAAAAACCGTAACAGCAAAAAAATGATCCATGAAGCTCATGTAGCAATCTTTAACCATTGCGTTTGATTTGGTTATCATGTCGACCAAGCAGCATTAACAATTTACATTTCTTTGTTTCAAGCAAAAGACGTATATAAGACATATGGACAACAAAATATTGTAGATTGAATCTAAGGGGTAAAAGTCCACAGCGGTAACGAAACGAGTCAAATGTGGCCAATTTAACCATGGTAACCAAACGACAGAAATGTTACACAAGCAAAGGTGTATTTCATATTAATAGGAGAGAGATCTCAAAGCATTTAAAACATATCCATCAAATACCACTCCAGAAAAGAAGAAACGAAAAAGAAACTAAACAAGTGTCCCAATTCCATCACACTTAATCATGAGAAGGATTAATAACAACGGGATCAATTCAAAGATTGTTTATATCTGCCATCAAAGCATCAACGCACACCCTGGCTTACAACTCCAGGATCTTTTCCACAAACTTTAATTACTAATACTGTATCAGTGGCTCCTGCAAATCATTCTATCGTTACCAAATCAGAATGACCAATTAGTAAAGGTGGCAAATGGCTAGATTGGTAATGGAAGGAAACGGGATCCGGTAAAAACAGTTATTATTGTACGGGTGTAACGGAATTTATAAGTATTAGTATTTGTTAAATGATTACTGTCTTACATTATTTTACCAAATTAACCAGATATGACAAAAACCCATATCGACCCCTTCATAGATAAATGGGTTAGAGTTGCCACTTTTACCAATAAGATTAAAGCAAGAGAATTAAAAGGGATGGAAACGTACGAAAGCATATTAAAAACCCTGTTCGAGGAGATAGTCACCAAGCCTTTCGACAATCATGTTGCATTGGCCTGGAGTCATGGGTTCATCATAGACACCAATGATCAAGGACATTGCGGTCTTTTTAACAGTAACACCTCCGGGTCCCTGCACATTACCAGAATAAGACGGGTTAAATTGTTGATATACAGTCGCAACAGTTGGTGCCAAGAGTTTTGCCAAGTGAAATCTTGTATGGCAGATCTTAAGTATAAATTCTTTAAATGTAAGCTTA
Organism: Artemisia tridentata subsp. tridentata; assembly: GCA_021014915.2. Taxonomy (NCBI): domain Eukaryota; kingdom Viridiplantae; phylum Streptophyta; class Magnoliopsida; order Asterales; family Asteraceae; genus Artemisia; species Artemisia tridentata. The sequence goes on from CP139508.1 coordinate 47,401,298, forward strand.
ATTTAGAAAAACATGTAATTAAAAAGAAGCAAAGTGGTGAGCAGGGAGCACTTTCAGACATGTGTATATTAATACTGAATAAGAGCTATGATCTAAAACTGTGAACTAGATATAGTCACCAAGTATAGCTATGGTTACAAGATGAGTGGTAAATGAGCGTTGTGATGAGAGCATGACACAAAATCAGCTGGTTTTGAACCGATAGTCAGCATATTTCATGGGATTATGGATAAGCATTAAAATGTGACCTTTGTAATTCCAATTCGCTATATCAGTTTCTAGTGTTACCGTAACCTACTTGCGCTTATGAGTATCCATTTGTTTATGGGTGACTAATCAATTTGATACTAACAATAACATCAAACCAACTTATCATATGGTTCAGTTTAAATACTTATATACCATACATAATATTTCCTTCAACGTTTAAAACTTGTCCCCACCCAATACCATTAAAGTAATTCTAACAATTTCAGGAAGCACGTCACTCAATCTCTAGAGCTCCACGTTCTATTTATCTATTATAACTAGTTATCTGATCCAGTTGGTCTACTAGACAAATTAATTTCAGAACACACATCTAAACACCCCCTAAAAGCATTCACTCGGTTGTGCATTTAAAACCCAGCCACGTGTTTCTACATTGTCATTAATTATGAGGTCAAAGACAAAATCAATTCATTACCTTTTTGCCTCGGATCACAGCTCCTGCCTCGCCTTGAATAACCATATACTTGGTCCCACCAAGGTATAAGCCAGTTGGTGCAAGTGATCCAGGTTCATTGAAGTCATTCATGATGGCAGTTATTTCCTCTGGCTTGACCTGCAGCATTAGCCACAAAATATGAACGTTAGTTCAACAAGGGGTGTAGCATAACATGCATAAGCAGAAAACAAGGATCGCACTTAATTAGTCATGACTCGTTCTAAATTCTAACAGAGCCAAAAAATAGCGTGTTGTTCACATATTTTATTTGGTATACAAACAGTAGCACCACATTTCCAACAAAAAGTTGCTATTCGTTAGAACATTCATGTAACTTATCCATGAGAGATCCTTTTTCTCTTTATTAACATAAATAGCAGCTCATAATGCCACGAAATCTAACCAGTCTTAGAACATGAATACGGTTTTAGATCATCTAGTTCCGAAAGTAATAGTTGAACATTTTCCTAAATTTCACCAACAAAAGCATTCTCAAATATACTCCTTAACACCTATATGTTTTTGCCAGATTTACAACGGACGAAAACGAAACATGATCATCAATCAAATTACCTAAAATTCTAAATATCCAACTTATTCAAAAAAACTTCCAATCTAACATTTACATCCCTCATATAAAGAAAATTTTAAGATCACTGTACGACATGAGTTTCGGTATCCCGTCAACCCACAGGAAAATTGTGGCACACCTTGGGATGTATCCAGTATTGCCAATACTCAACCAAATTTAATTAAATTTTTATTAATTATATTAACATCTGATTCGCGCATTCTCCCTTATTCCTATCCATAAATCAGCTTTTAAGATCCAGTTCACCTTCATACATATCTAATATTACGAATACCTTCTACCAAAATCGATTACATTTTCTAAATAAATCGCACATTACACCTCTTAACAATCATCAATTTCACATTCTTCAAACAAAATAAATACAAACATCAACATTTTCAACCAAACTTTAATTAGGGGATGTTTGTTCAAGCCTATATAGCAAGCAAATAACTTATTTGGTTTTCGGCTTACGTTTCATAAGCTCATTTATTGTGGCTTATTTTGAAACATTTTCCCTTGCGAAAAGTTACAAAATAAGACACAAAAAGTGAGCTTATCAAACAAAAGCCGAAAACCAAATAAGTTATAAACTCGCTATATAAGCCGGCCGAAAACCAAATGCTGACATCATATTTACCATTTAGATTCTAATTTGACAACATCAAATCAAACATTTCATAAATCAATTTCAATTTCACATCCTTTAATTTTATTAAAAAAAACAATAAGGGTGTGTTTGTTTAAAAAAAAAAAAAAAAAAAAAAAAAAAAAAAAAAAAAAATCTTACTAGCCCTCTTACGTGGTCAGACGTTTTAGACATATAACATCTTACTCAATAAGAGGTGGGGGACTTGTCTTACTGCCTCTTACTCGATAAGAGATTGAAGACTCGTGTTAATATAATATATTTGATGGTTTATTAACTATGTTATATTTATGATAACAAGTATTGTTTCATATTTACATAAGTTACTTAAATAAATTGCAGAAACGAACACTTAAAATTATTCTGAACAATTGTAAAAAAACAAACAACATTTCGTTCAGATTTATTCTTTCTAGACACCTCTCGTAATATGTGGTAGTCAGATTGAACAAACACACCCTAAATAAAATAAAAAATAATAATAAATAAATAAAAATATATAGGTCAACTATATATCAATTAACGTCAGATCGGAAACTAAAATCGAAGTCAACAAAAGTCAAACCGCGGGGAAAGTGGCGGACTGAGCCCAAATACTGCCGTCATGACCGATGATAGCGGCGGCGGAGAGATGGTTGCCTTCGATCTCGCACATCAAGTGATCGTCGACGTATGCTTGCCACGACATCTTTTTAATTTATTTAACGGAGTGTTTGGATTTGTGTTTTGTGTTGTGTGGAAATGAAGGTGTGAATGTGTTTGTTTGTGTTATGAGTTTGGGGATGGTGTTTGTTAATATAGCGTGGAAATGAAGGGGAATGTGGCCCTCAAGTCATGTCGATTGTCAAAACTTGGTCCCTACTATTTTATAAGAGGTGATGTTGACCGGACCCTCCCTAGCGAGGGTGTGTTGACTTTGACCGGTTGCCGTCGCTTGTACTGTCTGCTTAAAAACTTATATATTTTGACTAAAGTAGGTGAACTCCCCATGGTAGGGAGGGTCCGGTCAGTAGTACCCTTTTATAAGTCTCAAATTAATAGTCTACGTTTTTTTTTCTTCAGTAAATTTCTTATTTCGGCTTTGTAGTCTATATCGTTAAAAACGTGTTCAAAAAAGGAAGGTGAGATGTTTTTGTTGGTATTGACCGGATGCTAAAGTAGAATCTGGATCATTCCAAAAACTTTGGTTTTTTTCGAATCTATTTTCTTGTTGCTTCTCCAATGGTATTCGTGAACGTGTTTCTGGATCTCTACTTTACGGAAACAATATTATTATATCTCATTTTAATTGTCCACTATTAAATGTAGACTAGACGATCACCGGTGATGGTGTATAGTAGCGATAATTGTGTGTGTGCCATTTATTTATTTATATATATGTGGGTGTTAAGTGAGAGTGAAGATAATTAATGGCTTGAATTATACTAGTAATTAGATATTTAATGTATGTATTGTATTGTCTTTTATAAGTAGAAGTACTTTAGTCTTACAACATTACTTGTTTTTAAGTTTTAAGCGAATGCGTTTTCTCTTTATATGTAGTATAGATAGAGAAATTTGATCGATTTTATCATATTACACTTGTTTAAAGTATTATTAAAAAGTTTGAAGAATGAATTAATTAATTAGTCTAAGGTAAGATTGTTATTATCCAAAAAGTAATAGAGAGGAAGCAGTAATAATTTCTCGGACATCAAGTGATCGTCAACATATGCTTGCCGATACATGTTCTTTGTTTTGATTTAACGGTGAGTAAACGAGTATTTTATGTGTGGAAATGAAGGTGTTTGTTTGTTTGTTTTAATGATTTTGGGGTAAATGTAAGGTGTAAATATACTGTGGAAATTAAAGGGGGATATCACATGTGTGCTATTGTAATTCGTTAGGTTTATGAATTGGGGTTATGATTAGGTTATGTAAGAGCTTGTAAGCTTTTGCTAAGCATTTGACTTAGCTTATCATAGTTAAATAGTTAGAATGATAATAAAGAATATGAATATTAAAAGGTGTAATTATTAAATAAGGGCACTAAAAGCTTTAGCAACAAATTTTAGGTTTATCAAAACCCCCTTATTTAAGCTCATAAGCCTAAACATATAAGCTTAAACAAACACTTAATTAGGCTTACTTTTGTTATAAAAGCTAATAAGCTCTTTCAATAAGCGTAAACAAACACCCTTTTATTGGTCATGGCCCCCAAGTCGTGTGTATTTTCGAAAGTGCTTACAATTTATTGTCTCGTAAACCGTTAAAGGCGATCCTTGTATTCACTCATATTTCTCTCTTATAATGTATGCAACTTAACTGATATTTTTATGATAGTATTGGGATTCTTTTCCAAACCATCCCAAGATAAAACCAACGAGGTTTGAAGGTGGGTCTCTTTTGACACTTTCAAGCCACACTACAACTAGAGCACATCTATAATTGTTAACTTTTAAATCTAACCGATTAAATACTTTTAAAAGGTGGAAAAATTAAATACATGGTTTTAAAATTGTGTGATTTGTGTCTAGATATTATAATTTTGGGATATCGAGAGTATTTCTAAAAGCAATGACTATAAGTGTGGTTGTGTTTATGCATCAATGTTTAGATAGTAAGAAGACTGTGATGGTGCAACAACAATACACTTCTGCTGATGGATTTGCAATATATTATCTTTGTCTAAGAAAACTATGAGTTTGACAATGGTTTATAATTAGGGAAAATCTTACCTGTATTACAAAGCAGGTAAGTTACATGCTTTGCTTTGTAAAAATTTTTAAAAAATTACAATTAAGCCTTTGCATTTTCATAGTTCTCACTGTTTAGTCCTTGTCCCCTTCTTTTTTTCAAAGGAAAGCAGGTAACTTACCTACTTTGTAAAGCAGGTAAGTTATCCCCTTATAATTAACAGACAATTTCGATAATTGGCAGTGTCTTACAAAATGATATCCTGATTGTTTCTTATGTCGCTTAGAATGATATGGCGATCACATTTAGGACGACGAGTCATTTTAGGAGGTGCCATAACACCAGACTACATTTCTAATTGACATAAGATGTCGGGTTATTTGATGAAAGCATTGAAACTAGAGTAAATTGCAAAAATCATCCTTGCGCAAATTATAATCTCAGCCCTTATCTTTTCGAAAGTGCATCAATCGTCATTGTAGAGAACTTTAGGTTGCAAATTCAATCCCTGGATGAGTGTAAATGACTAAAATACCCTTTGGCTATAAGGGAAGAAGACAAAGGCTTTAGTCATTTTGGTTTAGCTAAGAACGAAATTCGTAACCCAAAGTTCTCTACAGGATTGTGTCTGCACTTTCGAAAAGGTATGGACTACGTCTGCAATTTGACCAAACTACCAGGACGGTTTTTGCAATTTACTCTCGAAACTATTACAACATGTGTTTAGATGATCATGAATCATGCGGGACATAAGGAACAATATTTCTGGGTTAATCAAACCGTTACAATTTTGTATCATAAAATTGTAATAGGGAAATCATACCTACATTATAATGTAGGCAATTTCTTACATTTTTCTTTGAAAAAAAATTTAAAAATGTACAATTCAGTCCCTACGGTAAGTCTCTGATACATGTTTTCCCAATGTCCCTACCTTTTTTTTCAAATGAAATGTAAGGAATTGCTTACATTGTAATGTAGGTATGATTTCCCCTATTATAATTTAATCATTAGTTAGCATAAAGTTCTTTTTAACTATTAACTTTTGAAATCGTGTGACATGATAATATATTTTGTGTTAGTTGTAATTGACCAATTCGTCTTCTATGAAATAAGAAACAGGACTTGATGTCCCACCACTTTGTAAAGGATCGGATTTTGGCTAGCATAATCAAAACAAAAAATAACACCCACACATAACCCTTTCTCTATTAAAATTGCCCATACATATTTAGGTGTTTGTATTGTACACAAGTTGATGAAGAAAGGTCACCACATATATAATGAATTGGATGCTGCCACCTGTCCTCATCATTGCTTTGCAAGTGCTCACCACTATGTTACATCAAAGTTTTTTTTTTTTTTTTTTCTCTTTTTCAAAAAGACACCAAATTAGGTGTACATATGCATAAAGCAACCATAAAAGTCTGATAATACAATTCATTACTATTTTCCAGACTTTTATATGGGGAAATTGGATTTAAGGGAAAAAGTAACTAAAGATCATAGTAAGACCGGGCACAAAAGGCCCGAGTTCACACGTAAAAGCCATAGAAGGACACGTTGTTCTTGTTACACTTACACATGAACACGCGTGATCAATGATTTTTGGGGTGGTCGGCTTCACCAGATGAAACTTTGTGATTTTATATGCATGAATGTGTTGTATAGTATTTGTGTTTAAGTGTAGTATGCTTGTATGCTGTGTTTGTGTTAAAATTGTTAACTACTACTCCCTCCGTCCCATATTAAGTGTCCACTTTTCAAATGCACAAAGTTTTAGGAAAGTGGGGCCAACTACACTCTCCACCAATCAAATATCACTATTACCCACTAAAGTCTCTTCTCATTGGTTGAAAATATTCCCTGGACACTTAATTTGGGACATCCCAAGATTCCATTATGGACACTTAATATGGGACGGAGGGAGTATGAGATTTTAATGGTAAAAATTGGCGCCGATGTGCCACATGAATACATGATCACACCACAACCACACCCCCTTTACATATTGTCTAAAGAAACTTTTTTGGTTATGGTTTCTTTGATTAGTTTGCATTTTGAATTTTCAAATTAATTGCTTTCGAAAGATAAGTTTGTTTAGTTAGGACTATTGTCTTATTTTTTGTTTGTCTTAGAAGTGTAGTGATTGTAGTTTTCTTTTATTCTCACTTGCGTCATGCAATATTATTCTAATTTTTGTGAGGTTTTTTTTCGTATGGTAGAATCTTTAGAAGTATAGTCTAGATATCTAATTAAAACTGTGAAAAAAAACTTGATGGCTTGCGTCTTTTAAAGATAAACTAATTATCTCACAATATATAACATATTTATTAAACTAGCAGGGTACCCGTGCGTTGCGGCGGCGGGTACCCTGAAATAGAATTTTTCGGTGAATCAAGTATTTTAGTTTATTATGTTTTTTTTTTTTTTTTTTTTGACAATAAATTTACGGATATCAAGAATTTCGTTTAGCTCGTGCCCGTTCGGGCTCGAGCCTGTTGGCTCATGTCCGTTCGGGCTCGAGCTCGTTTGGCCCGTGCCCGTTTGGGCTCAAGCCCATTTGGCCCGTTGCCCGTTCGGGCTTGAATATTTATATAATGTGCTTTATTATTTGTATTAGTGACATTTAATGCAGGAATTGTATTTAAGTTGGTTGTACAATATGCTTGATAATTTGTATTTCTTATGTAAGGGGTGTTTTTAATAACTGCATTAATTGTATTTATTGACCCGTTAATTAATTGTATTTAATGTACATAATGATTTATTTATTGTATTTAATGTTAGTATTTCTATTTTAATTAGTTGTACTTTGAGCTTAAGAACTTGTAAATGTTAGAAAATGTGTTTTAATTACTTGTACTTTTAGCTTTATAACTTGGATTACTTAATTTTAAGAGTTTCCATTATTAGTAGGCCTTAATGCTTTATAATATAGTAAATATGTTTTGGTCAAGAGTTAAACTCGTAAACATTTGATTGAAATGCATTATTAGTTATTACACAAGATAGAGTATAGTTACTTAGAGCGCTAGGTACCCTGGTGCCATGGCCAAAAAATGCATGTCACATCAGCAAAAGTCTCTATGGCACCAGAAATCACATGTCACCACATTCTGGCCGTTACCCTTGGCACCAGAAAATGTGGTGTTGTCGTCCATATATTTTTCTTTTTTTTTTTAACTTAAAATAAAACATACACAATATTAACTAAAATAAACTTCATTTAAAAAAAAAAAATATACGATTAATAGAAACTACGATACAGTAATCAAAATGAAACTACAAATTAATGGAAGGAATCATCTGAGACCCAACCGTCTTCACTCGAAGAGGCCTAAACTCGCCAGCATAATACTTTCCTTCCATGATGTCAAACCAATTGTTCCTCAGATGTTCTTCATCCCTGGCTTCCTGCTCCAAACGAGCAGCTTCTTCTTGTAGTTCTCGTTCCTATGTTTGTCTCCTGACTTCCTCATCTTGCTCTAGAAGTCTGAGTTCATTCTCAGTGAGTCCAAATGGATTGGGTTGTTGTTCGACAACCGGTGGAGTGTTTACCGGTTCATTTTCCGGTCGGAAAACCGGAAAGATATCTTCCGGTGGAGTGTTCACTGGTTTATTTGGAAATTGTTGTGAGAAGTCATGTTCATCTGGAAATTGTTGTGAGAAGTCGTGGTGAGTGGGGAATTGTTGTGAGAAATCTTTGCAAGGACTGGGGAATTGTTGGGAGAAATCTTTGCGAGACATTGAATTTTGAATGTTGAGTTTTGATTTTGAATTTTGATTTTGAATGTGTTTGTGTGTGAGAAGTCTGTGAATATGAATGTGTATTTATAGGCTAGTTTTGATAAGTGAATTTGAAATTTAAATATATCCCGCCATTGAAATTTGAATTTGAAATTTAAATATATCCCTCCTTAAATATATCCCTCCTAATAAAACGTTCAAATTAAAAAAAAAAAAAAAAATCCCATGGCGTGGGCTGGCCACTACGGCGCGAGTTGCCATGGCGCCAACCATGGTACCGTGCGCCATCGTTCTTTCTCGGCTGGTGCTTCGGCGCGAGCTTACCAGCTCTTGCTACCTCCCGCTCTTAAAGCATCTAAACGTATTGCGTATAAGCTAACATATTGAACGGACACATTTGCTAATCGGGCCAAACTCGTGTTCTTCAATAGTTGTTATGGTGGGTGGACCAACATATATTTCAACTTTTCTGACTATATAACTAGAATCCAAACTGCGTTATTTTTTTAATCATGGTTTCGACCTTTTGGTCGACTAATCTACGAGGTTTGAACCTACCGTCATACATACTCAAACCAGGTAAAGCATGTCCTTTTCAAGAGGTTTGGGCCAAACTCATGTTCTTCAATAGTTGTTATGGTGGGTGGACCAACATATATTTCAACTTTTCTGACTATATAACTAGAATCCAAATTGCGTTGTTTTTTTAATCATGGGTTCGACCTTTTGGTCGACTAATCTACGAGGTTTGAACCTACCGTCATACATACTCAAACCAGGTAAAGCATGTCCTTTTCAAGAGGTTTGAACATATCGTCATAACAGAAATTGAACTTGAGATCCTACACTTTTTAAAGTGATAGTCACATGTCATTTGGCTAATTACTAGGGGTGAGCATGGTTCAGTTTGGCTCAATTTTAGGCTAAAATCGAAACCAAACCAAAAATTTCGTTTTTGCTTTCTAAAAGCTGTTCGGTTTCGGTTTTATCTGGGTTCGGTTTTTCGGTTTCTATTTGGTTTATCAAGGTTTGATCTTTCCAACGTCGAATTTTTGATGTATCATAAATTAACATTTTCAAGTTATAAACAATAAAGAAACACACATTAATAACTATAAGAAACTAATGATAATGAAGAAATAATATAAGATAATTGTTTATATTTCATAAATTGACAACAAAAAAAAAACAAAAAAAAAATAATAAAAAAAAAATAAATAAAAAATAAATAATAAAAAATTAGCAACCACAAAAAATCTGATAAGAAATTGTTTATGCGTCTTGAATGACACCTTAAAAACGCAATATCTATTAGAGTGTTTTAAGATTATATATATGTATTTTGTCGGTTTTGTTTTTATGCTAATCAAACTTCGTTTTCCCGAAATAGAAAAACCGAACAATCGATTTTTCAATCGGTTTCGGTTTTTCGGTTTTGATCTCTCGGTTTTTTTCGATTTAGGTTCGGTTTTTCGGTCTTCTGCATACCCCTAGTATTGGCTTTTATGAGTCATGAAGACACCTCATAAATGATACTCGTAAGACTTCACTTGGTAAATGTTGAACATTGATGACGTATAGTCCGCACTCGGGTCACGAACCCGACCAATACTCAAGCCCATCACGCGTGGGCTATCACGATAAAGATTTGGGCTTACAACGGCCCAAATCCGAAATCTATTATTGGCCTTGATATAGGATCTCTTATTTACGGGATAAGGATCAATGGACCGAATAAGGAGGGATACGCCGAAGAGTAAGGAACACGAAACCAACAAGGATTTCGTGTGTATATAAAGGGCATCTCGGCTCTCATTAACGGTATCATATCATAACCCTAACTCTTCACTAAAACCCTAAAACCGATTACTTACTCCCACGCCGGAGGATAATCGTGGGAGACAATCTCACGATAAGCCTAACGGTGTTTTTTGTTCTCTTAGTGCGCAGGTCTCAAGCATTAAGATCCAATTGATACGGGAACAGAAATCCAAACAAGGAACGCCCAACTTTTGTATCAACAAGTGGCGCCATCCGTGGGACAAGACACTAAGAACTCTACGAAGAACTAGAATGACAAAGCACGGAAACCTAAACCAGCGGACTCCTCAGGCGAAGAAAACGCATGGCGACCTACAGGGGAAGAAGCAGCAAAGTGATTCAGCCCCTCAGCAAGCCTTTGGAACAACCAGCGCGCCCAGAAACCAAGGATCAGGCTCAGATCTAGTCTTTACTACGGTAGGACCGCTCACAGGGACTACCCATGCTACTACAACCACTAGCGCGGAAGATCTACAGTGCACTCCTTTCACCATGCCAGAAACAGACCCCACTGAGCCGCCAAATGCGCCTAATCAAAACAAGGGTCCTGGTTTGGGAACAGACATCCTCGCGCTAGAAGGAGTCGCGCCTGAACTAGCGCCAAGTGATTTTGTGTCTCAAAACTATGAAACCTTGGCTGCCCTTATGCAGGAGGAAGCGAAAAAGAGGTCAAGTCAGAGCCTGCAAGCCCGGCTCAACTTCGACCCTGAGTATGAAGCATCTCCACCACGTTACCGAAAGGGGAGGCGCGGGAAGGATAGCTGCCGACCCCCAGTGTTTACTAGGATCGGAAAGAAAATTGTGGATGATGAAGAAGCTGACTTACAGTACCGGGAAGAGCACGAAGGAGATGGATGGCGTACCAATGTTCACACCAGGCTTGGTAGTCGCAGGGTCCATGATAGACTTGGGCGACGGCGCTCTCCAAGCGAAAGCCCTTCAAGCTCGGATTCCGAGGACAGTCGACGCAAGCGCCGCAAAAGAGTAAGCTCGTCCTCAAGTGACTCCTCGGACAACGAGGACGAAGAAACAGGACACTGGAAGTCCAGGAGAGGATACCGTGACCAGGAGGACGAAGATATGTCTCGTCCCTGGCGCCGCCAAAAGGTCGACGCATTCACTCGGCGCATCAGTGATTTTTCAGAAGATAAGAGAAGGCGCATGCCCGCTAATGTTAAAACTTATGATGGGACAGGTGATCCTGACGACCACCTAAAAATTTTTGAATCAGCCGCCACTATCGAAAATTGGCCACAACCCGTGTGGTGCCACATGTTTAATTCTACATTAGTAGGGAATGCGCGAAACTGGTTCAGTAAGTTGCCACGTAGAAGCATCGATGGGTTTGAAGAGTTGCGGAAGGCGTTTCGCTTAAACTTTACTCAGAGGAAGAAGTGCGCCAAGAACCCTGTCGAGCTTGCTAGGGTAAAACAGCGCCAAGGGGAATCCACAAGCGCTTATGTGGAGCGCTATAAGGACGAATGCATACACGTCAAGGCATGCCCCGAAGTACTAAAGATCTCAGGGTTTATGAACGGAATCAATAACCCAGAACTTATCAAAAGGTTAAACGATAGGGTTCCCCAGACCTTTGACGAGCTTATGAAGCGCACGAGGTCCTTTATCCAAGGAGAAGCCGCCGCTGCGGATAGCAAGAAAGGCTACTCAAACTATAGGTCACAAGAACAGCCCAGGAGACAATCCAACGACCAGAGTAGCAACCGTAACAAAAGCTACCGCAGTCAGGGGGCGGACGAGAGAAGGACAAGTATACCCCACTAACGAAGACTCCAAGGGAGATATTTGCGACGGAAGGCGCGAACTTTCCGAGACCCCCACCAATACGCACCCCAGAAGATCGGCGCGTAGGGAACGGATACTGCGAGTATCATGGACAAAAGGGCCACACCACCAATGAGTGTGTCCAATTGCGCCAACTAATTGATAAGCTAGTAAAAGAAGGCAGATTGGACCATCTAGTTAAGAACATCAAGGATGGGAAAGACAAACAGAAGACCGGGAGCAAGAAAGAAGCACCTAAGGACAAGGCTGACATAATCTACATGATACAATCATGGCAGCGAAAGACTAGGCAAAAGGTCAGCCAGAAATTTTCTCATGGAAGCGAAATCTCTTTCCCCACCTTGGCTGCGGACAACGCAGTAGCGGAACCACTCACCATCGAGATAAATACGGGGGGTCATGATATCCACCGCATGTATGTTGATGGAGGGGCATCAGCAGACATAATGTATGAGCATTGTTTCAAAAGATTGCGACCTGAGATACAAAGACAGTTAAGCCCGGCCACGACGTCGTTGACTGGCTTCACGGGAGAAAAGATATGGCCCATGGGGCAACTACGACTACTAGTTGTTGTTGGTAATAAGGAACACTCCACGACAGCCTGGATGAATTTTATGGTGATCAAATCTCCTTCGCCATACAATGGCATTATCGGAAGACCAGGAATTTCGGCAATACGCGCAGTACCGTCCACAGCACATGGGATGCTCAAATTCCCGGTAGAAGGCGGCATTGTCACCATCTACAATAACGTTGTGCCACCTAGAGAGTGTAACACGATTACATGTGAGACGACGCACACCCCAGAACAGAGCGCAGCTAAAGTATCAAACCTGAAGGTCGCAATTCATCCTGATTACCCGGAGCAAGAAGTATCGATCGGGGGATCGCTGTCTGATAAAGGCAGAGCTGCCGTGTGCGCGCTCTTGCAAAAGAATCTGGATATCTTCGCATGGGAACCAAAGCACATGACTGGTGTGCCACGCTCGATTGCAGAACACAAGTTGAAAATCCGACAAGGATACTCCCCAGTACGGCAGAAAAAGCGCGGCCAGGCTCCAGAGCGCGTAAAAGCCATTCTAGAGGAAGTACACAAACTTGTTTACGCAGGTATCATGCGAGAGGTCTATTACCATGACTGGCTCTCCAATCCAGTGATGGTCAAGAAGAGTGATGGTAGTTGGCGGATGTACGTGGATTTCACTGATCTCAACAAAGCATGTCCACAAGACTGCTACCCACTACCAGAGATAGACTGGAAGGTAGAATCTTTATGCGGATACCCTTTTAAATGTTTTTTAGACGCATACAAAGGGTACCACCATATCCAAATGGCTAAAGAAGAAGAGGAAAAAACAGCCTTCCACACAAGCCAAGGTGTCTACTGTTATACAAAGATGCCTTTTGGCCTAAAGAATGCGGGCGCCACCTACCAGCGATTGGTAGATAATGCATTTGAAAAGCAAGTGGGCCACAACCTAGAGGTCTATATTGATGACCTTGTCATAAAAAGCCATACCGAAGACGAAGTGGTCCGCGACATTGAAGAAACATTTAGAACACTACGAAAGATCAACATGAAGTTAAATCCTAAGAAATGCACTTTTGGCGCTACAGAAGGCATGTTCCTTGGATACTTGATAGAACCTGATGGCATTAAACCATGCCCAGAAAAAACAGAGGCTGTCATCCAACTCCCTTCACCACGCACGTTGAAAGAAGTCCAGTCTCTGAATGGAAAACTAGCCGGGTTGAACAGATTCCTGTCCAAATCAGCAGATAAGTCACTCCCCCTCTTTAAAACACTCAAGAAGTGTACAAAAAAGGGAGACTTTCGTTGGACTACAGAAGCGGAAGAAGCTTTTACACAGCTTAAGCAACATATAGCAGCGCTTCCCAAGCTAGTCGCACCCCGACCAGGGGAGGAGTTAATTGTGTACTTGTCTGCGACTCATGGAGCAGTCAGCGCGGTGCTACTGACAGATAGGAACTCCGTACAAACACCGGTATATTTTGTAAGTAAAGCGCTCAAGAAGACAGAGATTAACTATAGCCCAATGGAAAAGTTGGTCTTGGCATTAGTATTTGTTGCCAAAAGATTGCGCAGGTACTTTCAAGCACACCCAATAGCGGTGATCACAGACCAACCAATAAAGCAAGTTATCTCCAAACACGACGCATCGGGGCGATTACAAAAGTGGAGTGTATTGCTAGGCGAGTATAACATCTCTTATAGACCACGCACTGTGGTTAAGGGCAAATACTAGCAGACTTCATCATCGAAAAACCAGACACCGATGCTGCACCTCCACGGAGCGAGGTAGAACTACAAGAACCATGGGTCCTGTTCACGGATGGATCTTCATGCTGTGGATGGGTCGGGCGCAGGCCTTATCCTCACCAATCCAGAAGGAATGGAATTCACTTACGCACTGCGCTTTGAATTCACAGCTACGAATAACGAGGCAGAGTATGAAGCCCTAATTGCTGGATTACGCCTTGCAACTCGAATGGGTGTACGCAACCTATAAGCAAATGTGGATTCCCGATTAGTAGCCAACCATGTGTTGGGCGAATATGTGGCTAAAGAGGATAACATGGTTCAATACCTCGACAAGACCAAGTCACTAATCCAAGGTTTTGACAGGTTTACCATTAAACAAGTTCCTAGAGGGGAAAACAAAAAAGCGGATGCGCTAAGCAAGATCGCATCTACAAGCTTTGCGCACCTGTCAAAACAAGTGTTGGTGGAGATCCTAAAAAATAAATCCATCTCGGAGATGGAGATATCCACGGTAATAGAGGAGCAGAATCCTACGTGGATGACCCCTATTGTCGAATTTATAAGCAAAGGCATATTGCCCCATGAGCAGAAGGACGCTCGACGGATACGGCGCACAGCGCAGAGGTTCGAACTTCGAGATGGTATCCTATATCGGCGCTCATTTCTACAACCATGGCTTCGGTGCGTTGGACCTCTTCAGGCAGATTACGTACTCCGAGAGATCCACGCCGGTTCATGCAGTATGCACTCAGGACCGCGGTCCGTCGTAGCACGAGCCTTGCGGTCAGGATACTACTGGCCCACTATGCATTACGATGCGCGTGATGTGATAAAGAAATGTAGCGACTGCCAAGTTCATAGACCCATCCCGCGCCAACCACAACAAGAGCTAATGCCTATCACTTCGCCATGGCCATTCTATAAGTGGGGTATCGACATTGCGGGTCCCTTCCCTGTTGCAGCAGGGGGACTGAAATTTCTTATTGTGGCTTGATATGTGTCGTTTTACACATATCTTTTCGTCCAATTTTCAAGTCAAAACAACCAAAAACACTTTAAAACGATCAAAAAATGTTAAAAATATCTTTGAGATGTGTTTTTGTATTCCATATGCAAAATGATTGAAAACGTTTGAAAAACAAATAAAATTTGCAAATGGCAAGTCTAGTCCCTCAAGCTTGAAAAAAATAAAAAAAATAGTAAAAAAATAAATTTTTGGTCCTCGGAATAATAAGCTTGGCATTTTTGGTCACTTGGAATATTTTGGTGAAATGTCAACTCAGGTCCCTGCAGTTTCAAGATTTACAAATATGGTCCTTGAGGTTTCATGAATTACAAGATTGGTCCTTGGTTTCTATCCTTAACTAACCCTCTAATTTCCTAATCCATACCAACCGGATCCACCTAAAGAAATAACAAAAACCTTTACCACACTATCCCATAATCAACCGGCCCAATCCCTTCCACTAAACCCACAAGCCCAATCCCAATTAAACCCCACCGACCCACTACCAAAAACCCGACCACCCACCTTTAAATAAAACTAACCGGGGTAAACAATTCGGTCAAACCCCCAAACCTAGTCAAGATCCCTAATCTCTAAACCAACTCAATACTAACTCGTCTTCTTCCCCAAATAAGTAACCCGCCAAATCCACACTTCCCCAAATCCTTCCCCAGTCACTTTCTCCTTTCCACATCTACCACCTCACTCCAAAAGAACCTCACGGGTTCACCTCCACTTCATCAATCCGAGGTAAGAAGAATGATCAACGGTTCAAGATTTAGAGTGAGGAGCTCAAGGAATGATCCAAGGGTTCAAGAAGACACACTTAGCTGCTAGGGTTTTGTAATCTTTTTTAGTATAAATATATGGGGAGTAGCAGATTTTTTGGCTTGTCCCATTTTTCATGTTTTAGAAAGATGTTGACCATTTTTATTGTTTAATGTTTTTAGTGTAGTATTTAAATTCAAGTTGTAATTTACTCTAATTTAATTTCCTGTTAATTCGAGGTTTTAAGTTTTTCTTGTTTTATTTTGTTGGTCAAACTTGGTCAACTGCCTTATTTCTACTTAGTCTTTGATGTTACTGCCTTATTTCTGCTTAGTATTTGCTTGTCACTGCTTATGTTACTGCCCTTTTTTTCTTGGTAGATTAGGAGATTAGTTTAGAGCTTATGAGTTAGTGCTTGTTACTGCCTTTTTATTGCTTCTTGTTAGTTTAGAGTTAGGTTAGTGAGTTATTATTACAAGTTACTTTAAGTCCCCTTAGCAGCCTGCTTGCTTAGAGTAGTTATAGGTTAATGTTGCATGTTAATTTTCCTGTTAATGTTGTTAGTTTAGAGTAGTTATAGCTTAATCTGTTTTGCACTTTTAGGTTCTAAGCTTTTAGACTAGTAGCTTTTAGGTTGGTTTGTTTATGCCTTTAGGGTCTGTTTGGTTTAGAGCAGAACAGGCCTGCTTCTGGTTACCCAGTGCTTTTTATAGATTCTTAGTTAATATTTGTTGCTAGTTGTTGTTAGTTGTTGTTTCAGCTTATTCATTGCTTCAGTTTATCCACTGTTTTAGTGATTACATTGTTTATTTGATGTAGTTTATTAGAACTAGATTGCTTGGTAGTTTATTAGTTTCTAGCTTTAGCCTATTTTCCTCTACTGTTCTGATTCAGTCTGTATTCCTAGCTTATTCTTAAATTTTATATTTTTATATTTTTAGGTTTTAAATTTTAGAAATTCACTTTTTATTTACGTTTTAAATTTCGTCGCGTAAAGTTTTTAAATTCAAATTTTCGTTTTTAGGTTAAATGCTTAGTTTAATTGTTTCATTAGCTTAATTAATTGTTTACTTTTATTATTTTATTGTTCGTAGTGTAAAATCAAAAATCAATCACTTTCTTATTCTCATTCAAAACACGTATTCACAATCCGAGATCACAAATTCCATTCACGCCTTCGTTGGGGATAACGACCCGGGAATACAACTTCCGCTGTATTCTTTGGAAATAAATAACGACTTGATTTTAACCGATCAAATTTTGGCGCCGCTGCCGGGGAAGGCTGACGCGAATTTTAAATCTCGTTTGTCGTTGCGTGTTTCGTAAATATTTTATTATAAAAACCCAAAAAGATTTTCATTTCAAAATTTATTTTCCTTTTTTGTTTTCAAAATGTTATTAAAAATCCAAAAAGATTCTTCTTTGCCCTCTTATCCGTTTAATTCCTTTTCTCACCCTCTAAACGTTTTATTCTATCTTCTTAACCCTCTACACGTTTGATTCTTTTTATGTCTACATCTTACAACTACGGTTGTGAATGGTGTGGGGGACCTCCAAATGGTGGAAATTGCCAAGGTTGTAGCATTGTGAATACGGGAAACGGGTTTGTCTATGACCAAAATTCCTACAATGAAACAACCAATTTCCTTAACCAACCCCCGCACCATGAGATGGAAACATATTCTTGTGAATTTTGTGGAGGTTGTCCTCATCCGGAATATGATTGTCGAACGGGAGACATGCTTGTCTATGAGCAGAACCCTTATAACAATCAGACATCATCCGGATTTGACACATCTTCATATTATTCACCACCACAACAGTTTTACTGTTGTGAATACTGTGGAGGTCCTCACTATAGCTCTGATTGTCAAACAAGTGACATGCTTGTCTATGAGCATGGTCCTTGTAACAATTATGATTATTCTTATCCTCCACAGTATCAAACCACTCAAAGCCAGCCTCAACTATCTCTTGAAGATATATTCCAAGAACTTCAAGAGATACGAATTGAACTTACGAATCTGGCTATTAAACAAAACCCAAATGATCGTCATGGTGAGTCTATGGAAGATTTACTCGCCATAGAACGAGCAGCACACAACCGTTTCTTGTTTAATCAGGCGTGCATGCTCGATGACGAAGATGACGACGACGAGGAGAGTACTATTCCTTTGAGTGATATTATTTCTCAACTCCCTCAGTCTATTGCAATCACGTCCATCCTTCCCTCTCAGTCTAAACCCGAGGACTCTCTTATTATGGGGGATGAGCCTCTTAGCACTGTTCCTGAAAAGGAATCGGACGATTTCATAAAGTCTAGTGCTGAGGACCTTGTCCCAATCCCAAGTGAGTCTGAGGATATATCGGACGGTGAATGTGATTCGTCTATTTGTAGTGATCATCCTCATGACACTACTGATGATTTTTTGGGGACGTTTTCTAACCCCCTCTTCAATTCAAATGATGATTTTTCCTCTAGTGATGACGAATCACTTTCTAATGAGGACGTTTCAAGTGAAAGTCTCGAAGTCCATTCGAATTCTCTTTTTGAATTTGATGACGAGTACTTTTCTAGCATAAATCCTCTCTTTGATGAAGAGTTAGAGAACAATGAGGTCAAGGACTCTATCACTCATAAACTTGATGAAATGACCTCAGTTCTTAATCCCGATATTCTTCCTTCTCCGACATATGTGACGTTGCCCTTTGAGGATCGCCACTATATTGATTTCACATATGTCGTTCGAGTTTTTCTACCTTTTTCTTCTTATAAGGTAGATTGTCCTTTTATTCACTCGTTTGGGAGTGAAGACAAAGTTTTTGACCCCGGCATCTTCATTCATCATTCTTTAGAGCCGGATGTATCTCATCGGAGTGGAACTTTCATGTACTTCAATGTTTATCCAAACATTTTGAATGAAAGTCCGATGGAGATTTTCTTTTCCACATGCTTCCCCAAGAACAAATGAATTCGGGGTCGAGTCAAGCTAGCGACTCGGTTAACAAAAACAGTAGCACACCATATGGGTTTTCACCCATATTTCTGACTTCTTTCTATTTTCTTCTGACTTCTTTCTATTTTCTACCACCCTAGTGTGGGGGAGATGCCCCCCGCTGTTGTATATAAATTTCAAAAAAAAAAAAAAAAAAAAAAAAAAAAAAAAAAAAAAAAAAAAAAAAATTGCAAACACAAAAATAAAATAAATGGCCCGTAATATTTCCCTTTTACGTTCTCAGTTTCGGCATAACAGCCGGTACTTTGAATATTGAGGACAATATTCATTTCTAGTGTGGGGGGAATTCTCACGAATTTAATCACGTATATATACCATCTAATTCCCCCGTTTTTGGCCAAAATTTTTTTTTTTTTTTGGTGTAAGTGTTTTGCACTTACACAATAAATGGTTATCAGTCCACCATGTCTAACACACAAAAGGATTGGCTAATCCAAGAGCAAACGGCTCTTGGTAAAGATACATCAAATCCGTTTACGGCTTACAATTTGCCCAAAATTGTATGGTATTCGACTCACCATATCCTAAAAAGATGAAGAGTTGGCTAGCCCGCAAGATTATGGCTTGTGGTAAAGGCAGTTGGAAAACCATAATTGGTCATCAGCTCACCAAAGATAATAAGTGGTTTTATCTAAGAGTTGGCTAGTCCAGAAGCAAACGGCTTCTGGTAAAGACAAATCAAATCCGTTGGCAGCTGATGATTTGCTCAAAATCATATGGTTATCAGTGTACCATAGTTCTTACTTGAACTGAAACATTTGGCTACTCCAGAGGTGATGGCTTCTGGTAAAGAGATACATCCATCAACTTTTCATAAAAAAATTGCTAGGGACTAGCAATTGCTCAGTGTGGGGGATTTGATATGTGTCGTTTTACACATATCTTTTCGTCCAATTTTCAAGTCAAAACAACCAAAAACACTTTAAAACGATCAAAAAATGTTAAAAATATCTTTGAGATGTGTTTTTGTATTCCATATGCAAAATGATTGAAAACGTTTGAAAAACAAATAAAATTTGCAAATGGCAAGTCTAGTCCCTCAAGCTTGAAAAAAATAAAAAAAATAGTAAAAAAATAAATTTTTGGTCCTCGGAATAATAAGCTTGGCATTTTTGGTCACTTGGAATATTTTGGTGAAATGTCAACTCAGGTCCCTGCAGTTTCAAGATTTACAAATATGGTCCTTGAGGTTTCATGAATTACAAGATTGGTCCTTGGTTTCTATCCTTAACTAACCCTCTAATTTCCTAATCCATACCAACCGGATCCACCTAAAGAAATAACAAAAACCTTTACCACACTATCCCATAATCAACCGGCCCAATCCCTTCCACTAAACCCACAAGCCCAATCCCAATTAAACCCCGCCGACCCACTACCAAAAACCCGACCACCCACCTTTAAATAAAACTAACCGGGGTAAACAATTCGGTCAAACCCCCAAACCTAGTCAAGATCCCTAATCTCTAAACCAACTCAATACTAACTCGTCTTCTTCCCCAAATAAGTAACCCGCCAAATCCACACTTCCCCAAATCCTTCCCCAGTCACTTTCTCCTTTCCACATCTACCACCTCACTCCAAAAGAACCTCACGGGTTCACCTCCACTTCATCAATCCGAGGTAAGAAGAATGATCAACGGTTCAAGATTTAGAGTGAGGAGCTCAAGGAATGATCCAAGGGTTCAAGAAGACACACTTAGCTGCTAGGGTTTTGTAATCTTTTTTTAGTATAAATATATGGGGAGTAGCAGATTTTTTGGCTTGTCCCATTTTTCATGTTTTAGAAAGATGTTGACCATTTTATTGTTTAATGTTTTTAGTGTAGTTTTCAGTTTATTCTTAAGTTTTAATTTCTGTTAATTCGAGTTTTAAGTTTTTCTTGTTTTATTTTGTTGGTCAAACTTGGTCAACTGCCTTATTTCTACTTAGTCTTTGATGTTACTGCCTTATTTCTGCTTAGTATTTGCTTGTCACTGCTTATGTTACTGCCCTTTTTTTTCTTGGTAGATTAGAAGATTAGTTTAGAGCTTATGAGTTAGTGCTTGTTACTGCCTTTTTATTGCTTCTTGTTAGTTTAGAGTTAGGTTAGTGAGTTATTATTACAAGTTGCTTTAAGTCCCCTTAGCAGCCTGCATGTTTAGAGTAGTTATAGGTTAATGTTGCATGTTAATTTTCCTGTTAATGTTGTTAGTTTAGAGTAGTTATAGCTTAATCTGTTTTGCACTTTTTGGTTCTAAGCTTTTAGACTAGTAGCTTTTAGGTTGGTTTGTTTATGCCTTTAGGGTCTGTTTGGTTTAGAGCAGAACAGGCCTGCTTCTGGTTACCCAGTGCTTTTTATAGATTCTTAGTTAATATTTGTTGCTAGTTGTTGTTAGTTGTTGTTTCAGCTTATTCATTGCTTCAGTTTATCCACTGTTTTAGTGATTACATTGTTTATTTGATGTAGTTTATTAGAACTAGATTGCTTGGTAGTTTATTAGTTTCTAGCTTTAGCCTATTTTCCTCTACTGTTCTGATTCAGTCTGTATTCCTAGCTTATTCTTAAATTTTATATTTTTATATTTTTAGGTTTTAAATTTTAGAAATTCACTTTTTATTTACGTTTTAAATTTCGTCGCGTAAAGTTTTTAAATTCAAATTTTCGTTTTTAGGTTAAATGCTTAGTTTAATTGTTTCATTAGCTTAATTAATTGTTTACTTTTATTATTTTATTGTTCGTAGTGTAAAATCAAAAATCAATCACTTTCTTATTCTCATTCAAAACACGTATTCACAATCCGAGATCACAAATTCCATTCACGCCTTCGTTGGGGATAACGACCCGGGAATACAACTTCCGCTGTATTCTTTGGAAATAAATAACGACTTGATTTTAACCGATCATGGCTATAGACTACTTCACTAAGTAGATTGAGGCAAAAGCAGTGGTGACAATCACAGGTAATCAAGTAAAACGATTCGTTTGGGAAAATATTGTATGCCGCTTTGGATTACCTGGGGAAATCATTTCTGACAACGGAAAACAATTCCGCGATAACCCGTTCAAAGACTGGTGCGCAGAACTAAATATTACACAACACTTCGCGTCGGTTAAACACCCACAAACCAATGGTTTGGTTGAGCGCGCAAATCGTAGTCTGGGCGAAGGAATTAAAGTGCGCCTGGACAAACACAAAGGAAGATGGGTGGATGAATTGTCGCATGTCTTATGGGCGCACCGCACGACAATCAAAGTTAGCAATGGAGACACTCCCTTTTCTCTTGTCTATGGGACAGAAGTTGTCACACCAGCTGAAATCGGGATGCCAACTATTCGTACCGCGAAAGTTAATGTCGCAACCAATGACGACGAACGGCGTATAGACTTGGACCTATTGGAAGAAAGGCGTGAACGCGCAGCTATACGTGAGGCAAAAGCCAAGTCAAAAATGAAGGGATACTACGATGCTAAAGTTCGAAGCACCTCATTCAGACCAGGCGACTTTGTATATCGCGCTAATGATGCGAGCCACCCAGAAGATACAGGTAAACTTGGACCAAAGTGGGAAGGACCCTATGAGGTCGTTGAAGCACTAGGAAAAGGCGCGTACAAGCTGCGTGACATGGATGGCCGTGAGCTACAACGCACATGGAATATTTGCAATCTCAAGAGATGCTATCTTTAGGAAAGGTTACGACCCCGCCCACGGACACTTCCACACTTTAGTAAGTGCTCAATAAATATTTGTGTATTTACATTTTTGTTTCATCTAGGCAAATGTCTTTCTTTTTCCAAAAACTTGCAAGTATTAATTAAATGTCGCGGTTTCTAGCTAACTCCGCGACACACTTTACTTTGTTGTTTACATACTATTTATGTCTCAATATTGTTGTTATATTACCTTTTACCTACATGGCGTGCATGCACTTATTAAAACTCACGATGGTAAAGGATGAGTAAACCTACTAAATAACTCGTTGAGTAAGAGGGTTGCAAACCCATCAACATCGGATCACGCATCCTTGTTAAACACCTTACTCTCAAGACGTTGGAGTAAGTTCATTGTGCATCCCACGAAGGATACACAACAATGCACACTGTGCGCGTTTAACAAATTAGGAGTTAAGACTCTTAACCCCTTGATATGGTATTCGCAGTACGCTGCATATCAGCCCAAACACTTGTGAATTTCATATATATTCGCGCTTGACATTAAGTCATGAATTTCATACACGATTATGTTATAAGTGATTATAGATTCCTGTAGTCTTTTTTAAGTGCGTTTATATAACGGTTTGATTCTTAGACATAACATAGACGTCTTGTACGCAAAGACAGATAACTAAGTACAAACATCATAACCACAATCACATACAATATGCGTACAATCGCACTTTCAAAATATCATTTTATTATGGACTACGAGTTCATACAAAGTATAGATTTAACATGCACATGTGCAACAAAATGTTAACCTATTACAAAACATCACCAAGTCAAAACAATCTAAAGGCTGTGGGAGCGTCTAAGCTCTGAACTGCTAACATGGTACGCAGCACTCCCAGCTTCCTCAAGTTTCTTCAGGAGATCATAATCCTTGGGCGACACTGTCGGTACACTAACAGGTACTCCATCAGATCTTGGAATATGTGCAGCACCAATACCACAAAGGATGGCCTTCCCCTTCACACCCTGCTTCTTCGCAAGCCTCATGGCATGGGCCTCTAAGGATTCCTTCAGCGGGATTTCCTTCTCGAGGGAAAAAGGATTTAAGATGTTGCGCGGACGAGCAAAGATAGGTACCTGCAGCTGCGACACATCTGGCTTAAGAAAGTAATCAGGTTGTGCCTCTGCGTCCTCTGCTGCGTGCCTAGCCAAGGTTAACCCCTCCATAATAACACCTATGGGGTAATCTTGATCGCGCTCCAGTTGAGCAATGTGAGGAAAATCTAACAGCTTCATCTTCTCCATAGCAGCGACAAGCTCATCATAGGCATCAGCATTATAACCTGGTACTTGTGCGGCAGGCACTGTTAATAACTTGCTCTCGGAAAGCTCCTCTATAGCCTGCGCCTTGCCACGTGCCAACGCACGCTCAACAACATCCCCAAAGGCCTCCCTCACCTCTTGAGACTCCAGAGTACTCAAAGCAGCAAGGCGCAAACCATGGCTGATAAGCCACCTGCGCTCAGCAATTGAAGATACTAGGTGTGGGTACAGCTCTTCATCATACTCAATACTAAGATTGCGCAGCTTAACTTCCTGCTTCTCCAGCGCCCCCTCCACAGCCTTACGAAATTCATCCAATCTAGAGAAGTGAGCGTTCTTGTTAAGCTCCATGTACTTCAAGACCCAAAGACAAGTAGCCTTGTAATCTGTTAACCCAGCACGCTCTTGGCTCACTTGGGCAAGTAATGACATCTTCTCTTCAGCAAGCTTCTGAGCATACGCATCTGTTGCCTTTACCTCAGCTTGAGCATCAGCCAACTGCGCCTTCAGAAGCGCAATCTCCTCATCTTTCTGCACACAGCGGCTACCTTCACCAGTATACCTTGATTGTAGCTGTGCAACTAAGGAGGCCTGGTGCGCAGCAGCCAAACCTAGCTCCTCTATCAGATGGTCCGTTGGCACATCCTCAAATGCCTTCGGCTCAGTCTCTTGGCTCTTCTGCGCAAGATCATCAGTATGTGAGGGACTCGCCTTGGGTGGCGAATTCCCAACATGCGCAGCATCATCATCAGCAGCTTCAACACTGCACGCAAATAACAAAGTTACTCTATAGTATCAACGCGGAATAAAGAACTGAAGATCTAAATATACAAGTCTCATTACTTACTTGGGGGGAGGAGTTTTAGTTGACGACGCATCCTCTTCTGATGATGATTGCCTACCAGAGATAACATGGCGCCTTCTTTTAGATGTACCCGTGCCATCATCACCAGAAGTTTTCTTACGCTTCACCCCTTGGCTAGCCTCCTCGGGCCCACTTTCAGCCATGGCAATCCCCACACTCTCTGCCGAGTCTGTGTGCGATGGCTCTACCACAGGGACTTGTACCCCAGGAGTTGGAAAACTGCGAATAGGAATCGCCTCTAAAACAACTGGGGGGACATCCTCTGGTTCCTCCTGTACGATCTCCATAGTGCGCCCCGCGGTAGCCTCCAAAACTGGCTCTTCACCTTCTCTTAAAGGGCGCACTCCTACGGTCACCTGTTTGGGTCTCGTCAAGCGCACCACGCTGAATAGATCCATCTCTGCGCAACAAACCACAAACAAACACAAAGAGGGTTACAAAAGCTACAATACTGAAGATCGCTTACACTACTGAGCGAAGGAGGAGAAAGGACAAGCACCCACCCCGGTTATTCTCATCCAAAAAGGTTGGCACCTCGTCAGGACCTCCGAAGTAGTTGCGACTAATGCCCATATGCACCAAAAACTCTTCTGGGTAAGCGTTGATAGGGATGCGATTGGCATTAATCGTTTCCGCATCATCTGCGTTATACGCTCCGGGGATGGGGCGCTCATCCTTCGGTAATGACTCTTGGGTATAGAACTCAAAATCCCATGGAAACAATGCATCATCAACCCAAAAGAATTTCTCCCTTCAATTCCTAAGTATGTCTAACTTTTCCGTATAGCACTGCAGTCGCCCTGCGCGCTTGGAAAATGACACCCACCCGTTTGACCACGACGAGTGATAAAACGCGCGGAACAGATGGATTGTGGGGTTAATCGCCAACAAGCGACAATTTACTTCAAAATTTGTTATTTTTGCTGCACCTATACAGTGCAGTTGGGAAATATGGAGACGATAGTAGTTTAAAACATCGCACAAGAATAGAGAAATGGGCACACGTTGGTTAGCGAATTCAAAGAAGCGTGTGTATACCCCTACTTTCCCTTCAGGGAAGTTCGCTATGGGCGCAGTCGCCACCGGAACCACCGGGTGCAACGCGATCGGGATATAATAATCCGAGGTGAACAGACGAAGTTCGTTCTCGGTTATATCGGATGTAAAGTCGGTTAATTGAAGAACCATGTTTAGAATTCAATGGATTCTGCAGCGCACGCACTATTACCTTAAGAGTTGTTGATTTCTTGTTCGCTGTTTAGAGGTTTTAACAATGGTGGCAATGGACGTTTTTACTGTGATAGCCACAGTGAAATGAAGACAACACTTTATATAGGGTTACATGCTCTTATGGATGATTGACATGTGTAACCCACTTGCTCTAATCATGTGGCTGGGAGATCAAGAGGTGAAACACTTTTTCACCCACCCCTCACGATTTACGAGGGATATTTGGATTTACTTGGACTAGATTCATCGTATTGCTTTTTAGGCGGGAAACACTTGAAACTTCCCTGCTACGCATTCTGGAATATTTTTTCGCTACAGTTGTTAGTCTAGCATCCGCAGTTTCACCTTGCGCATACTAGACTGGAGGGACATGATGACGTATAGTCCGCACTCGGGTCACGAACCCGACCAATACTCAAGCCCATCACGCGTGGGCTATCACGATAAAGATTTGGGCTTACAACGGCCCAAATCCGAAATCTATTATTGGCCTTGATATAGGATCTCTTATTTACGGGATACGGATCAATGGACCGAATAAGGAGGGATACGCCGAAGAGTAAGGAACACGAAACCAACAAGGATTTCGTGTGTATATAAAGGGCATCTCGGCTCTCATTAAAGGTATCATATCATAACCCTAACTCTTCACTAAAACCCTAAAACCGATTACTTACTCTCACGCCGGAGGATAATCGTGGGAGACAATCCCACGATAAGCCTAACGGTGTTTTTTGTTCTCTTAGTGCGCAGGTTTCAAGCATTAAGATCCAATTGATACGGGAACAGGAATCCAAACAAGAAACGCCCAACTTTTGTATCAACTTGGTAAATGTTGAACATGTTATTTATTAACCACGTAAAATCGTCAGAAAAGATCTTGAAATATCATATGAAATACTTCGACATATACGATAATAATATGTCCATAAGAAAAGAAAAGAAAAAAAAAAAATTGTTTCGAACTTGACTAAAGTTTGCGTTTCGACTTTGGAGTTAAGTGACTTGAATATTAGTTTCTTGGTTTTACATGAGTTTCTTGGTTTTGCCTTATGGAGCTGGCCAGTCGCGTAAGGTGACTGGACCGAGCGAAGTTATAATTGAAAGTAGCATATTAGTAGTCGATTTGTATGTGTTATACAATCAAACATAAAAAGATATTAGTACTTAATATCTATATCACATATAATACACTATATAATAACACTTTAAACATTTCACTAATATTCATTTAGCAAATTTTTTACAATTGATTTTAACGTATTAGCAATAATAAATAATTTATTGTAAAAACGTGAAATTTTTCTATCCTCTTTCTAATAAGAACGAATGCATCGTCAATAACACAATTTTCACCTAAGAAATTTTGTGAACAAAAAGTGAAGGGTTCGAGTCTTGGTTTTTGTTCACTCGAGTTGATGTCTCATTGGACCAGAAGAGTTGGTGGAGCTATTTCTTATGAGGTAGTTAATGGCTGGTGTCAAAAACCATTCGAGGTCAGGGTGTTCCCGCCAATTCATTTTTTTCCCATCATCTTTCTTTTTCTTACTTTTTTTTTTTTTTTTTTTTTTCATCATCATTCATCATCATCAATAACACAATTTATTCAATAACACAATAATACGTAGTAAATGGTTTATTTTGCTTGTAATGATTGACTGAGTTAAGATCCCTAAAGACCTACAATTATCCAAAGATCCGTTGAACCAATCTCGTTCATCCAATCCAATTTGATCCAAAGGCTGTCATTAAATGACATATCCCACCCACTTTCTACATCAAAGGGCAAAAATGGAAATATAAAAAGCCTTATTTTTACACACACTTTATTTTATTCCCAAAAAAACCCAGGTTCTCTCCCCAACCACCCACCTTCTACCGGCGATTGTACGATCGAATCATCATAAAAACGTCGCGATAAACACTCGAATTTCACCTTCCAATCAGCATAACAGATAGTTACTCGATCAAAAACTTTCAATTCGAAAAGATTTAGATCTGTAATCGATCAAAATCTTCACGGACCAGTGGGTAGCAGGTAATATGAACCTTCGAGTGATAAATGTTATCTTTTTACTTTTATCCCTTATTAGCTTAATGACAAATGTTAGCTGCTTAATTTGTGTTTTTAGGTTAGCTTTTACTCCCACGGAACCTCAAAAGGAAAGATATCCAATGGCACGACCATCTGCAGGTGTAATTGGCCCCACAAACTGGAATGAGGCTCTAGAGATCATTACATACGGCTCTCCTGAATAGGTGTGGGTTAAGACCCTTTAGTTGTTTATTATTTCTCATTATTCAGTCTTTCAGTATCTGTGGTTCCTTGTAATTGCTTATTGTCTTGAAAATGAAATTAAATATTATAAGAAAAAGAAGAATATGATATATAAGGAAAAGAAGAAGAGGAAGGAAATGAATAAAAGGAGTTTAGAAAGGTAAATGAATAGCTTAATTCAGGTTAAGTTCTATCTATGGGTCAAATTATAGCTAAATGATGAGGGTAGAAGTAAACGAAGCTAAGTTTATGAAATTATAGCTAAATGAGTCCTAACTTTTCCAAAGTTTATTTTTAATGCTTAAAACCTCAAAGCCTTTTGTTTATGAAATTGGACATGTTTAATATCTGCTTACATACTTGATGAGTGGAAGTCGGATGTTTTCAGCTACATGGTTTTTTGTTTCAGGGAATTGCTCATCCAGATGGACATGAACAGTTTGAAAAAGTTCTCACAGGTCTTTTAAGAAGAATTTTGGATAATAACAAGCATGTGCAGGCGGCTGGTTGCTCAGCTTTTGTAACTCTTGAAGAGGTTATTTAGGAAGAAATGAGTCATATATTCATATTTCTGAAATCGAGTATATAGTTAAATTGTGTTTGATTACAGGAAGCCGCTGATGAGTTGGCACCACACCTGGAGATCATTTTACAGCACCTGATGTGCGCGTTTGGGAAATACCAGGTTGATTTTCGGTATTCTGTTGTTGGCATTACCTGATTTATGTCTAAATCACATGTGATTCATGTGAAAATCACATGTGATTTTGAAAAATCACATAAAATCACATGTGATTCTACTGCAATCACATGTGATTTGTGAAACAATCACATGCGATCTAATACAAATGTTTTACATCTGTATTCTTATTGTTTTACCTGCTATTGTGATGTGACCAGCAGCCCACCAGATCCTCAACGGGAATATGAGCTTGATACAACGAACCGACAACCTCAACATGAATCTGAAACACATACTGATGGGAATGAGAGTGCCCTCTGATTCTATTGACCATGAAGAGGAAACATGACCTTAGTTAGCGATTACTGTAAATTGAGTTTTGGTTGCAATTCATTTGAAAGCTTGATTTAACAATTTATATCCCAAAGAGAATTGCAAAGGAAATATGCAAAACCCGAAGTTCGTTGTCCCGATGAAGATTGAATGGAATTAGTGATTCGGGTTCGTGAATCGTGTAGTGAATGGTGAATAAAAGTGAGTGATAATGATTTTAAAACTAAAATGATGAAACATATACTAAAAACAGTAAATAAGGCAAGGAAAAATTCTATTCTAAGGCAAACGTAAGGGAAATCTTAAAAACGCGTGAATAAATCAAAAACTACGTACGAGCGCAAAATAAAAAGTGAATTTGAAGTACTACTAATCCTACGGGCATGAAAATAATTTTCCTAGATTCTAAATGATAAAAGAAATTTTTAGGAAAAAGAATTATATTTTTTTGATTTTTATTTTATTTTTTATGAATTTAAAACTAAAAGAAACTAATTAAATGATTTAAAAATAGTAAATGATTTTGGAAAAATATGAAACTTTGCAGAAAAATCTAAAATTATAAAAAGAAGCTATGAAAAATGAAATTAGAACTTTTCTGAACCCTAATAAGCAGTTTGGGCAAATAAGCAGTTTCTAAGAAGCTCAAAAATAAGCTAAACAGCACCAAAAATTATCCAATGCTCAAATTCAGTTTAACTTTCTAAATGAAGCTTAAATAAACTGATAGTAACCAGATAAGCACATGGAATAAGCCAAAAAGCAGTTTGCACAGTTGACAATTAATGGCAAAGACAATGACTAATCAGCAGACTTTAAGCCACTCTAGAAGCTGGTAAAAAGCCAATTGGGGAAAACCAAAAGCATAATCTAAAAGCTGATATATCAAACTACTTATAAGCCAAGATTGCCCAAAATCTATTACCAATTGCTTATTTAATTTGGGCCAAACACAGATGCATATTGGAACAAAAATTGTGCAAGCTCAGAACAGTGTTTAATTAGGGAGTTTGCAGACCAAAAATAAGCTATCTAATAAGCTTCTGAGAGAAATCCAAGCTCAAAATCCTAAAATCTATACTACAAGTTATTCATAAACTAAAAATCAGGCAAATAGAATAAGTGAATAAGCTGATAAGAGGCAAGCAATAAGCTAGGTGGAGCAGATCTGGTAGTGCAGGTCTGCACTATCCTGATGCAGCAGGTGGACTTTTTGTCCTCTAACTCCTTTATTACTCAATGAACAAGTACCAAAACTTGGGAACTCACTTTAACCACTAGATTGAACATGTAAATGTAAAAAACTATCACCAAATAATCTCAGCTTATATAGAAGCTTATTAAGGCAGTTAAGATTCTAAGTTTGCACCTATAAGCCAAAAACCTCAAAATGAATTAAAACCACTTAAGTCCTATCAGAAACAGCTTAACTAGCCTACAATAAGCTCAATCAAAGTTGACCTATGTGTCAATGAATAGTAACAAGGTCTTACCACTCAGCACTAACTTAAACCAAACACCCTTAATTGAACTGATTTTGCAATTTTTATACTAGAAACTATCAAATAAACCAATGAATCCTCTAAACTACTTATTATCTAACTTATAAATCATCTAATCAGCAATTATCAAATCTTAAATAAGCACTAATAAAGCAGATAAGCAGTTGACTGATTGTTGACCTTTTTTACTTTTTGAGCAAAACTGAGAATAAGCAAATAAAGTGCATTAATCTAACTCCAAATAACATCACTGAGATCAAATAATCACCAGAGAAAAGTAAATAAGCACATGAATAAGCAGTTGACTTACATTGACTTTTTAAGGAAAACTTGAAATAGAGTACAAAGACTGAGAACTGATTACAGAACTTGAAACTAAAGAGAAATAAGCTACATTGAACATGAAATAAGCTATAACTACAACTACACTACCCTACTCCTAATGCCTAACAACTAACAGCCTCCATTGTGTGAATGAGGGAGGCTATTTATAGCCTTTCTAAGAAGCTTCCAGGGGTTTCATCCGAATCAATCCAACCCCTTAAATCCTCCTTGATCTCCAATCCATAAATCACAGCCGTTAGATCATTTTGATGACATGTTTCGTCCAATAACAAGCTTCCACGTGTTATTCCTTGGTGTCAGGTGTTTCTAGAAGCTCCAATCATTGGGTAATTATATGGGAATTGGGGTAATTTGGGGTACGGTTAATTTAGGGTTTATGGTGAATAGTAACAATTGAGGCAAAGAAAAAGGCGCGTATGTTTTTTTATTTTTGTTTTGTTTGACCGGTGGTAATGGGTATAGACCGGGTTAAGGGAAATTGGGTGTGGGCTCTTGTTGGACTGGATTTTGGAATGAAATGGGTTGGATTTGTATTTTAAAAATAACAACAAAGGGTCCGGTTTGGTTTTAAGTGTAGTTTGTTTTAATTTTAAGCAACAAGGACCAATGTTGTAATTTGGTAAAATCCAAGTGTTACACCCCGTACCCGTTAGACCAAAAATTTAAAATTTTTTACGCAAAAACACTTGACTTTTAAGGACATCTGGTCACTCTTTTGACGACTGACAAAAATCTATAAACATTTAGCCCTTAAGACTAATTTTAAATGAAACTAGACTCAATTACCTTCAAAACGATAGGTGGAACGACCCGTAACGACTTACGGATCAAAATATATGATTTTTCAAAGTTTACCAAAATCTGTCCAAATCAAACCGAAATTTGGAACCGAAATTTGGTGTCCCAAACCGAAATCTCATGTCCCAAACCGAAATTTCACCCCAAACTCACTCAAAGCAATTAACATCTCATACTAGATCGATTACATAATCAATCAACCCGTTTGCTACCCAAAATGGGTAGAAATACACTTAACCCAAACACCCCTTTAACTACATAACCCCTTTTATACATCTTTTGACCCATTTCTCGAAAAGACAACTTCTATGACCCGATGATTAACGAAACTTTCCAGATTTCATTAGTATGTCAATGGGCTCATTCCCATATAAAAACATTTACCATTTGACTTCCCGAAAGGGTACTTACAAAATAGACGAGTTATGCAAATAACCCGTTTGACCCATTTTCACTACAAACAACCCATACGACTTCCATTTTACACCAAACTTGACTAACTTCATTTATTTAACATATCAAACACGTTCCAACAACACTTGACCCGTTTACACATCAAAATGGGTACATTTACCCTTCTGCCAAATACCCCCCTTAAACATTGACCATAAACCATTTAGCACACTTGGACACACCGTTGACCACCCAAACTTTACCAAAAGCATTAGATTAACATAACAAACATGTTCCAAGGGCACTTGACCCGTTTACAACCCAAAATGGGTATGTTTACGCTTAAACCAAACGCCCCTTAAACTTTATACATAAACACATAAACTACACTTTGACTCATAGTTAGACTCCCAAACTTTACGACGACCTCGACACACATTATACAAACCAAAAGAAAGACTCTCGGGGGTACAACCTTGTCTCGAGCTCGGTATTCTACCTAGCTCCTACTACTTATTATCTTCCGAATTCACTTCCAATTTCTTATGCTATAATCCATGAAACTTCCTTCCGTCGCGCATAAGCCTACAAAACATTGACAACTAAAAGAATAAGCTTACGCTTAGTAAGTAAAACGATAATCACATATCATCATACTTCAATCAAACACATAAGCATCACATATATATCCACACACTTACTTAGCGACTCCACTTCCAAATTCTTGCATAAACACCTAGCATCAACTTACTCTCACAACCAAATCCATCACTTAGATCATAATCATCATAGCACATAGCACATCTCAAGTCTCTTATCACTAACCACAAAGCATACATAACACATACATGTTAGACATCCATATAACACATGCCATCATCATTTTACTTACCTCAATCCAAGCTACATAACATCAAGAACATCATCATCATCATCATAATCTTCCATCATCATCATCATCCTCTACAATAACCAAAACCTAACAACATAACAATCAAATACATAAACAAGGGTTAACACAACCCATCAATTACACTCATCTTCCAAATCTTATCATCATATGATCATATCTTGATCATATGATGAAAACCCACTTAATCCATAATCTATAACTTCATTAACATTAATAATATAGATACTTACATGTGATGATTATTACTAAGGAAGGCTACTAGTACTTGATCTTCATCTATTTCTTCTTAGATCATCATCTCACTTTTTCCCTCTTTTTTCCTCCTCCATAAACCGGACCTCCAACACACTCAATAATAATTATGGATTTCTCTAGAAATCCCTAGATAATCTTATCTAGACACAACTTTGGTCCTTTGGCAAAAGTGGCCCCTCAAGTCTCATTCCTTCTAATTTGGTCACAACTAACTTATAACACATTTAATCTATTACAACTCCAGCCCCTTAGGTCCATTTCCTATCTATTTGTGGCACATAATACTTTCCATCACTTTATAACACATATTTTGACTATCACTTGACTATCGGGTTTGACTTCCACGTAACTTTGTTGACTAACCAATCACATTAGGTCTTTATCCATTTTCATCCAGGGTGGGGTCCCAACACCTGGGAAACGGGTGTTACAATTCTATCCCCCTTATTTAGATTTCGTCCCTGAAATCTTTCGTCTATTTCTAACCAAGACTTAGTCTCATAACCCATATCATTCTTAGCACCTTAATTCCTAGTTTATTTAGTGCAATGATCTAAGTGATCTTGCAACTCGAAGCATACTATCTCATATTATACATCCTTAATCCTTATCACTTCCCAATTACTTTATACCCTACAACTCTTGCTTAGATTTTACAAGACATACTTATTACCACTAGTCATCTTTCTAATCCGCTCTATTACCGTTACATCACCGTCTCACTTGCTTTATCCTTCACTTTCATTCTTGACTATTTGATACTTAAGAAACTCATACTATTTGGCTTTGCATAATTACACTCGACTAATACATTCACATTCTATTATTTTCATTCATGTAATACCTCGTAAAAATCCCATGTCATTAATAATGTTAATCACCGAATAATACCATTATTAATGACATGGGATTTTTACGAGGTTATTTAACATAAATTGGTATTATTCGGTGATTAACATTATTAATGACATGGGATTTTTATGAGGTATTACAATACCCACCCGTTATACTGGATTCGTCCCGAATCCTAAGATGTGGTAGTAGTCGGAGTTGTGTTATCAAACAAGTGGGGGTATTTAGAACGGATTTGATCTTCGCGTTCCCATGTGTACTCTGGTCCTCTCTTAGAGTTTCATCTAACTTTGACAATAGAGATACGGCTTTGTTTCAATCGTTTGACATCTCCATCTAAGATTTCTATTGGTTCTTCATCACAGGTTAGCTTATCGTTAAGTCGAATTTCTTTTAAAGGAACGACAGGGGTTTCATCCGATAAATACTTCTTCAGGTTCGATACGTGAAAGGTATTGTGTACCCTACTAAGCTCTTCAGGGAGTTCAAGCTTGTAACCGTTGTCTGATTTGTACTATTTTCTCAGTGGTTTAATGAATAAATTGAGGTCATGAGATCTGAACGTCTCAAATTTCTGCCCAACAACGGGTGGTCGATACTTCCGACCATAAAGTACCTCAAATGAAATAACCCTTCTACTAGTGAGATATCTGGTGGTTGTAGGAGGATTTGATTAATGCTAAATGGTTATCCCAGCTATTTCAACAATCATTCGCTCATGCCATTGTTGTGTCTCCTAGAGCCTATTTTGTGTACTCATCCTTCGTGGGAGGTAGGTGTAGTTGTCGACATGAAAGGGTGGATTTCATTAGAACAATGAGGCTAGATATCGCTATTTTTCTCATGGCGGCTATAAAGAATCTAAGGGAAAAGTCCCTTGGTGTGAATGACAAGGAATAACATGTCAGTAGGCATATATGGCTAGTCGAGAGTGATGGCCCATGAGTCAAAACTAAGGGCAAATTCGGATGCCAATGATTGGGAACGCTCAAAAGTTATCATCGGATAATGCTCTTGATGGCAGGTGCTTAACTTGTTAAGGCAAAACTATGGTGTATTGTGACTCGAGATCGTGGCATAGTGGTCTAAGTCAGGTGGGTACTTTGTCGAGGGATGTTTGTCTCGTTACAGAAGGAAGTTAAAGGTCTTATGGTCAGATGTGACATCTTATTATCGCAAGTGAAAGTGATGTCATGTGTCAAAGCGATTATGTTATCTAAAACTCTGAAAGGGCACATCGTCTCTTAAGTAATTGCTTATCCAATTTCACGCGCTTCTACCAGGTGAGAATCTTATCTTACAGGATGAGTGGGAAAGTTGCACTTTGAAGGAATAGTGTTAAGGTATGGCATATCTATAATTTCAATCTTAGGCAAGTCAAGTATTGTGCGTTTTCTTGCTTAGAGGTATTGATAAAAAAATTTATTCGAAATTTTTATTTGAGTATGCGTTTACACGAATCTGACCAAATCAATAATTCAAAAGACACAAATTTCTTTGTTTGAGGTTAATAGTCGAGTAAATTAATGCGACCCTGAAAAATTTAAAGTTTAGTGAAACGATTTTTTTTAAAGGCGGTTTTGATAAGACAATTTCACATAGATCACTGTTTAGACATTTGTTAACATACGAAAGCTTGATAAGGTTTGACTAAAATAGGTATATAATTCCGTAGTGTGGGTTTTTAAGCATGGTATAGATAAAATAACTTTACAAAAATTAACACTTAGTCGCACTTTAATATGCAAAAGTTTGATATGTTTTGACCAGAGAAAACTTTTTAACTCACAAAATGAGCATCTCGGAGAAATACTTATGTAATTGAAACAAACGCGTTTTTAAAGAAAGATTCTTGAAAGTGAAATCATCAAAGTTGGAAGTATAGTTGAGCATGGCATTTATATATGTTTTCGAAAGTTTTAAGGACAGAGTCTAGTTTCCCATGTTTGATAGTGTTTGGTTGATGAATATCAGGTGAAGTTTATAGGTATGGTATTTAATTCGCTAGGACAGTATTGGGATGTATCATGACTTATGAGTGAGTCGGATATTGTGTCATAGGGCATTTTCCTTGGCTACAAGTGTAAGTCGTGTATCAATGGCCGTTCGGTACGTTAAGACCGCTTGGTATTTCAGCGTGGGAGTGAGGTCAACTCAAAACGGATTTTTGAGGCTGCATAATCTAGAACTCCTAGAGGAAACGTTGTAAGGGTGATTGTATATTGATTGACCAATACAAGGTATCCATTACTTATAAGGGAATTCTCATTATACGATGTGGATAGGGTGAATTGTACATTGACCGCACAGTGTCAATCATGGTATCTTGTTATTCCTCATCGCGGACAAAGATCCTTGATCTACCTCTAAGGTTTGATTTAGTGAACAGGGGTGTTTTGGATCACTCTTACATCCTAGTCAAGCTAATTCTCTCAAAGAATTAGTGAAAGATTTGGCAATTTCCCAAAATAGTGGTTTGGTTTGATCTGTAAAGTCTTAAGACCTTCGTCAGGTTATAAGTCATCCCGTTGTGTATTCACATTCCCTAGTCAAGAGTTTCATTTACTTCCCTCGAGGGGTATTCATCGTATTATTAAGATCCTATTATCATAAGGTATGCGGACGAGTTTCTCAAAGTGGGTAATTCAGTAAATAGACCAAAAATGTCTAGGCCTGAAGTTATGTGGACACTAATTCGATGTCTTATGGGTGTCTAGTAGGTTTATGGTGCAACCTTAAGTGATGACGTTGGTTCTATTAGTAGTCAAATGGCTAGTTTGGTGGTGCGCTTAACACGAATGGTAAAGTCTTGAAGAATGGTGTTGATTGCTACCAGCAATCAGTTGGTTGATCCGTTAGTGTACTTAGTGTTTAACACATAAAGCATGGTTTCGGTTTAGGGGCTAAATGTAATCATCATCATGATTGTTATCGAGTACAGAAAGGTAAGCCTCAGTCACCCTTGGGGTTATGAGTCATTTGGTAGTTATCGAATTTACAGGTTGTCTACTTGACGGTGGGATCCTTCGAAATTGGATGATGTGAAGTAAAGTGAGATGTCATAAGGTTAAGCTTCGTACAAATTCTTATGGTAGTGGTCGTAGGTAATCCCGTTGATTGTGGCTATGTTCGTTGGAAGGTTGTTTCTATGATGGCTAATGATGTAACTGGTCCTTGTAGAATAGAATATGCGGCGAGACTAGACTGATTTCATGTGATAAGATGGTGTCAAAGTCTATTTGTGTTTATTAGTACGGATGCCCATAACTTGCATAACTTTTTATGTAAGGTTGTGATTCCTCAAAAGTAGTAGTAGAAATTCTAACTTTTTGCAAAAATTTTAGACAACTATCCCCAGCATAGCATGGTCCTTATGTAAAAAAAAATGTAGTCCGCACAAAAGGTTATTTAACATAAATTGATATTATTCGGTGATTAACATTATTAATGACATGGGATTTTTACGAGGTATTACAATTCATCATATTTCGCGCCACGCCGCAAAGCACATTATATCATCATTACAATTCTTCCATCCCATCAAAATTTCTCCTAAGTCTCAACTAAAAGTCATGGTCAAATTCTAACCCTCCTATCTTAGTCTTTATAATTTCTAACCAATTCTAAACTTCCGCTTCCTACTTCTCTAACCCTACTCGTGCCGCGTCGGCAACACATAAGCCCACTCATTTATAATTCCTCATTTACATGGAGAGGCGTCCCAATCGATGTAAATCAAGAAATATAAACTCATGGTTATGTACTCCCGACATAACACTACTACTCCTATTTCTCAATCTAACTTTTATTATTTTATTTTCATTTCACATTTCACTGGTTATTTAAACTCTTCCATTTTCTAGCTTGGATCCACTTTACTTTAACATTTTCCCCGAAAGGACTTTCATACATGCCAAGGATGTAAGCAATCTTTGCCGGTGAAGGCAATACGTTTTATCCCGAAGGATCTTTAACACATCCCGAAGGATTCTTTATCATTCATTGACTTGGTCATCCCGAAGGATACCACCTTTAACATTCATCCCGAAGGATCATTAACATTCACACTTCATCACTTTCACATTATAGCATTGGATCCAAGCTATTAACATTTTAACACACACACCCCTTATCCTATCCATTTTATTTAGTGAGCGCAAGCTCATAGTGCATATGAACTTGGTCATTATAAATACACACTTCTATGTGTTTTGTCATCCTACATTCTTAATCCGCGTTAGTTATTTTCACATCTTTACTTTACCTTTTGCATTCTTAGCCTTCATTAATCATCTTCACATTCTTACATTTCATTTTAGTCTACTCAACTCATTTACATCTAGACTTTGCACATATTTCCAACCGTAACTCATGCATTTATTATAGTAATTACCGCTAATCGCCTTAGCCGTAATATGATAATTTCAGGACAACGCCTTTATCTCATACACACTCCTATCATTCTTTCTTGCGTCTTTAATCCACCACATTTTTATTCTCGTATCTTATCTCTCTTCTATTAGTCTCACTCGCTTCCTTTACATGTAGACCTTACATAGGTCGTCAACTATATCACATTCATTCATTATTAATAATTACAGCTAATCGCCTTAGCCGTAATATAATTATTTCATGGCAATACCTTAACCTCATATATGCCGATCTCATTATAGCTATTAGTACTTAAGAAATTCGCTCTATTTCATCATTTACTCAATCCCTATGCCCTTTTCTCATTTTGTAACTTTACTAAGTTCATCACGGACTCATTATGTATATATTTATATCATTTCTTCACCACACTATGCTATAACACTCATTCAACATTACCACACGTTCATAATTATGCTCCTAATACTTTGACTTTTCACTAACCCATCTCTAATACCTCATTAGTCCCTTTCACACCTTACCATTATTATCTTCCGATAGTACGCAAGCACATAACTAAATCTTGAGTCTATACTATGCAAAACTATCATTCACTTACGTAGCATACATATACATAACATGTATTTCGTCTCATAATCTAAACAATCCATAACCCATTTCTAACTCATTACTTCTATATTCAATTACATCTACATCACGTAATAATTACCGACACAACCCGAGGTGCACGGTAATCCTATCACTCACACATCAAGTCATATATCACATAAAACACATCCATAAGTCCTCATCATTCTACTCATATAGCAATTACATAATTCATTTCAAAACTCAACATTCACATCCTATAACTTACATAATATTTGCCCGCATTTCTTAAACTTAAACTTAACGCGTCTATGAGTGGTTTAAGTCTAGGCAATCCTAAAGAAAACCTAATTCACTTAAACCGAAGCTCTGATACCAAGTTGTTACACCCCGTACCCGTTAGACCAAAAATTTAAAACTTTTTACCCAAAAACACTTGACTTTTAAGGACATCCGGTCACTCTTTTAATGACTGACAAAAATCTATAAACATTTAGCCCTTAAGACTAATTTTAAATGAAACTAGACTCAATTACCTTCAAAACGATAGGTGGTACGACCCGTAACGACTTACGGATCAAAAGATATGATTTTTCAAAGTTTACCAAAATCTGTCCAAATCAAACCGAAATTTGGTGTCCCAAACCGAAATTTCATGTCCCAAACCGAAATTTCACCCCAAACTCACTCAAAGCAATTAACATCTCATACTAGATCGATTACATAATCAATCAACCCGTTTGCTACCCAAAATGGGTAGAAATACACTTAACCCAAACACCCCTTTAACTACATAACCCCTTTTATACATCTTTTGACCCATTTCTCGAAAAGACAACTTCTATGACCCGATGATTAACGAAACTTTCCAGATTTCATTAGTATGCCAATGGGCTCATTCCCATATAAAAACATTTACCATTTGACTTCCCGAAAGGGTACTTACAAAATAGACGGGTTATGCAAATAACCCGTTTGACCCATTTTCACTACAAACAACCCATACGACTTCCATT